>SJYQ01008623.1:175816-204275 GCA_006410935.1 Redunca redunca | reverse complement strand
CCTTAAAAAAATGTATGATAAACACTAACATTCCCATTACAATCTATACATTACAAATGTATGATTGAACATATCTCAATTATTTTATTTAATTTTTACATAAACACTATGTAACTGCTCATTACAAAATAATCATCAAAGTGAGTCTAGTTACTGTCTCCATACAAATTATTATATTATCAAATATATTTCATAAGCTATAAATCACCCCAGGGACATTTATTTATAATTGGAAAATTATACCTCTCCATCTTTTTCATCTATTTCACTCATTTCCCCCAAAATCTCCCCTCTGGCAACAGCCAATTTGTTCTCTGTGTCAGTTCAGTTCAGTTCAGTCACTCAGTCATGTCCAACACTTTGCGACCCCATAGATTGAAGCATGCCAGGCCACCCTGTCCATTACCAACTCCAGGAACTACTCAAACTCATGTCCATTGAGTCTGTGATGCTATCCAACCATCTCATCCTCTGTCATCCCCTTCTCCTGCCTTCAGTCTTTCCCAGCATCATGGTCTTTTCAAATGAGTCAGGTGGTCAAAGTATTGGAGTTTCAGCTTCACCATCAGTCCTTCTAATGAATATTCAGGGCTGATCTCCCTGACGATGGACTGGTAGGATCTCCTTGCAGTCCAAGGGACTCGCAAGAGTCTTCTCCAACACCACAGTTCAAAAGCATCAATTCTTCAGTGCCCACATTTCTTTATAGTCCAACTCTTACATCCACACATGACTACTGGAAAAACAATAGCCTTGACTAGATGGACCTTTGTTGGCAAAAGTAATGTCTCTGCTTTTTAATATACTGTCTAGGTTGGTATAACTTTTCATTCAAGGAGTAAGTGTCTCTTAATTTCATGGCTGCAGTTATCATCTTCGCTGATTTTGGAGTCCCCCAAAATAAAGTCTGCCACTGTTTCCATTGTTTCTCCATCTATTTGCCATGAAGTGATGGGACCAGATGCCATGATCTTTGATTTCTGCATGTTGAGCTTTAAGCCAACGTTTTCACTCTCCTCTTTCACTTTCATCAAGAGGCTCTTTAGTTCTTCTTCACTTTCTGCCATAATGGTGGTGTCATCTGCATATCTGAGGTTATTGATATTTCTCCCATGAATCTTGATTCCAGCTTGTGCTTCATCCAGCCCAGTGTTTCTCATGATGTATTCTGCTATAAGTTAAACAAGCAGGGTGACAATATACAGCCTTGACGTACTCCTTTTCCTATTTGGAACCAATCTGTTGTTCCATGTTCAGTTCTAACTGTTGTTTCCTGACCTGCATATAGATTTCTCAAGAGGCAGGTCAGGTGTTCTGGTATTCCCATCTTGTTCAGAATTGTCCACAGTTTATTGTGATCCACACAGTCAAAGGCTTTGGCATAGTCAATAAAACAGAAATAGATGTTTTCTGGAACTCTCTTGCTTTTTTGATGATCCAGGGATGTTGGCAATTTGATCTCTGGTTCCTCTGCCTTTTCTAAAACCAGCTTGAACATCTGGAAGTTCACGGTTCATGTTTTGTTGAAACCTGGCTTGGAGAATTTTGAGCATTACTTTGCTAACGTGTGAGATGAGTGTAATTGTGTGGTAGTTTGAGCATTCTTTGGCATTGCCTTTCTTTGGGAGTGGAATGAAAACTGACCTTTTCCAGTCCTGTGGCCACTGCTGAGTTTTCCAAATTTGCTGGCATATTGAGCGCAGCCCTTTCACAGCATCATGTTTTAGGATTTGAAATAGCTCGACTGAAATTCCATCACCTCCAGCTTTTTTCATAGTGATGTTTCCTAAGGCCCACTTGACTTCGCATTCCAGGATTTCTGAATCTAGGTGAGTGATCACACCGTTGTGTATGATTCCATTTCTGTATTGTTATATCTGTTCATTGTTTTGTATTGGATTCTACATACAGATAAAGTCATTCAGTATTTGTTTTTCTCTGACTTATTTCACTTAACATTATATCCTATAGGTCCATCTATACTGTTGCAAATGGGATAGTTTCTTTTTTTGGTTAAGTTGTATTAGTTCTTTATGCCGTTTGCATACTAACCCTTCATCACATATATCACTTGCAAATATCTGCCTACAGGACCCCAGAATTTTTTTTGTTACCTTGGGAGTCAAGATTACAGCCTTTAGGGTTTCCACAGAAAGACTATGATGCATATAAACAACATACACATATTGGCAGCAGACCGGTTTGCTTCAAATGCGAAAAACTAAACAGACCCTCTTTAGAGGTGAAGGGATAGTGTTTAGTTCTTGGAGAACACTTAGATTGTGTGATACCCCCATATTTAATTTTGTCACACTAGATATTCATTCTGCTTTAACAGGGGGTTCTTCCTTCAATCCTATGTGGCCCAGAAGGAAATCATTAGATGGATTAGCTCTAGTGTTAGGTGCTCAGCTAGGAAGCAATCCACAGCAGTTTGCCCAATGATGTAGCAGAAAAGAAGCCATAGTGCTTTTTTTTTTTTTTTTTTACTGAATTCATTATTGCTTCCATCAAGTTTGCTGCATTTTTAAGTCCCCATAAAAATGTTTTGAGAGCTGAGTTCTAAGGTGAGAGGCATGTAAATATAGATGACAAATCCTAAAACTGATGCAAGCAGGTCTTTCATTTTCTCTGAAGAATTTGTAGTAATAAGTGCACTAGCTTAGAGCAAAAGAAAGTTGTAAAGTTTTCCTCAAGGCTCATTATTTAACCTCTTAGTACTTAAATTTGGAAACTGAGGATAATTGTGACTTCCTATGAAGGTTTAAAATAATTATTTACCAGAAATGTTTGCCAATACAATCATAGAAATAATCCATACACACACACGTGTGTGTGTGTGTGTGTGTGTGTGTGCGTGTGTGTGTGTGTATTTGTGTTTTGGAGTGTATAAATGTAGATGTAGGTATGTGTGTGAGTTTCTATATATACTAGTTTCTGTATATGACAGTTTAGACTGACATTTTTAAAAAAGAAATAAAACCCAATGTGACCAAAACATATAATGCACTCAGGAAAGGATATAATGAACATATTTTCACTGGATGTCCAAAAACATTAATTTGAAATCACTTTTGTTGAGACACATTTTAAATTTTCATATGTATTTTTAGCATGTCTTTTCCAAATAATTCAAGAAATGTGGAGAGCATCCAGAGCAGAGAAGTTTAAATAATTAAAGAAGTCAACACAATGTCTTAAGTGAAAAAACTAGAGGCGTTAAATTCCTATAACTTAGCAGGAATAAAACATTTATAAATATTTGAAAGTTGTGANATTCTAATTCATTTAAATTTTAGAATAATTCTGTGAGATACTATTATTATTTTTACATATATGGAAACTGAGATAAAGAGAAGTAAAGGAGAACGGTAATGCCTAAACATTTGTACCTTTGTATTATTAAATTATCTAATATTAGATAAAATAATCTAATGTTAATAGTCAGTAAAGAATCTGTCTGTAATGCAGGAGACCCAGTTTCGATCCTGGGTCAGGAAGATCCTCTGCAGAAAGAAATGGAAACCCGCACCAGTATTCTTGCCTGGGAAGCTCTGTGCACACAGGAGCCCGGTGGGCTACAGTACATGGGGATGCAAGAGTCAGAAATGATTTAGTGACTAAACCATTACTAAATATATCTAATATTAGATAAAATAATCAAATATTAATAATCTAATGTAACATCAAGTAAAAATTGTCAGTCATGCAATAAGCAATAGCTGTTTTGGTTATTAGAATCATGTAACAAGGTAATTTAAATCACAATATTTCAAAATAAGTATTTTTATTTAATAAGTCTGTCTGTAATTAGATTATATGTATATACTATATATAACTGAGTTTTATAGCTCACACCAGAGAGTACATGGCAATCCAAAATATCTTACTATTATTTATGCTTTTGCATATTTTTATAATTGGTTTCTATGGATCAAGTCCTTAGTTCTAACATTCAACATTAGTTTATTACTATATATATTCTGGGTAAGACCCACTCTAAGACCTGGGGATATAGCCAAGAATAATGAAAGTAAGGTCACTATTCTCATGGAACAAACTTTTAGTAGGGAAGGAAAATATAATAAGCAAACCCACAGCATTAATCAGGGTTCTTCACTGAAACCAGTAAGATAGATGATAAATTAGATATATAAATAGATTAGACAGATTAGCTAGCTAGCTAGCTAGATAAAATGGTTTGTTGTAAGAAACTGGTTCATCGAATTATGGAGGCTGGCAAGCAAGCCCAAAATATGCAGGGTGGGCTGGCATCTTAGAGACCCAGGAGGAGCCAGGTCAAAGGAACCAGAAATAATTAATGTTTCAGTTCAAGCCTAAAAGCCACCCACTGAAGAATTCCTCTTGCTGGAAAGGAAAAGGTCAGCTTTCTTTTTTTTTTTTAAAGGCAGATTGGACGAGGTCTACCAAAATTATGGAAGGTAAGCTGCTTTACCCAAAGTCCTCTGATATAAATGTTAATCCTTCAAAAATGCCTTCACAAAAACACCCAGAATATTTAGCCAAATATTTAGTTTCCTCATGGCCCAACCAAGTTGACACAAAAAATTAGCCATCACATATTACAATAACATGATGGATAGATGAGGGATTTGAATGATCAGGAAGTTCTCTCTCGGGAGGTTATGTTTAAGTAAACACCATGGTACAGTCTGTGGAAATAAAGACAGCTCTATGAGGAAAATGTGGAGTCAAAGAACAAAACCAAAACTGTGGGATCAGAGCACTAGAGGGCAGAGCAAGGAATGGTACCATATAGGAGGAAAGTCACTCAGGCTGCAGTCTGCAAATTAGGGTGGTTTTTTTTTTGTTTTCTGTTTTTGTTTGTTTTTTACTTTATTTTACTTTACAATACTGTATTGGTTTTACCATACATTGACATGAATCCGCCATGGGTATACCTGAGTTCCCAATCCTGAACCCTCCTCCCACCTCCCAGCCCATATCATCTCTCTGGATCATCCCCATGCACCAGCCCCAAGCATCCTGTATCCTGCAAATTAGGTTTAATGTTGAGTGAGATGGAAAACTTCTGCATGGTTCCAAGTGATGCACAGCCAATAAAGCCGTGAAATCAGCACTGGCCCCAGCAGAATTCTCCCTCACAAGTTATTTGTTGTTTGAAACAATGTTCCTCCACATACAATCAGTAACTAGCAGTTCACATTTACTGAGTATATAATATATGCCAATGACTAGTTAATCATTGGGGAATCAAAGAATAATGAGACCTTATCCCTACTCTCAGTACAGGCATGAAGAATAATATAAGATCATAATTTTACTTAATATTTATTCCCTATACAGAAATTCTCCTGTGGTACAAAAGATTGGATGATGCATAGGATTACTAATTTCTGAGAGCTATACTGACAAAGCCAATTGTAGAATTATTAACAGCTCAAACATATTCTATGCATTTATTAATGGGAATTGGAGTGCATTGTGTAAAGCAATAAATTTTATTTTCAGAATATCAAGGAATATATGAATGGGACAACAGAACATTAGCAGCATAATTTAAGTTAAAACATAACCATACTGAACTAAGCTAAAGCACAACAAAAGCCTGCAACCTTAAATAACAAATTCTAGATTTAAATCATACAGAAGCTTGCTCTCAATTTAAGAAAAGTTCTCAGTTTAATGAATGTTATATTAAGGAGAGACTCCAGTGGTTTAAAACCCTACTTTAGAGATATTGTCCTCAATAAAAATAACCTATCCAAATAATAGATAAATAGGTAGAGTTATAAAGATGTGCATTTTTACTGACCTCAATAAAATACTATAAATGCTTCTTTTTTATTTGTGATTGCCAGATCAGCACTTTCCTATTTCTGTGTACTACATACCTAAATTCCAAATCATTACAGGAGTCAGGCTTTAGCTTCACATTTATAACATCTCCTGAATATTCATACACATTGCCTCTGAAAATACTCTCATTAAAAGAGATCTGAGTAATAGCCCTTGTAAAGCACTTTGAAAATATGAACCTTTGGGTAAATGCTAAGTAGCATTTTTATTAGTGTTAAACATTACACAATAGCAGAGGGAGTAATAAATTTAGATTTATGGCATGATCAAGAAAGAAAAATATTTTCATAAGGAGCATCAAAGGACAATAAAAGGAGATTCAAGGAAGCAAAGCTGCATGATACTATGGCACAGAGAATACAGAACACGCCAGCCTGTCTTGCGAGAATCTAGTCTGGTATAAAACGCCAGTAGTAATGATTAAAGTAATACGGGTAAAGAGAAAAGACATTGAAGCTATTTGAAAATATAGGCCAATACAAAGTAACCCTTGGTTAGATTGTTAGTCACCAATTTTAATCATGGAGGTCAGTATTTGAAATTTCTTATAGAAGACAAAGTGTTCACCAATTTGACACACTTCACCATCTTGTAGTAAGAAATAACCCTGGAATTTTCTAATCAAAATGGATTAAGTTTTCCTCTCTATACCTGATTCAATCAGAAAAAAAAAAAATCCCTTTTTTGGACAGTTATTTATATTGACAGTGATTTCTGGCAATTCTCACTCTGTGCCTGGACAATGACCCACTGGTGATAGCTGACAGTTTTTATCAATCCTAACCTGAAGAAAAGCCTCCACCTACCATTGCTATGGTGTTAAAATATTAAATACAACACCAAAGTCAGGCCATCTGGCTACTGTTTCGCCTCTTGTCTGGACTGAGCCTAATGCAATATACTCTATTCAGGTCATTCAAATGAGGAAGGATAGTTTAGCCCTCAATGCCATGCATAATCATTATCAGTACTGTCAAAATTATTACCTTCTGAAAATCAAGAACATGGCCCATATCATCAAAGCCCAAGTTCACTCGAGAAACTTATTCAGGTCAAGATAAGGTATGCTCCAGTTCATGGATTCAGAGTCACCACTGTCCTTTCACAATGCAGCTTTACACAGGAGCAAGCACAGGAGATAAATATTAAAAACCATCTGGGTCTTCCCTGGGCTCCGTGGTGAAGAATCTGCCTGCCAGTGCATAGGTTTGACCCCTCATCTGGGAGGATCCACACGCCACAGAGCATCTAAGCCTGTGTACCACAACCACTGAGTCTATGCTCTAGAGTCCAGAAGCGTCAACCACTGAAGCCTGAGCACCCTAGAGCCTGTGCTCCCCAATAAGTGAAGCCAGTGCCATGGGAAGTCTGCACAGCACAACTAAAGAATAGCCCCTGCTTGCCACAACTGGAGAAAAGCCCCCACAACAAGGAAGGCCCAGCACAGACAAAAATAAAGAAAATTATAAAAGGAAAAAAATCGACATTGCTTTTTTAAAAACTTCAGGATATAAACTCTAGCGGATTTAAATTTTGTTAGGTCAAGTGTAAAGTCAAAAATTTAAGGCTAGCCACACATACACAATAAATGCACACAAAACCAATGAAAGTTGTATGCAACACATTCAATCCAGAAGATAAAGATAAATTAGAATGCAAAATATTTCCAAAAGCCAATGAAGTTAAAATTAGGCAAAATCTGAATATATTAATAATAATAGTAGTAGTAGTAAAAAGAATAATAAATGTACAATAGTCAACCCTATCAGATTTTTAAAAAGAACAAAATATAAATGTATGAAAAAGAACTGTAAGGTTATCAAATTGAATAAAAGCCAAAATTCAATAGTGTTTCTAGAAGACAGAAAAGATGTAAGAAAGCAAAGAAACAGGATACAAAAGAAAGTTACTCAAAGCAAATAATAATTTTTTTAAAAAATCCTGAAATTATAGAACTATTGATAAAATGAATTTTATATATGTGTATGTGTGTGTGTGTGTGTGTGTGTGTGTGTGTGAAGAAAGCNAAGTTACTCAAAGCAAATAATAATTTTTTTAAAAAATCCTGAAATTATAGAACTATTGATAAAATGAATTTTATATATGTGTATGTGTGTGTGTGTGTGTGTGTGTGTGTGTGTGAAGAAAGCAGAAAGGAAAGAAGAACTAAAGAGCCTCTTGAGGAAAGTGAAAGAGGAGAGTGAAAAAGTTGGCTTAAAACTTAACATTCAAAAAATAAGATCATATTATCCACTCCCATCACTTCATGGCAAATAGATGGGGAAACAGTGGAAACAGTGGCTAAGTTTATTTGGGGGGGGCTCCAAAATCACTGCAGATGGTGACTGCAGCCATGAAATTAAAAGACACTTGTTCCTTGGAAGAAAAACTATGACAAACCTAGACAGCATATTGAAAAGCAGAGACATTCCTTTGCCAACAAATGTCTGTCTAGTCAAAGCAATGGTTTTATCCATAGTCATGTATGGATGTGAGAGTTGGACCATAAAGAAAGCAGAGCGCTGAAGAATTGATGCTTTTGAACTGTGATGTTGGAGAAGATTCTTGAGATTCCCTTGTACTGCAAGGAGATCAAACCAGTCAATCTTAATGGAAATTAGTCCTAAGTATTCATTGGAAGGACTGATGCTGAAGCTCCAATACTTTAGCCACCTGATGCAAAGAACTAACTCATTTGAAAAATCCCTGATGCTGGGAAAGATTGAAGGCAGGAGGAGAAGGAGATGACAGAGGATGAGATGCTTGGATGGCATCACCGACTGGATGGACTTGAGTTTGAGCAAGCTCTGGGAGTTGGTGATGGACAGGGAAGCCTGGCTACAGTCCATGGGGTCGTAAAGAGTCAGACATGATCGAGTGACTGAACTAAACTGAAGAACGTATTAAGAAAGTCAGTGAACAAAAAGAGTTTGCTAGCAATCAAAATTATGCAAACTAAGAACAAAGTACCACAATTTATAAAATAAAACATTAAAATATTATTATAACAGATAAAATCCCAGCAAATTTAATCAAAGAAGTCTGTATAGTGTATATATATATATATATCAGAGAAGGCGATGGCATCCCACTCCAGTACTCTTGCCTGGAAAATCCCATGGATGGAAAAGCCTGGTGGGCTGCAGTCCATGGGGTTGTGAAGAGTTGGACACTACTGAGTGACCTCACTTTCACTTTTCATTTTCATGCATTGAAGAAGGAAATGGCAACCCAGTCCAACGTTCTTGCCGGGGGAATCCCAGAGACGGGGGAGTCTGGTGGGCTGTCTATGGGGTCGCACAGAGTCGGACACGACTGAAGAGACCTAGCAGCATATATATATATATATATATATATATATATATACACACACACACACACACATATCCTAATTAGAATTAACAAATGTGTTCAGCAAGTTAAATGAACAAGATGAACTGACAAAATTAAACTGCATTCCTAACACATTAGCAAGTAATAGTAAGTGTTCTTAGGTATAGGGACAAAAAATAGGAAGTACTAAGGAATAAAACTAGCAAATGTATTAAGACCTTTCATGGAGAAAAATGCAAAATGTAATTGAAAGATTTAAAAATAAACAGAAATGAAAAGAAGCACCTCTTTTAGATGGGGGAATTTTCAGTACCATAAGGATGTCTCCTCCATAAATTCAAAGCTATCCCATCAAAATCACTAAAAGATTATCTGTATGTACAACATGAAACTCTGATCCAGTTATCTATATAAAAAAGTAAAGGTCCAAAATACTCAAAGCTATTCTCTAATATTAAGCAGAGATATGACTTAAAATGTATACTTTTTGATAATCACTGGGATTTCTTTGTGTACAAGCTATTTTTGTTAAAAAAATCACCACATATTTTAAAAGCTTATGCGTTTTCACTCTGCAGTACAAATTGCTTACTTATCATTTAAAGAGAACTTTTTGTGGAAAAATAAGCTGCTCTTTTAAGGATGGAGTCCATTTCCAGACTCATTGGGCCCATAAGAAGATGAACAATTGCAGTACCTAAGTACCAAAACTACTAGAGACAAATTATTCTTAAAGCTATTTGTAGAGAACTTCTCAGTCAAGGCAATTTTGAAAGAGAATAAATGAGAAAATCTGTCTAAAAAAATATCAAGATTCAGTCTAAAGTTAAATAATCATGAAGTAGTTATAGAATAACTATACAATGGAATGGCCATTGAAATCAAAACCTGAATGACTTCATCAGTACCATCTTTCTAGATTATTTATATATGCATAAATACACAATATTTGTTTTCATTTTTCTCTGTATAATATTCTCTAGGTTCATTCACCTCATTAGAACTGACTGCTGTCCATAGGGTCGCACAGAGTCAAACATGACTGAAGCAACTTAGCACAACTTAGTGTGTTTGCATGCCTTGGAGAAGGAAATGACAATCCACTTCAGTGTTCTTGCCTGGAGAATCCCATGGACAGAGGAGCCTGATGGGCTGCCATCTATAGGTTCACACAGAGTTGGACACGACTGAAAAGACTTAGCAGCAGCAGCAGCAGCAGAACTAGTCAAACATGTTCCTTTATATGGCTGAGAAATATTCCATTGCATATATATACCACAGCTTCTTTAACCATTCATCTGTTGATGGACATCTAGGTTGCTTCCACGTCCTATGTACCGTAAATAGTGCCGCAATGAACGTTGGGGTACATGTGCAGGTTCAGCTATGGAGACTTAGACACAAAGAACAGACTAGTGGACACGGGGGAAGAAGAGGGTGGGAAAATGGAGAGAGTAGCCTGGAAACATACATACTGCCATATGTAAAATAGATAGCCAGTGGGAATTTTCTGTATGACTCAGGGAGCTTAAACAACCTCTGTAACAACCTACAGGGGTAGGATGAGGTGGGAGGCAGGAGGGAGGGCCAACAGGGAGGGGACATATGTATACCTATTGCTGATTCATGTTGATGTATGGCAGAAACCCATCCAATATTGTAAGGAAACAATTATCCATCAACTGGCAAAGGATAAAAGAGTTTTGCCAAGAGAACGCAATGGTCATAACAAACACCCTCTTCCAACAACACAAGAGGAGACTCTATACATGGACATTACCAGATGGTCAACACCGAAATCAGATTGATTATATTCTTTGTAGCCAAAGATGGAGGAGCTCTATAGTCAGCAAAAACAAGACTGGGAGCTGACTGTGGCTCAGATCATGAACTCCTTATTGACAAATTCAGACTGAAATTGAAGAAAGCAGGGAAAACCACTAGACCATTCAGGTATGACCTAAATCAAATCCCTTATGAATATACAGTGGAAATGAGAAATAGATTTAAGGGACTAGATCTGATAGATAGAGTGCCTGATGNTCTAGTCAAGGCTATGGTTTTTCCAGTAGTCATGTATGGATGTGAGAGTTGGACTGTGAAGAAAGCTGAGTGCTGAAGAACTGATGTTTTTGAACTTTGGTGTTGTAGAAGACTCTTGAGAGCTCCTTGAACTGCAAGGAGATCCAACCAGTCCATTCTAAAGGAGATCAGTCCTGAGTGTTCTTTGAAAAGAATGATGCTAAAGCTGAAATTCCAGCACTTTGGCCATCTCATGCTAAGAGTTGCCTCATTGGAAAAGACTCGGATGCTGAGAGCGATTAAGGGCAGGAGGAGAAGGGGACGACAGAGGATGAGATGGCTGGATGGCATCACTGACTTGATGGACATGAGTCTGAGTGAACTCCTGGAGTTGGTGATGGACAGGGAGGCCTGGCCTGCTGCAATTCATGGGGTTGCAAAGAGTCGGACACGACTGAGTGACTGAACTGAACTGAACTGAAATATAAACAAACTAAAAAAGAACTCATAGCAATATAAACTCTAAACATTTCCTTAATTACAAAAGGAAATTTATAAACTGGCATTGAAACCATCCTAATTATTTTTATGCCCAATTGTATTATGAACTGGGTTGTATTTCTATAATATATAAATGGCATAAAGAATAAAACACATCAATACAGTATTCTAATGCATATATATGGAATTTAGACAGATGGTAATGATAACCCTGTACGTGAGACAGCAAAAGAGACACAGATATATAGAACAGTCTTTTTGACTCTGTGGGAGAGGGAGAGGTGGGATGATTTGGGAGCATGGCATTGAAACATGTATAATATCATATATGAAATGAATCACCAGTCCAGTTTTGATGCATGATGCTGGATGCTTAGGGCTGTTGCACTGAGACGACCCAGAGGGATGGTATGGGAAGGAGGAGGGAGTAGGGTTCAGGATGGGGAACATGTGTATACCCATGGTGGATTCATGTTGATGTATGGCAAAATCAATACAATATTATAAAGTAATTAACCTCCAATTAAAATAAAAGAAAATTTTAATAAATAAATTAAAAAAAATAATAATAAAACATATATCAACTACTTCAAAAAAAAAAAAACTCAGAGTGACAAATGGAATTAAACAGAAACTTTAGAAACATATCTAAACACAGATGTTTTATAAAAATATATATATATATATGGGAGTGAGAAATGGCACTGCAAATCAGGATAAAAGATACACTCATCAATAAATGACACTGGAAAAGCAAGTGTCCCTTATCACACACACACACACACAAAATGTTACTTCCTCATGGCAAATTTAAACTCCATTTAGGAGGAGCAATGACCTAAATATTTCAAAGTAAAAAGAAGTCTATAAACTTTTTCTTTCTAATATTAGTGTAGGGGATTGGAGAAGGCAATGGCACTCCACTCCAGTACTCTTGCCTAGAAAATGCCATGGACAGAGGAGTCTGGTAGGCTGCAGTTCATGGGGTCGTGAAGAGTCTGACATGACTGAGTGACTTCAGTTTCACTTTTCATTTTCATGCATTGGAGCAGGAAGTGGAAACCCACTCTAGTGTTCTTGCCTGGAGAATTTCAGGGATAGGGGAGCCTGGTGGGCTGCTGTCTATGGGGTCACACAGAGTCAGACACAACTGAAGTGACTTAGCAGCAGCAGCAGCAGAGTAGGGAATAATGTGTTATTTGAAAAACTGGATACCCAAAGGAGAAGATAAAGGACTAATAAATGCATTTCTGCTATTTATACCCTCTCCATATCAAATTTCCTTTTAGTTCTTCAAATTCACACTCATATCCCAACCTCTGGATGTGCTAATCTCATTGCCCAGAATGTTCATCTAAATCTTGTTTCCAGCCTTTATCTCAGTCATCTCCAACTCATCCTTCAGACATTGGTCCAAACACCTCATTGCCTCAAAAAAGTCTTACTTGTCATCCCAGCCTAAAAGTCATAAAATTCTCCCTATCACCAAGTAGGATCTTTCTTTCTTAATGTTCATCACTGTTCATCTTAATAATTACATGTTTATTTGTGTGGTTGTTCAGTTAATAGCTGGCTTCAGGCACTATTTCAGCCCAGTGCTTAGCTTATTGACATGTCTCCAAAACAAAAGAATGCATAGGACTAATAAAGGCATCCTGAAAATATTTGCAGAGTGAACAATAAAAGAAACTAGCATCAGTGAAAAGGTGAAAAGAGGAGTGGAAGAGTCTCTTGTATAAAATGTGTAAAACAGAGTGAGTCTGTTAGCTAGACAGTTTTCTTTGACATAATTATAAAAGAGACATATTATCATCTTTGTCACATCCAATTGATTAGAAGCAACTCATAGGCCCTTATCATGTTTCAGGGAGGGAATTACAGAAAACTATGAAATTAAAAGATGCTTATTCCTTTGAAGGAAAGTTATGACCAACCTAGATAGCATATTCAAAAGCAGAGACATTACTTTGCCGACTAAGGTCTGTCTACTCAAGGCTATGGATTTTCCTGTGGTCATGTATGGATGTGAGAGTTGGACTGTGAAGAAGGCTGAGTGCTGAAGAATTGATGCTTTTGAACTGTGACGTTGGAGAAGACTCTTGAGAGTCCCTTGGACTGCAAGGAGATCCAACCAGTCCATTCTAAAGGAGATCAGCCCTGGGATTTCTTTGGAAGGAATGATGCTAAAGCTGAAACTCCAGTACTTGGCCACCTCATGTGAAGAGTTGACTCAGTGGAAAAGACTTTGATGCTGGGAGGCATTGGGGGCAGGAGGAGAAGGGGACAACAGAGGATGAGATGGCTGGATGGCATCACTGACTCGATGGACGTGAGTCTGAGTGAACTCCAGGAGTTGGTGATGGACAGGGAGGCCTTGCGTGCTGTGATTCATGGGGTTGCAAAGAGTGGGACATGACTGAGCGACTGAACTGAACTGAACTGATGGATATATTAAAGATCATGTTGTTATTCAGTCGCTCAGTTGTGTCCAACTCTTTGTTACCCCTCGGATTGCGGCAAGCCAGGCTTCCCTTTCCTTCACCATCTCCCGGAGTTTGCTCAAACTCATGTGCATTGAGTAAGGATCATGGGGGACACCTTAAAATCTGTCTGCTACAGTATTTTTTAAGCTCTCTGATTTTAATCTTTCATATATGGTAAATGTTGTGCTGAAGGTCTCCATTACATTAAAACCTTTTCAATAAACATAGTAATTATAGGGTACCAGTATTTAATAGTACTGTTGTCATACTTTTGAACAACACAGTAAGGTAAGCAGTAGCAGTAACTGCAGCAGTGTAACTATTTCATGTTTGAGGAAACAGAAGCACAGAGCAATTATCTATAGTCAAGATCACATAATCTGTAAGTAACAGAGCTAGAATCTTAACACTGGTTTTCTAATAGTCATCCACTTCTACAATTTACCACTTTATCTCACTGGGAAATAAAGTGACAAATATTGGCTTCTTCAAACACAGCAAAATAGATTTCACCTAGGAAACAAAGAAAACCATTCATGGCCTCCAAAATTTAATGTGTCTTTTTACCTTTGATTGGAGGAAATTAATGACATTTTATTCCAGCCATACAGATAAAAGAGAACATAATTATTTCCTTAGTATTTTGATGCATTGCCCTTTTCTATTCCATGCACTCCCACCCTACCCATCGCTTTTCTTAGCTAACTGTGTTATATCTCCCTCTCACAAGGAGTTGAATGAATTCTCTTCCCCTCAAGATGCCATGAAAAAAATCTGTGTCCATAGCTGACTTATAGCTTAATGATCCAGCTCTCCTCTTTCCACTGTAAAATCATGATGTTTAAGGGAGTAGACAGCCTTTCTTTTGAAGACTGAAATTCTCTAAACAATACAAATATGTTTTAAGCTACCTTATACAGGCTTCCTCATACACACACACACACATACACCCCACAAATAATGATCTCTGTGCAAATAACCACATTTTACTCAACATGAAAAAGTATATGAATTTTTATTTGATATTCAGAGTCAGTCATTTGACCTTTAATTTCCATAGGGTATTTCCTTTGTAGTCATTTGACATTTCTGGCATTTATCCTTGTTTCTTTGATAAGTCCTGGTTGGAATGTTTGTCAGATTCTTTTGTGTTGCCTTCAATAGCTTTACTGGAGCAACGAACTGGATGGAGATCTGTTTTGGAGAGCACAGAGCGTGGAGGAGTTGAGCTTATGGGAAAAGAAGGCAAGTTTATGGAAACATTTTGATATATTTGAGGATGTAAACAGAGCTGATAGTGACAGTGTGAGCAGTAAAAGTGTCAGTAGGAGAAAAGGGAAAGACAGAACAAAATACAAAGGCTTTACACTAAAACTGTGTCCACTTCAAAATTTTGGTCAAGAAAATTAAAAAGTAATATATTTAAACAATATGGTTCTAAAAACAGTTGGAAATCTTGATAACATTTTAGAATTCCAAAAGGTCAATGGGATTTTAGAATGGAGGGCTACTTTTAAGATTATTCTCTTTCTTTAAAGTAATCATAAGTCACACTCATCGAAGAACACAGATTGAATTTATTTCTTTCCTAGACAAGGAAGAATTATCAGAAAAAGTAGTTTTCTTGTGCTAAACAAAGAAAGAAGCAAAACTGTTACAGGGTTAGGGAGAAGTGTGGCCTTTTTGCTAAGTATAAATGGAGCACCATTTTGATTAGATATAAACAAAGGGAAAGAATTCCAAGTATAAGTTAACATTGTTTACCTTCCATGAATGAATGAGTGGATAAACGAAAGTTCTTCAGTCATGTCAGACTCTGTGACTCCATACACTGTAACCTGCCAGGTTCCTCTGTCCATGGAATTCTCCATGCAAGAATACTGGAGTGGGTTGCCATACCTTTCTCCAGGGAATCTTCCCAACCCAGAGATCAAACCCAGGTCTCCCACATTGCAGGCAGATTCTTTAACATCTGAGCCACCAGCGAAGCAGTTTCAGGGAAGCTACAATATTAAATAAATGTGCAAAGTTGGATGGCTGTATTTGCTATGAAAACCCTGAGCTCCAGAAGTAAATCAGGAGTGGAAACGCAGAGAGCTAAAACAAAACTAAAGATGAATGGGAAGAAAATGTGACCTACAAGGCTCAGATTATCTAGATCATCATGGAATATTCCATTCTTGGATTTGAAAAGATCAACACTCTTAGTTGAAACTCTTAAGTTGAAATTTTAAGGAAAAAATTATCTCACAACTGACTAACATTTCTTATATTACAAACAAAATAGGATTACAGAGAGTCAATGATGTTAAGCATTGAGGGGGAAAAAGCCATTAAAAAAATAATAGCAACATCTAAAAGCTACCAAAAAGGGAAAAGAAAAAGTGTGTTTATTTTACTGATGAAGAAATGAGTTTCAAGTTGACATCACATACGAAAGCCAGACCAAGACAAAAAATCATATCTAATTTAATGATATATCTAAGAATTGATCACTTAAAGCTGTAAAAATTGCAGAAGTCCTGATTGAAGTATGAAAGAATTGTAAGTGATAGTTTAAAAAATTTTAGCATATATATCATAGATTTTTTTGAAATATAATCTTTTTGGAAAGCAAACTGATAATATATGTTTCAATTAAAAATGCCCTGTCTCTTCCACAGAATTAAAAGTACATACACGTTATGATATTTGCTTCAGAAGATCTACTGCAATATCTTTTGGATAGTTACATAATATTAGCAGTTAAGCATATGCCCATCAACTGCGGAATGGTTGGACAAACTGAGGTTCAGCAATATCATTAAATGAAATCAGTTAGTTTTGTATCAGTTGATTTATGATGTGTGACTGAAGGCAGAAATCAAAGAAGCAGTGTATGTAATGTGACCTCACATAGTATAGAATGACCAAAATTTTCTATGATTTTTATGATAGGGAACTAGAGAAGGCTATGAAAGATTTTATAAGAGATTGTTAACTTAGGGGTTTAGGAGAAAGTTCAAAGAAATGAAAATCTTTAAAGTTTACAAAATAGATTATAGCCATAAAATAGATGATAATATAATGTGATATACATGTGTATCCATGGGCAATCTATGAAATATGAATTTTTAAAAATATTATTGGTGTTTATACCAGAATGGTACCATCCCTGGTAGCTCAGCTGGTAAAGAATATGCCTGCAATGCAGGAGACCCCAGTTCAATTCCTGGGTTGGGAAGATCCCCTGGAGTAGGCATAGGTTATCCATTCCAGTGTTCTTGGGTTTCCCTGGTGGCTCAGACAGTAAATAAGGTGCCTGCAACGTGGGAGACCTGAGTTCAATCTCTGGGTTGGGAAGATCCCCTGCAGGAGGGCATGGCAACCCACTCCAGTATTCTTATGTGGAGAATCCCCACAGATAGAGGAGCCTGGCAGATTATAGATCATGGGATCTCAAAGAGTCAGACGTGACTGAGCTACTAAGCACAGCACATACCAGAGTGGTTTAATGTGTTTTGGAGTCTGTATATTGTCACCCTGTTTATTTAACTTATATGCAGAGTACAATATGTGAAATGCCAAGTTGGATGAAGCACAAGCAGGAATTAAGATTGCTGGGAGAAATATCAATAACCTTAGATAGTTAGATGACACCACCCTTATGATAGAAAGTGAAGAGGAAATGAAGAATCTCTTTATGAAAGTGAGAGAGGAGAGTGAAAAAGCTGGCTTAAAACTCAACATTCAGAAAACTAAGATCATGGCATCTGGTTCCATCACTTCATGGCAAATAGATGGGGAAACAATGGAAACAGTAGCAGTCTTTATTTTCTTGGGCTCCAAGATCAGCCATGAAATTAAAAGACACTTGCTCCTTGGAAGAAAAGCTATGACTAACCTAGATAGCATATTCAAAAGCAGAGACATTACTTTGCCAACAAAGGTCTGTCTAGTCAAAACTATCGCTTTTCCAGTAGTCATGCACAGATGTGAGAGTTGGACCATAAAGAAAGCCGAGCACCAAAGAATTGATGTTTTTGAACTGTGGTGTTAGAGAAGACTCTGACAGTCCCTTGGACTGAAAGGAGATCCAACCAGTCCATCCTAAAGGAGATTAGTCCTGGGTGTTCATTGGAAGCACTGAGGCTGATTCGAAGCTCCAATAGTTTGGTCACCTGATGCCAAGAACTGACTCATTTGAAAAGACCGTGATGCTGGGAAAGACTGAAGGCAGGAGGAGAAGGGGATGACAGAGGATGAGATGGTTGGATCGCATCACCAATTCAATGGACATGCATTTGAGCAAGCTCCAGGAGTTGATGATAAACAAGGAAGCCTGGCGTGCTGCACTCCATGGGTTGCAAAGAGTCGGACATGACTGAACAACTGAACAGAACTGAACTGATATTTCCTTATTTTTTAAATATCATCTAAATATTTCACCATGAGGATGACAAAGACACGAAAGAAACTGTAGTTGTAAATGGTAATTGTATAAAACCAATAGAATTTTTATAACCCACAATTGTAGTTTAGAAAAATATACAGACTTAAGAGATATCAAGTCTTAAGAGGCACTTAACCTTTAATGAGGCAAAATTTCTTCCCACAAGTAGAAACACTTTTAAATATCATGTCTTTATTTGCCATACAAACTCTTTGCCTTTCAGTTTTTCATCTCCTATTACTTGCAGAGAAAACCTGTCTTTTTCAGGGCTGCAGGTTAGTGACCACATCAGCAGGAAGGCTGCCTGTAACTGTATAGTTTGCATAGAGTTTTTGGCCTTCCACCTCAGTTTACACTTCTGAGACCAAACACTCATGGATGAGAGAGTTTTCCATTTTTCATGAATTATTAACTTCCTTTTCAGAGAGGTCTGACAGCTCTTAAAATGATACATACTCACAGAAACCTATAGTTTTCTTTTCATTTTTTTATATCTTCAAAATTAAATTCCTTGAAGGCTAAGATTAAAATCTTGTCCTATCCTACCAATAACAAAAAATAAAGGATATAACTTTTTAAATATATAATCCAAGTAATATATAACTGACACATTCATCTTCTGTGTTATTTTTTCTTATCTCATAGGGATATTACTATTCCACAAGCTATGGGCAGTTGACATACCTAAATATACAGCTGCATGCATGCTAAGTCACTTCAGTTTTGTCCAACTCTTTGTGACCTCATGAAATGTAGCCTGTCAAGTTTCTCTCTCCATGGGATTCTCCAGGCAAGAATACTGGAGTGGGTTGCCATGACCTTCTCCAAGGGATCTTCCCAACCCAGGGATTGAACTCATATCTCTTAGGTCTCCTGTATTAGCATGTAGGTTCTTGACCACTAGTGCCACCTGGGAACCCCAAATATATAGTTAGTGCAAAATAAATTATTTCACCTTATTGTAAAAATTAAGTGTTTTGTAATCTAAGCTATTGAACTGAGACAAAAATAATATTTTAGTGTATTTGTCTTGCTTACATATTAGATTATTCTCACTTTAGAGGTTTGCTTTCTTCAAGCATAGGAAAAGTTTTTTTTTCCTCTTGACAAGTCAGACTTCATAAAACAAAGCAACTTTTAATTTATCTGAAACAGATTATTATTATCCTGATTTAGTATCAAAGTAATTAATGGTAACAACTATGCATAATATCCAGCTAATAAGTGTTATGCCTTATAAGGCACAGAGGAGTAAAATCTAACTCGTTCCAAAGTTAAAGGAGACAAAGGAATGAAGACCAATATGGAAAAATTTACTACTGCAGTTATATAAAGTGACATGGATATGACTCCTGTCTTCCCTCCCTTACCTCAAAGAACAAAGTAATTGCTGGCACTTTGCATCTTTTCTTTTTTAATTCTGTAAACCTCCCTGCTATAGAAAATATAATCAAGGAAGATAAGTATCTGTGTCACAAATAGTTTGGGTTGCTTACTGAGGATCCTGTTTTTCTATTTAAAAATATGTAAACTATAGAGACTTTTCAACCCTGTTGATTATTTAAAGCATAGGAGTACTATTACTATTAGAACAACTTCAAAGATTCCTACTATATAAGCCTGAGTTACAGAATAGCCAAAATCAAACCTCAGTTTGATTCAAACTTTATACACTTTCAGCCATTTTAAAATATAACAGATATCTTTTGCATAAAAGTCACTAAAGCAGTTCTGGCTCTCCATAACACACAAAAAAACATACACATGTGCACACACTCACACACACTGTTCTATTCTACAACCCCTGTGGTTCCCAGCACACTCACCCATCAAATTTTCAAGGCCATTAAAACTACCGAAGTTAGAACAGTTGATCTGAATTACTCCCTATGGTCCTGAAGCCCCAGCAAGCATTCAGTTTACATCAGATTTCCTAAAAAATCCTTCATCACATATCCTCCAAACTAGAGATTTTTGTTCCTTCTTTTTCTCTCCATTCCAGTTATATATATTCCATATATAATAGCACATAATATTTTGCTACTTATGTTACAAATATTTGTTTATATTGAGTTCATCCTTTGAAGAAAGTTTCCCCAGATTATCTATTTATCCTCAGTATCTAAATTCAAGAACACCTTTCATGCAGAAGTCAGTCAATAAATACTTGCTGCTTTTTTTGAAGTCTAATATCTGAATTTACACAGAAGAAAAGAACAATAACAAAGGCTTTCAGTGCTCATCAGTCCCTCATTAATAAAATTTCCTAATATGTAGAATGTGCCCTTTCCAATATTTCTTTACAATGGTGTCTGGTGCTCTTTTCTCTCTTAGTGATGTGTCTATTACACATGGAACAATTTAGATGAGTTTAAAGTGTCTTGAGCATCATTTACTAAGTATAGCTTTAAGCAGAATGAACACTTTTCCAAAGGAACTACTTTAAAAAATTCTCTAGAGTAAATCAAGGAGGATCCCTTAGTCCTTTATCTGACAGAAAGACAGATTCACTGAAACCATCACTGTTTTTTAGTGGGAAATTGTTTCTCAATCATCTAAGTCCTAAAGCTAAAGATACTTGGACTGAAATTAGTTTCCAAAATTCTAGACTTTCCTTGTGATTTTTGGTACAATGGTTAGCACCAACTGCCGTGCATACATTGAATATATAATTTAAGAGGTCTTAAAGAATAGTGACTTCTCTGGACTTTTGAAACCATCTTTCTACTTATTTTGGAATCCCCCTCCTCCTCCCCACAAAAAAAAAGTTTAATAAAGAACAGTATGCCTTGAAGATTAGGCACATTGAATTTAGGACTGATTTACGGGTAACACATTTACCCAATGAATGTTTAATGAGACTCTATTATGTGCTAGGCAACATGTTATATGGCAATACAGATTTAAACAGGACTTTATCTGCACCCTCATGGAGCTTAGGCACAAGGAGGAAGGGACAGACCATAAACCAATGCAATCCTAAAGGAAATCAACTCTGAATATTTACTGGGGGGACTGATGCTGAAACTGAAGCTCCAATACTTTGGCCAACTGATCCAAAGAGCCAACTCATTAGAAAAGACCCTGATGCTGGAAAAGACTGAGAGCAAGAGGAGAAGAGGGCAACAGAAGATGAGATGGTTAGATGGCATCATCAACTCAATGGGCATGAGTTCAAGCAAACTCCAGGAGATAGTGAAGGGCAGGGAGACCTGGCATGCTGCAGTCCATGGGGTCACAAAGAGTTAGACACAACTGAGTGACTGCACAACAACAAGAGTTGTGTAATATAATTTAAAATAAAAATCAGTGCTTTGTAGCACTGATTACAAGAGTTAATGAGTGGCTGATGGGGAGTAGCATTTTCAATAAAGTGCTCAGGGAATTCTATGAAGATGGGGTATTCCAAGAGAAAATGGAACTTAAAATTCAGATACAAGAGGAGAAGCCAGATAAGGAGGTTAGGTTATAGTAACTTGTAGGAAGGAAATACGGAAATCAAAAATTACCTGATGAAAGTAAAGCTTTTTAAGACTTTTAATTATCTCAGTGTCTTAATCTTAACTATTAACAAACAGCCAAGAATCACCAGATATTTGATAGCAGTCTCCGATTAAAAGAAAAATGTGAAACAGAAAAAGGGAGGAAATAGGGACCATCCAGATAATACCAGAAGTAGGAATCTTCAAAAAAAAAATCAATTGGCATTCTCACAGTTTAGATATTGCATCTAACAATATATATAAGCATTTTAGCACTATTTGGTTTATAAACTATAAGCATGTATTATATTATCAAAGAATCAAGAAATTACTTTATATAACATACCAATAAGCAGATAGTCTTGACTCATTACAATTTTTGATGATAAATTGTGACAAAACAAGAGAAAGCAATAAGAAATAAAACAAAATGGTTCTGAATAATTTTTTGATAAAGGGATTTCTCTCATTTATAGACAAAAGTACTGTGACTCTAAACACCAGTAAAAGCAATACATACTGCCATAAAAGTAATAAAGTCAGAGGTAGAGTGGGTTTCCTGAAGGTCAGAACTACTGTTACCTTGAATGTGCCTTCCTCTCTGATTCCTTCCTCTCCTGGCTGTTTCCTTCATGTGAAAAACAATTGATTTTCTGTGTCAACATTTACTATTTACAGAATCCAAAGGAAAAGAGTCCTAGAGACTCTCTCATGAAAATTTAAAGGTAAAAATACCTTTCTCAAAATCTCCAGCAAATCTCTAATGATGACTCAGTCACTCAATGGGTGAGACACTCATTACTAAGCTAATTCTCTGGAAAAGGGGCTGGAACTTGCCTTGAGAATCCCATAGACTGGACCAAGGATCCTGGCAGACTACAGTCCATAGGACTGCAAAGAGTCAGACACGACTGAAGTGACCAAGCACAGGACACACACACACTCACCACCTGGAGCTGAGGGTAGACCCAGGTTTCCCTGAGTCACAAGGCTGTATGGAGAGAGGTACTCCTAGGAGTAAGGGAAGTGGGAATGAAATGTTGAAAAGTCCATCTGGACTGTCAATTATAGTCTGTTCACTACCCTGAGACAGTCTGTGAGCAAAGCATTTCAACCATTCCAAGTATATGCTTCCATAGTCCTAGCACAAAGTGGTTGCTTATAAAGTACTAGTTCAGTAATCAAATGGATAAATGGTAGGAATAATAGGAAGCCTATATATAAGAACTTGCAAAATGATATTAAAATTCAAAAACATCCTGAAAATTTATACCTGAATTTAACTCAGTCTAATGTACTGACATATTTTTACTTATAAAACTGCATTCTGTAAGATAGAATCCTTAAGCCTTCATTCTGCATGGGGAGGGAGACTACAGAATGAGAAAGTTTCTGCTGGTATCATTTAGTTTGACTTATTTAACCAACTATTTTATTATTCCAAATTAATGTGAGGTTTTATAAAGCTTATAAACACTCTCTCAAATGACTCTCTAACTCTTAGAAATGGCAATTTTAAAGCAAACAATTTTTTTTTTTTTGTCTTTCTTTCCCTAAATTGAACTTTCTGCATTACAAGACAGAATTACCAAGAAGTCAACTTCCATTCAGATGGCTGGTTGTGTGAAATCCCTTTGTGTTTTATTTTTATTTCCAGTGTTTATATGACATTTAAAGCACCTTTGCTTTGTTGATAGATATTGAACACCAGTAATTGTACTACCTGAGCTAATTAGGCAACTAGAGCATGTTTATCATGCCTATCAATTTTCTCTTCACCCAAATAGCTCAAAACCAGTTCATGAGGAAGACCTGTGTGAAATGCTTGCTTAATTGTGCATACAGGATTCTCTAAAGCTAACCAATGACCTCAATTAACAAACTGAAGTTAGCATTGTTCATTTCACTGTCCTTTGCTGCCTTCTGCTTTTCCAAATCTAGCCTTTCTCTTTTAGAGAAACTTTAATGGGTTTGCACTAAGCAGAGAGAATTGTCAAACCATGGAGGAAATTATGAAGATTTGGGTTTAACCTAAACCTGAGTAGTGCCACAAAGAACAAAACAATTTTAGCATGCTATTTTTCTTTTCAGAGTGTTTTAAGAATATGTGAATACAGAAAATAGAATTTTATGTATTCATATCATGGACAGTGGATGTACTAGGATGTTAAAATGCTAGACATTATATAAAACTAATATACAGTGACAGGAATGTACTCCCTTTGCAAACTTTAAATAAGCTATGCCATTATCCTGCACATTAACTCCATAACTTAAAAAAATATTTTGAATATAGGTTAGATATTTTCAGTGGTCAGAACCTATCATTAAAAAGAGAAGGGATGGCATTAATACTTTTAACCTGAGTAGACTTTTTGTGGGAAAGTTAAAAAGATATATTCAGATTTGTTTTTTACTTTTCATGTAAAACCTAACTTTTAAGACTAACTAAAGATAGAGAGTAGCATTACAGAAAGAGAGCAAAAAAAGTTAAATCTCCCAGTTCTTGGAAAATTGGGCAGCTACATATAAAAGAATGAAATTTGAACATTTCCTCATACCATATACAGAAATAAACTCAAAATGGATCAAAGACCTAAATGTAATATGGGAAACCACAAAAATTCTAAAGAGAACACAGGCAGAACACTATTTGACATAAATTGTAGCAATATCTATTCCTAAGGCAAAAGAAATGAAAGCAAAATATTTTAAATGTGATCTAATTAAATTTAAAACCTTTTGCACAACGGAAACCATCTACAAAACTAAAAGACAACCTACTGAATGGGAGAAAATATTTGCAAATGATACGTCAGATAAAGCTTTAATATCCAAACTATATGAACAACTCCTACAACCCTTATGGCAGAAAGTGAAGGAAACTAATGAGCCTCTTGATGAAAGTGAAAGAAGAGAGTGAAAAACCTGGCTTAAAACTTAACATTCAAAAAACAAAGATCATGGCATCCTGTCCCATCACTTCATGGCAAATAGATGGGGAAACAGTGACATATTTTTTTTTGCGGGGGAGGGCGCTGCAAAATCACTGTAGATGGTGACTGCAGCTATGAAATTAAAAGACACTTGCTCCTTGGAAGAAAAGCTCTGACCAACCTAGACAGCATATTAAAAAGCAGAGACATTACTTTGCCAACAAAGGCCCATATAGTCAAAACTGTCATTTTTTCCAGTAGTCACGAATGGATGTGAGAATTAGATCATAAAGAAGGCTGAGCACTGAAGAACTGATGCTTTTGAACTGTGGTGTTGGAGAAGACTCTTGGGAGTCCCTTGGACTGCAAGGATATCCAACCAGTCCATCCTAAAGGAAATCAGTCCTGAATATTCATTGGAAGGACTGATGCTGAAGTGGAAGCTCCAATACTTTGGCCACCTGATGTCAAGAACTGACTCATTAGAAAAGACCCTGATGCTGGGAAAGATTGAAGGCAAGAGAAGAAGGGGATGACACAGGATGAGATGGTAGGATGGCATCACCGACTCAATAGATACTCATTTGACCAAGCTCCAGGAGATGGTGAAGGACAAGGAAGCCCGGAGTGCTGCAGTCCCTGGGGTTGCAAAGAGTCACCCACAACTGAGCTACTGAATAACAACATACAACTCAACAAGAAAAACAAAAAAGACAATTCAACTCAAAAATGGGCAGAAGACTTGAATAGACATTTTTCCAAAGAAGACTTACAGACAGCTAACAGACACATGAAAATCTCAACATCAATAATTATTAGAAAAATAAAAATCAAAACCACAATGAGATTTAATCTCATGTCTGTTAGAATAGCTAAAATCAAAAAGTCTACCAGTCCCCTAAGGGGAGAGTAGGGTCTGTCTCCCCACTCCTTTCTTCATTTTTTCATATGTTTTTTCCCTCCCCTTTCTGTCAAACAGAAACACACCCAGAGTCCTATTTTTCAGATTTTTCCTCTCCTTTCCTTTCCTCTCTCTCTCTCACACACACAGATACAACTATTTTTTTCTCTCTCTGAGCTCCCCCATTCTCGCTCCCCCACCCCACTTATCTGCTCTGCGATCTGTGAGAATGCCAGCCCTGCCTAACTAGAGATGCCAAAAATGGGGACATGCCTTCTTGGCAGAAGATATGGGCCACGTCCCCTGTGTCTCCCCACCCCCTTCCCCTACAGGCTGTTTTATTACCTCATAGGCAACTCATTTTAAACCAATAGACTCCCTTTGTGGGAAAAAATAAAAGTCTACCGATAACCATTGTTGGCAAGGATGTGGAGAAAAGGCACTCAAGTACATTGTTGATGGTAATATAAACTGGTGTAGCCACTGTTGAAAGCAGTGTGGAAGCCTCTCAAAAACTAAAAGTAGAACTAACTTATGACCCAGCAATTCCAGTTCTTGGCATATATTAAAAAATAATACCTCAATGAAAATGGCAGCATTATTTATAATAGCCAAGATATGGAAGCACCCTAAGTGTCCCTCAGCAGATGGAAGTGCCTTCTGCATTTGCATGAAACTTCTCACCAAGCAGGGCTGGAGCAGGGCCTACACAATTGTTAGTGATCATGCAGACCAGTGCCACACTAGCGAAGGAAAAGGCAGTGTGGAGCCAACAAATCTTAACACAGTCTGATAAGAGCCCAGCAGTCCTACAAGTCCTTGGTGCAGATGCATGAAGAAATGGCTGGTGCACACCCCTGAAGGAATATGGCTAACCTTAGAATGCCGTCTCCTTCCTCCTTCCCCAAGCAGCACTGGACCAATCATCTGAATGTTGTACTTGGATCTCATGCTGCCTCTGTGGTTCCCTCCCTTATTTTTCCTGGACATGATGGAAAGCTCTGCCCATTGTAGGACAACGATGGTTGTTCTAAATGCTAAGGAAACGAAAAGCGAACAAAACTGTTTCAAGTACTCAAAACTGACTTACAGACCAACCAACCACCTGCCTGGGAATCTTGCTAGCAGAAAATTCTTATAAAAGAATATTTTCAGCCTCCTTATATTGCTGGAAACTGAGCTATGCACAACTAAAACCCCCTTACCTATAATATGTATTTGTAATTTATTTTCTCTTACTTCATGTATGTTGCTTTTGGGGGGAGTGGTTTACAGTGTATGGTAGAAGTGAATGAAAAACAGTACATCTTGGGAAAACAATTCAGTTCAGTTCAGTCGCTCAGTTGTGTCCGACTCTTTGGGACCCCATGAATCGCAGCACGCAAGGCCTCTCTGTCCATCACCAGCTCCCGGAGTTCACTCAGACTCACATCCATTGAGTCAGTGATGCCATCCAGCCATCTCATTCTCTGTCGTCTCCTTCTCTTCCTGCCCCCAATCCCTCCCAGCATCAGAGTCTTTTCCAATGAGTCAACTCTTCGCATCAGGTGCCCAAAGTACTGGAGTTTCAGCTTTAGCATCATTCCTTCCAAAGAAATCCCAGGGCTGATCTCCTTCAGAATGGACTGGTTGGATCTCCTTGCAGTCCAAGGGACTTGCAAGAGTCTTCTCCAACACCACAGTTCAAAAGCATCAATTCTTCTGGGCTCAGCCTTCTTCACAGTCCAACTCTCACATCCATACATGACCAAAAGAAAAACCATAGCCTTGACTAGATGGACCTTAGTTGGCAAAGAAATGTCTCTGCTTTTGAATATGCTATCTTGGTTGGTCATAACTTTGCTTCCAAGGACTAAGCGTCTTTTAATTTCATGGCTGCAGTCACCATCTGCAGTGATTTTGGACCCCCCAAAAAAATAAAGTCTGACACTGTTTCCACTGTTTCCCCATCTATTTCCCATGAAGTGATGGGACCAGATGCCATGATCTTCGTTTTCTGAATGCTGAGCTTAGGCCAACTTTTTCACTCTCCACTTTCACTTTCATCAAGAGGCTTTTTAGGGAAAACAATTACAGTTTGTTAATTTGAATACATATTATTACATTGTGTGTGTGTGTGTGTGTGTATAATAGT
Source organism: Redunca redunca (assembly GCA_006410935.1). Classification (NCBI taxonomy): domain Eukaryota; kingdom Metazoa; phylum Chordata; class Mammalia; order Artiodactyla; family Bovidae; genus Redunca; species Redunca redunca. The sequence goes on along the minus strand of SJYQ01008623.1, from coordinate 176,210 downwards.
GGAATATTACTCAGCTATAAAAAATGAATTCCTGCCATTCACAACAATGTGGAAAGTTTATTATGTTTAGTGAAATAAGTCCAAGAAAGAAAAGTACTGTATGTTATCACTTATATGTGGAATCTGAAAAGTAAAACTAATGAATGTATACAGCAAAACAGAAACAGACTCACAGATCTAGAAAACAAACTAGTGGTTACCAGTGGGGAGAAAGAGGGGAAGAAGAGCATGGTAATTGGGATTAAAGGAATTAAAAGACACAAACTACTATGTCAAAATAAATATGATACAAAGATGCAATGTACAGCACAGGGAAAATAGCAAGTACTTTATACTAATTTTAAATGGAGCATAATCTGTAAAAATATTGAATCTCTGTGCTGTACACCTGAAA
>SJYQ01008623.1:147638-175130 GCA_006410935.1 Redunca redunca | reverse complement strand
AACTCTTCACACGAGGTGGCCAAAGTACTGGAATTTCAGCTTTAGCATCATTCCTTCCGAAGAACACCCAGGACTGATCTTTAGGATGGACTGGTTGGATCTCCTTGCAGTCCAAGGGACTCTCAAGAGTTTTCTCCAACACCACAGTTCAAAAGCATCAATTCTTCAGCACTCAGCTTTCTTCACAGTCTCTCACATCCATACATGACCACAGGAAAAACAATAGCCTTGACTAGACGGACCTTAGTCGGCAAAGTAATGTCTTTGCTTATGAATATGCTATCTAGGTTGATTATAACTTTCCTTCCAAGGAGTGTCTTTTAATTTCATAGCTGCAATCACCATCTGCAGTGATTTTGGAGCCCAAAAATACAAAGTCTAACACTGTTTGCACTGTTTCCCCATCTATTTCCCATGAAGTGATGGGACCAGATGCCATGATCTTAGTTTTCTGAATGTTTAGCTTTAAGCTAACTTTTTCACTCTCCTCTTTCACTGTCATCAAGAGGCGTTTTAGTTCCTCTTCACTTTCTGCCATAAGGGTGATGTCATCTGCATATCTGAGGTTATTGCTATTTCTCCTGGCAATCTTGATTCCAGCTTGTGCTTCTTCCAGCCCAGCATTTCTCATACTTAACTCAGGCCAAAATTTCACACTGCATTCCAAGAAGCAAATTTACATACCAATCTTTGATAAAACAGTATAGAAGAATAAAATGACTTCAAGACAAATACTGACAAGTTGAGTTTTCTTCAGTTTGAAGCATGTTGAGACTTAAGACAATATTCTGCAACTTTTACCTAACTAAGCTTTTTAAAAGTATAAATGTAGTGATTAGTAATCAACTTTCAATTCTAATGGAGCAAAAGCAAATTCTTCATAAAATTCCACTTCCAACCTTAAATGTAAACTATATAGGACTAATGCAAAAATTATAGCAGGGCTTCTCAGGTGAGAAGCTGTAATGGTAAAGAATCTCCCTGTCAGTGTAGGAGAGGCAAGAGTTGTGGGTTCAATCTCTGGGTCAGAAAGACTCCCTGGAGAAGGAAATGGCAACCCATTCCAATGTTCTTGCCTAGAAAATTTCATGAAAAGAGGCAGGCTATAGTTCATGGGTCACAAAAAGTTGGACATGACTGAGTGCATACACACACAATGCAAAATTATACTCAAGTATATTTACTGCTGGTCTTCCCTGGTGATTCAGACAGTAAACAATCCGCCTCCAATGTTGGAGATCTGGGTTTGATCCCAGGGTTGGGAAGGTCATTTGGAGCCAGGCATGCAACCCACTCCAGTATTCTTGCCTGGAGAATCCCCACATACAGAGGAGCCTGGCAGGCTGCAGTTCATGGAGTCACAAAGAGCCAGACAAGGCTGAGTGACTAAGCACAGAACAGCACACATTTATTGCTAGTGTATCAGAGTCATAAATTCTGTTTTATCAGTTTTTGTGATGGCTCTAATCTTTAAACCCACCCTTTACACTCAATTTGTGATTCTAGGACTGGGACTGCTTTGTCCTCTGGCTTTTGTATTCTGTAAGTCTCTACCAATATAAGGTACCAGAAAAGTACTGGAAGAATTAAGGTAAAAGAAGGGACATACTCCTCCCTGTTTGTTTCCTGATTTTGTTTTCTGCTTTTTGCTGCTCTATCACCACAGCAACAACATTTCACCCTGACAGTAATATTCCATTTCAGCAACAGCAGTTGATTTCAGTTTGCTCTTTCCAAACACTTTCAGGATCAACCTTATGATACTTCCTCAGAGATGTCACCTTCATTGAGTGAGCAGCGACTCTTGGACATCTTGAGTTTCACCTGAGTTTCAGGCTCTGCAGATTCACTATTACATCTCCAATGTTTTAATAACATTAATCTTCCCATTGTCCCAGCTTTAAGATGAAATCACCTTCCAGTAGCTACTCTCCCTGACACAGTAGTATATAAGCTTTCTCTTTCCAGTCTTCCATCTTTATATTAAATATACCTGATCAAAATGAAAATCAAGGAGAAATAACAATTAAAGCTACTATAGTTTCTGTCTCCAGACTGGACCCTGAATTATACATATGTCTTAATTATAGATTAACAAATAATTGTTTAAGTCCTTTGGCCTACATGTATTTGTTTATGAAATCAATGTGTGAATTCTTATTCATTTTTCAGCAGAACTTCAATCCCTCAAGGTCACTGAAAAATAAATCAATGTTGCATTTAAACACTCTGGGTTTGGTTTGGTTTTTTGTTTGTTTTTTTTAAGAAAAAAATGAGTCACTCTTAGCATTACTCAGTGAAAAGTGGCTTCCAATACATTTTCTCTGCCTTCTTACATACTCAAGCAGTCTGAATCAACAAAAACCAAGACTTTCATCTCTAATTCTCTACTCCACTGACATGCACTTATCTTTTAAATCTATTAATTACCCATTAAATATGCTCCCATATGCATGATACAGTAGCAACAAACCTCAGGATTTCAAATAGAGAGGTGAATTTTCCCCAAAATTATTCTTTTTCCAACCTAATGTCACAAAGAAAAGACCTTTGTCACTGTACAACTAAACTACTGTTTCTCCCCCCACACCAAAATCTGTTAGTATGTGCCCACAGCTATACTTAATAGAAACTAAGACAGATGCCACATAAGCAAAACCATAGAATGACTGTGGAGCCAGAAAGGACCAAGAAGGTGAGAGTCATTTGCCCTGAACTGGTTCCAGCCCGACCAGGAGGGCAGCACTTGAGCAGATTAGACTGAAAGCTGCCTTTGCTTCTTTGGGATGTTAGGATCTCCATCCAAATAGAGGATTGCACTTTGTTAGACACAATTAAGCAGCATGTAAAGGAGCCCAAAGAACTATGCATGCTTCAGCTGTTTCTGACGACTGCCTCCCTATTCCTGAATTCGGATGGTGTATTCATCTCTTGGGGATTACCATGGCAGAGTGGTAAAGAATCTGCCAGCCAATACAGGAACACAAGAGACAAAGATTTGATCCCTGGGTCAGGAAGATCCCCTCAAGCAGGAAATAGCAACCCACTCCAGTATTCTTGCCTGGGAAATTCCACGGACAGAGGAGCCTGGCGGGATACAGTTCATGGGATCACAAAGAGTCAGCATGACTGAGTTAACTGAGCACACACAGGCACACTAATCTCTTACCCTTCAAAGGTTTTGCACTTCCCCTCACCAGTCCCTACCTCACCACTGGAGGAGGGGTCTTTAGAGCAAGAGATCACCCTTCCCCATTCCTTGTTCAATGAATAGTTTCTGCTTGGCTTTGCAGAACCTGGATTCTCCTGCACTGGCGCCAGAGGCACTGAGTATGGAAAGGACCTAGCCTGAGTCCACCTGATCCCAGAACATCTGTTACACTAGGACTAGGTGGAGTAACTCTCTCCTGGGCTTCCATACTATCAAGTATATATTTCTATACTTTACTTTTCTGCTCTATGAACTATACTGTCAACTTTCTGAAAATAGAAAGCTTTGTTAATACAATTCCTACTGGTAATAATTCAGTTACCACAATGCCAAGCATTCAGCAGGCTTTCAACAAAATGGAGGATGAATAAATGAATCAATGAAGACATGATCCTCTTGTATTACATGGCTTGTCTAAACACCTGCCATGTCTAAATATTTCTGTGATCTGTACAATAGCTATTCAGTTCAGTTCAGTTCATTCACTCAGTCATGTCCGACTCTTTGCAACCCCATGAATCGCAGTATGCCAGGCCTCCCTGTCCATCACCAACTCCCGGAGTTCACTCAGACTTGCGTTAATCGAGCCATCTCATCCTCGATCGTCCCCTTTTCCTCCTGCCCCCAATCCCTCCCAGCATCAGAATCTTTTCCAATGAGTCAACTCTTCACATGAGGTGGCCAAAGTACTGGAGTTTCAGCTTTAGCATCATTCCTTCCAAAGAAATCCCAGGGTTGGTCTCCTTAGTGCTTCCAAAATATGATCTAATCAATAACCTAATTTCTTATTGTGTACACCTGCAATTTGTGTCACACAACACCTGCTGAAACTCATTCTCTAATGTAAAGTATTCTATCAAACTTTGGAGTCATTAAAATGATTAAATTGTGCTTTATTTAATTTAGTGTTAAGTATATTCTATTGTTTTCTAATTCTTTGGAAAAATGGTAATCCCTCTGTACAGTGTATGTGATAATTCCTTATTAATTAAAAATCTCTTTAACAAGGACAGCAAATTCCCTCTCTACAATAGATAATACAGAACTTATTCTATAATAAACTCCCTCTCAAAGTTCTTAAACTAATTTTATCTCAAGTTCTTTTCTAAGATGCTTTGGCTCTATCAAATGTTACAGAGGGCTTCCCAAGGTGGCGCTAGTGGTAAAGAAACCACCTCCCAATGCAGGAGACTTAAGAGACGCTGGTTCAATCCCCAAATCGGAAAAATCCCCTGGAAGAGGAAATGGCAGTCCTTGCCTAGAGAATCCCTCGGACAGAGGAGCCTGGCACGCTATTGCCTATAGGGTCACAGGACATGACTATAGGACACAATGGAAGTAACTTAACATGCACACATGAATGGTTGTAGAAGCCATCTGGTACGACTCTCTCTTGATTTCTAAGTTCATGATGTCATTTTCCACCATCAAACTTAACTACACTTTCATCACTATAAGCATATTTTATTTTTCAACTTACCTCTTGCTGTTTGTTCAAAACCTTAGGAACTTCCCCAGGGAAATCTAAAATGGGGCCTTATACTGGGATAACAAAGAGAGACCAAAAAAAGAATCAAGCCACCCCAGATGGATGGTGGAGTTTCCATAAGCAAAGTAATTGACGCCCTAGGTTTGTCTTGGGTGGCAACAGCAGCATGAATAGACCTCTGAACCTACCTGCCAAAATCTTAGAGGTCTTAACTGGATTCAGTCTGGAATACTCCAGATGGTCTCAACAACACACTGTTACCTCAGGGCTCTATCCCTGAGGCAGATTCTATTGTAGGGAAAGCAAGCAAAATACATATTCCAAGGTCAGGGGTGAGAAGTCTTAGATGCCCAGGTCAACCTGTGGCCATGTTCTCTCAATGACCTTGGATACTTGGAAATATTTTAAATGACTGACTATCTTTTTTTACTAGTCATCTTCCTAGAATATGTATCTTCTCTTTAGAATGGAAAGCTAAAGGGCCTTCGTTTTTGCTATGACATTAATATATCATGAGATTTAAACTTGCCAGAGAGGTTAAGTCAAGTCCTTAAATTTGGAGATAGCACATTCTTACCTCAGTTTAAGGTAAGGGTGTACTACCTTTTACTTATTACCAGTGTTGTTGAGAAGATAAAACAAGATGATTCATATATTTGTGCTTAGAAAATGACCATACAAATTTAAGGCAGATGAAACCTTCCAAATATTCAGATTCAGACTTTCCAGAAATGATAGTCAGTCTCCATCTCCTCTCAGCTTTATATAGTGATTTCTCTGTGGTTACTCTTAGAGTTTTTTGTGTGTGTTCTCTAGTTGACTCTGACCGTGATCAAATTTTGTTTTCCACATGTTTTTAAATGAACTTGAGATTCCTATGGGACTCTTTTTTTACACACATAAGCAGAATTGAAACTTCTTCCCATTCAATTGATCAGCCACAATTTCTCTATAATAGATTCTCTCTTGAACCCCTATCTTTTGTTTCTTTTATTAACAACAACATACCTCAAAAATCTCAGGAGTTTTTGATACTTGCTGAATCTCACTATTCTCCTCCTACTTTCTTTTGAACCAGTTCTATTCAGACATTTACACTGCCATTCCATTAAAACTGTTTTTGTCAAAGTCACCTATGATCACTCCATATCTAACTACAGGGGAAAATTATTGTTGGTCATTCTACTCATCCTTGAATTTTCATGGCTCATTCAACCTCTTTGATACACCATCAGTGTGTGAAGTGAAAGTGAAAGTCACTCGGTCACATCCAACACTTTGTGACCCCATGGACTATGCAGTCCATGGAATTCTCCAGGCCAGAATACTGGAGTGGGTAGCTTTTCCCTTCTCCAGGGCATCTTCCCAACACAGGGATTGAACTTAGGTTTCCCACATTACAGGTCTTTACCAGCTGAGCCAGAAGGGGTAACTACTAAATATATATGTTCAGCCAGGATATTGTGGATCATGTAATCAACTATCTAGCCTGCATCTCCACCCAGGTTAATAACTGAGTTCCAAAATTATCACACAGTTCAACATAGAATGTGTCCTGATAGTGCCTCTTCTACTCTTCTTAGACAAAGGCAGCTATATGTTTCCAGTTTTCCAACCCAAAACTCTTGACTTCATCTTTGTCCTATTTCTCAAATATCTGACATTGTCCTTGTTAGTTTTAGCCTCCAGATGGTGCAGTGGAAAGAAATCTACCTACCAATGCAGGAGACACTGGCCATGAGGGTTCCATCTCTGGGTCAGGAAGATTTCCTGGAGGAGAAAATGGAAACCCTCTGCAGTATTCTTTACTGGAAAATTCCATGAACAGAGGATGCTGGTGAGCTACAGTCCATGAGATTGCAAAGTGTTTGACATGACTGAGCATACACACACCCCTACTCGGAATAAAACCAGCATTGAGTCACTTCTCATCACCTCTGTAGTTAACATCCTAGGCCAAGCTCTCAGTATCTCAATAGCATTTGATTCATTTTTCTACTTGCAGATTCACCCTCCTTAACAGTAGCAGTGAGGGGAGTTTTCCAAAACTTAGGTCATATATGTATCATTAGCCTACACAGAACCCTTAAATAGCTTTACAGAGTGAAAGACAGTATCCAAATACTGATAAGCAAAGCCCTATGTGATCTGACCCCCCTATTGCTTCTCTAAGAGCTCATTTCTTACCACTTTCCAATTGTTCATTCTGCTCCAGTCACACTAGCCTCCTTGCTATTCCTGTAATATGTTAAGTTCACTTCTGCCTCAGAACACTCACAGTTGCTCTAAGTTGTGTTTGAAATCACCTAATGGATTACACTTCCACTTCTCATGCTTCCTTTGTGAAATGTCACATTAGGAGTCAGACCTCCCCTGTCCACCTGTTAAAATGTTAACCTAAATAAGGGCTCTGTCTAATAAAATCATCCTGCTTTTATGTCATAACTTATCACTCATCATATGTTTTATTTATTTGACTACTCCTTATCTTCCCAGACTAAAATGAAAGTTCTGTGTGACTGAGGCCACGCTCTCTTTCATTGGCTAGTGTAGTTTCATCTTCCAAGAGGCACTCAATACATAATATTTATAGCACATGATAGGAACTTAATAAATATTTCTTGTATATCTAAATTGGGATTGAGAAAATAGAAGCTTTAAAATGTATCTAAAACATTGGAAACTAATCTATTTGCCATAATATTAGTAATTTCCCCCTGTAAATGCATACATAGTCTGTCTTATAAAGTACCTTGATCCTATGGACATAAGTTAAAATATTAAAAGGATTGGATATCTAGAAGAGAGAAAATAGAATACTGAAGAAGAATTTCTTTGCAGGGTGTGCTGAACTAACTGCTTCTTAGCATGGAAATCACTTTTAAAAGTTTCACAGAGGGAAACTAAATGCTAAATACACAGGTTAAGGATTTTGACTAAGATCTGAAGTTTCATTCAGAAAAGGGAGAAGCAAGCACATGTGGAACAGAGGGCTTTCACATTAAGAAGAGTTCTATGGCTAGGAGACGTGAATGTAAAATGAGAAAAACCCTTGTTTTCCATAGGACCTGCTACTATGAATATACTTATACTAAATATTTGTTGTACTTATTATTTGTTTAATTATAGTGATAAAATTCCATAGCAAGATTCTGGTATATAACAGTAGTAAATGGGAGAATATTGATCTTTAAAGGGAAAACAGTAATGATATAAAATTGACTGTATTTCTTTTGCCAAAAGAATATTTTCTGGAATTTCAAGCCTGTGTGGTTGAGCTCATTGTTTCCACATTTTCAAAATGCCTAAGATCATGTACACATCAAAGTGAGAGTAAGGACAGAATTGGGCAGCAATTTGAAAATAATAAGTGATGAATTTGTATCCCTTCAAAATATAAAACTTAGTTCAATTCTAAAATGCGCAATTCTGTAATGGATTGTTGTTCAGTAGTTAAATAGTGTACAACTCTTTGTAACCCCATGGACTGCAGCATGCCAGGCTTCCCTGGCCTTTACTATCTCCCAGAGTTTGCTCAAACTCATGTCCATTGAATCAGGGATGCCATCCAATCATTTCACTCTCTGTCACCCCCTTCTCCCCCTGCCCTCAATCTTTCCCAGGATCAGGATCTTTTCCAGTGAATCAGCTCTTTATATCAGTAGCCAAAGTATTGGAGCTTCAGCTTCACCATCGGTCTTCCAATGAGTACTCAGGGTTGATTTCCTTTAGGATTGACTGATTTGATCTCCTTGCTGTCCAAGGGACTCTCAAGAATCTTCTCCAGTGCCACAGTTCAAAAGGATCAATTCTTCGGCACTTATCCTTCTTTATGGTCCAGCTCTCACATCTGTTTATGACTACTGGAAAAAATCATAGCTTTGACTATATGGACCTTTGTCAGCAAAGTAATGTCTCTGCTTTTAAATACACTGTCTAGCTTTGTCTTAGCTTTTCTCTCATACATAAATCAGTTATTTTATCATAACTTTTATCATAACAAAGTTCATTTAAAATATTCTTAGAATTCTAAACTGATTTAAAATAGTTACCAATTAAGCTTCCCAGGTGGCACTAGTGATAAAGAACTCACTTGCCAATGAAGGAGACTTAAGAGACATGGGTTCAGTCACTGGGTCATTAAGATCCCCTGAATTAGGAAATAGCAATCCACTCCAGTATTCTTGCCTGGAGAATCCCCCTGGACAGAGGAGCCCGGCAGGCTACAGTCTACAGGGTCTCAAAGAGTTGGGTACAACTGAAGTGACTTAGCAGACATAAATCTCATGAAACTCTTATAATGCTATTTGATTGCTGAGAACTGTAAAATTCTTAGTATAAACAACACTGTCCAAACTTTCTGTGCTATGAGAACTAATTAAACTCTACTGTAGCTTCTATTGGCTCAAGACCCTGGTCCTTGGAAGATCATGCTCCTCCATCCCTCTTAAAATATATATGTGAGAAAGCTCAAGACTGCAACAATGGTTAATTTTGGCTATTTGCCTGCAATGCAGGAGACCCCAGTTCGATTCCTGGGTCATAAGATCTGCTGGAGAAGAGATAGGCTATCTACTACAGTATTCTTGGGCTTCCCTGGTGGCTCAGCTGGTAAAGAACCACCTGCAATGTGGGAGACCTGGGTTCAATCCCTGAGTTTGAAAGATGCCCTGGAGAAGTTAATGGGTACCCACTCCAGTATTCTGGTTTAGAGAATTCTATGGACTGTATAGACCCTGGGATCACAAAGAGTCAGACACAACTGAGCAACTTTCACTTGCACTTACCTATCATCCTGACTGGGCCATGGAGTGCCTAGGTATTTGATGAAGCATTATTCTGGGTGTGTCTCTGGGAGAGTTTTTGGATGAGGTTAACATTTGAGTAGAAGTAGTCACCCTCCCTCACATGGGTGGCCCTCATCCAATAAGCTGAAAAGAACAAAAAGCCTCACCATTCTGGGAAAAGAGCAAAATATTCCTGCCAGACTGCCTTAAGCCAGAACATTAGTTTTTTCCTGACTTTGACTCAAGTTGAAACATTGGCTTTTCTTGGGTCTTGAGTCTGCTGGCTTTAGGCTGGAACTTATGCTATCAATTCCCCAGTTTCTCAGGGCTGGATTTGGACTGGAAGCACCCCTGGGTCTCTAGGTTGCACACTGAAGACCTTGGGTCTTCTTAGCCTCTATACTGGTGTGAGTCAATTGCTAAAAATAAATTATGTGCATGTGTGTGTGTGTGTGTGTGTGCATGTACGCATGCTTGTGTGTATCCTTTTTGGTCCTGTTCTGCCGGAGAGCAATATTACAACTGACAGAAGAATTTGCTCTTTATTCCAGCCAAAACTTGACTATAGGTCCTTGACCTTCCTTTTTTTAGAGCAGTTCATTTAGCAAACTTTTAATTATAAATCCTTTCTCTTCCCTTCAAGATGAAAGTTTTCTACCATGCAGAAATGCCTCTGTAAGAACTTGGGAAACAAGCTCTTTGAAATGAGAACCTCCAGGGAGACAGCTCTCTTGTCCCCTAGTTCCTCTGGGAGGGTAGGAGCCTAACTTTGGTGAGTGCTGTATCCAATTTACAAAACAACCTTATGTCCTAAAGATATTAAAAGTATGTTTCTCCTCCAGATTAGTGCTAATTAACAAGCCCTAAAGACCTAGTCACATTGACAAGCTCCCTTAATGCCCTTCAGTACTTTACTTTTAGCATGCCCAGCATTTTAAAAGCCTCCTATCTTTTTTTTTTTTTTTTTTTTTGATGGAGTCGAGCACATTGTATACTGAAGTCTCTCTTCCCTACTGTTGTAGTTTGAATAAAACCTACCTTGCAATTTTTAACCAGTGGCTGGTGAATAATTTCTCTTTGGCATCACTTTGTCACTCTATAGAATAGAAACTGACTTTGGCAATGTAGTTAGGAACATAGAAGACAGTACAAACTGATTTAAGTTTTTTCCCGGCTTTCTGAACCTTATTTTTTAATGGACTGCACAATTTATGAGGTCGTCCTGGTGTAGTAGTAAAAATAGTAATAGTAGCAGTGGTGGCAGCTAAAACTAGCATTTATTAAGCAATTGATCTAAGCCAGGCTCTGGCTTAAGTGTTCTGTGTGTATCAATTTATTCAACCTCGTAACAGTGATAGAATGTTATACTAATCCAAATCCCTTTTTATATTTGAAAAATTCAGGCAGCAGCGAATTAGGACTGTTGGGATGTGATAGTGAAAAATAGAACGGAAAGAACACATGAAAGAGACAGACTGGAAATAGAAACAAAAGGAAATAATGAAGGCTCAGATTCAAGAAAAGATTCCACATCAAGTTTATTTTCCTGTTTTTATTTTGATTTGTCTTGATTTGTCTTTGAGGTAGGGGATTGGGTACATTGTGGAACAGTAACTGAGATGGTCATGAATAGGATAATAAATTTGGCTTTAGTATAAAAAGACTTTGATGCTGGGAGGGATTGGGGACAGGAGAAGAAGGAGACGACAGAGGATGAGATGGCTGGATGGCATCACTGACTCAATGGACACGAGTCTGAGTGAACTCCGGGAGTTGGTGATGGACAGGGAGGCCTGGCGTGCTGCGATTCATGGGGTCGCAAAGAGTCGGACATGACTGAGCGACTGAACTGAACTGAACTGAGTTTATATGGTGATATCTAACAGGTAATTAGAAATGTGGGTCAGTTGTGCAAGAGAAAAGTGAAGGCTGAGGAAAGATATTTGGAAAACCTAGTAAAATGATATTTGATAGGAATGTATTAACTTGACATATAATGAAGACAGCCAAAGGAAAGACTTAAACAAAGCCTTTTTTGAAGACCTGAAAGAAGAAGAGGCAAAAGTGGAGTCTGAGAAACTTTATTTTTTTCTAGAGGCTTATCGTGTCATTTAATCACAGAGGAGAGAGAAGTTAAGTAAGCAAATTTCCAAGAGTTCTAAATGTCACAGAGAGCTCAAGGAGGGATGAGGAATTACTGAGAACAAAATATTGGAGTTAAGAATAAACACTGATGACTGTCAAGAGAGTAGTTTCAGTGTAGGGAGAAACAGGAGCCAGATTGCAAATGCTTATAAAGGGAGTTGTTGGTAAGAAAGTGATGGTTGTTTATCCTTTTCAGATGTTGAAATTGAGAGGAGAAACAAATAGAATGGTGAAGAAATAGAGCCAAGGAAATGAGTTTTAAGATCAAAGATGTTGGCCTTATTTAAAAGATAAAGGGACAAGGAAAGAATTGACAAGGAGATAAAGAAAGCATTAATTACGGGAAACTCTTTCTTGTATTCTCCTTATATCAATTTTTGATCCTTTTTTCCTTGTATTTTTGTCTTAGCTATTTTGAGTTTTGCCACTTTCAATCAGGTAACCTTCAGCAATACTGTTTCTCTGTATCTCCTTTTCCATCTATAAAATTAGAATAACAATAATCGTTTGGTCTGGCCTACCTTCTGGATTTACTCATTCAGAGGGTCCAAAATAGAAGTATTTTCAAACCAGATTAAACTATACAAGTAAAGATTAGAAACTAAAATTAATTATGTAGGAAACTTAAATTTCTGTGTTATTTTTATTGCTTGCTTCCTATGTCTCTCCTTGAAGAATTCCAAGGAGAGACATTACAGTTCTCTTTGCTACTCCCATAAAAGGACCTGCCTGAAACTCATCTTCAACTGCTTCTAGCTATAGATCTAAGTCTGCTGTTTTTCTATTCAACTGTGTGTGCATCCTAAAATTATAATGGTAGAAAATGAGCCAAAATGCCAGTAAAATGGTTGTGGGTCCATTCTAATGAAAATAACTTATTCACCATTGTTCATTTATGTATAGGAACTGATATATATCTTCATTTCCATTACTCAGAAATACATTCTGTTTCTTAAAGTTAGTGTACTCTGGTTATCATACGATTATATGTGGCATTAATTTTCCTTCCTGCTACATTCCCTTTTTATAAGCTGTAAGCATCATAAACTTGGAAGGTTTTATTGGAAAGTCAAGGTGGCAGAGTTATGAAAATGACTCAGAAATGATGCTTCCCTGCCACAACAGTGTTGATTTACTTGTAATGCTAAACACACTCCACCAAGTCATACACAGCTCTTGGGAAAGGGATGACTAATTAGCTCAGTGACTTATCCGCCCACATGCTCTGCTGATTCTGATACATTAAAACATTTTATTAGCCTGCAAGGTCAGGAAATCTTACTGCGTGGGTAGAGCTTCTAAAAATTTAATAGCAATAGCCTGATGTTAGTTCCTTCGCATCTATAGATTGGAAATAAAAATTCAAAGATAAACTCATACACTTATTTCTCGGAACTTTTTTTCATACTTAGGTCTCAACAAATACTGAAATGTTTAAAAGGGAATATCATTCACAAGGTGAGATTATTAATTATTCACATGTTGACAAATAAATTCAATTGTCTAAAAACTTAGAATTCCTTACTGCATTATACCTATTATATTAATACATTTCAATATGAGATGAAGACTTGAAGTTCACAGTTGTGTATGAAGTGCCCTCTTCTGGCATTTCCTACCAGTAGACTAGGGCTTTCCAGGTGGTGCTAGTGGTAAAGAACCTGCCTGGCAATGTAGGAGACATAAGAGACACGGTTTCGATCCTTGGGTTGGGAAGATGCTCTGGAGTAGGAAATGGCAACCCACTTTAGTATTTTTGCCTGGAGAATCCTATGGCCAGAGGAGCCTGGCAGGCTACAGCCCATAGGGTCACAAAGAGGTGGACACCACTGAAGTGAGCAGACACACACCAGTAGGTCATCCTCAGAAAATATTTCTAGAGAATGACATGCCTCAAGATGTCTAATGTGTAGCTGTCAGTGGTAGAGCTGGAAGCAGAACCAGAGTAACTGAGTATTCTAATAGGACTTCTGTAATCACAAGTGACATTAGCCTGTATTCAATCTTTAGCAGATAGAATACACAAACTGAAAACTTAATTTCCAACCTCACCATGAGTAATCGTTAGTTAAACAGAGAAATATTACATTAAGTTATACAACTATGGTTGGTGTTGAGTTGGGAGAATCAGGGTCATCTCTTAGATAGCATCATGGACTCAATGGACATGAATTTGAGTAAACTCCAGGAGATAGTGGAAAACAGAGGATCCTGATGTGCTGAAGTCCATGGTGTAGCAGAATCAGACACAACTTAGCATCTGAAGAATGAACAACTTAATTCCCTAGCATTGGGCAAATCCTGTAGATTGTGCATTGTTTTCTTTGCATACAAAAGATGATAGCATTTATTCCTAGGCAGATAATTTATTTTTACACTAATCACTTAAAGTACTCCATACAGTTAAGTAGTAGCTTTTATAGCAAAAAAAGTACTGAAGCAAAAACATTGTGGGGGAAAAGATAAAAATAATAAGTAAAGCCATAGAGCAAAAAAATGAGTTGAATTATATATTTTTGTATGCAGAAATAATGAATTGATTGACCTGAAGCAGAAAATATTTAAGGTTTACCTGTTTTGAAACCTTTCAATAAGTATCATATTATCCCAAATAACTATATGCTTTAAAAACATGCAAGAAATGTTATTTTTTTCTTTTTGTTTTAGATTCAGTTGTCAACTGTGTCCACATCCTAAAATATTCAACAGTGTCCACATACTAAAAGTATAAAGTGAAAGAGAAGTGAATATGCCAGTGAAGTAGATTCACATCAGTTCTAATAACAATGACTTATCCTTTTTCATTTAATTTTACTAACTCATACATTTGCATCATTTTGGGTAGAAAAGAGCACAAGAAAGAGTATGAACTACTTGGATATCATAGGTCTGGGTTCAAATTTAGATTCTGCTACAAATATCATTGTGTAACCTTAAGGTATATCATACTCCATCTCAGTATCAATTTTTTGAGCTATGACATAATGATATCAAGTCAAATGATTACAGAGAGTTATGTAGCTCAAAAGCTCAATGCTCTGTGCTCAGCACCAAGTACCTGCATATCTATGCAGATGAAATGTGGATGAACTGAAGCTTTCCACATGTGTACGGGAAAAGTACTTTAAACACAGTTACCATCTGAGTTAAAACTAAAAAATCAAAAACATTTCATTCAAGACAAAACATATGTTCAAGCATTAATGCCATAGTTAAGACAAGGTATCCTGGGTCTTTAAGCTTTAGTTTCCAGTTAGAAGCAAGTCACCCCTCTTCTTTAAAAATGACAGGTGTATTTTACCTACTGAATCATATGCTCATTAAAAACTTGCTTTTCTCATTTCCATGTAAGAATTTCTGTTGGGAAGCAGGAACTCTGTCAAACTTAGTGTAATATCTATATTCTATCTCTGTTAATCCCTAGTCTTATTAATCCCAATCCTTTTCATGCATTTTACTTACTGAGCTAAAGTTGTATAGCACATAGATTGTTAGTATTCATTATACTTCTTAAATTTTAGCTTAATTTCTTGAAGCCACAATAAGGAGCTACTTTTAAGCATGTATGAAAAGGAAAAAATCTTCCATCGAGTAGTCGTGTGAAGTCATCTAATTACACAATCATCACATGAGTAAAACAACATTAAGGATAACAAAATGAAAGTATTTACATGAGAATATTTTTTCATTAGTATTCCATTGAAATAGAAGGAGATTGCAAACAATTAGCTGGACAAAAAAGTCACCTTTTATGAGTAATTTAAAGAATATATACACTTTCAGATGAAATGAAGGCACACAATCTGTGGTGTATTCCCACAAAAAGACTCATCCCCTATTTAGATATTCTTGAAGTGGGTCACTTGGGCATTGGTTTGCAGGAGGGACCATGAGTTTTCATCAAAAGAGAAAAGAGGCTCAGAATTTACATGTTTTGTCCCAAGACAAATGATCAGCACAGAGAATTGTAAACATTAACCTCCAGCCTAAGGCCCTATCCATCCCCAGGAACTCAGCTTGAATTCTGGGACACAGACAAGATAAAAAAACAAATTTGTGTCTTCTTCTGTGTTACTAAAACCTGCTTTCTAAAATGCATAAAACAGTAAGATGAAAATAATATTGAGCTGCCCACTTCAGTGCAGTTAACTTTCAGTTCAGTTCAGTTTAATTCAGTTGCTCAGACATGTCCGACTCTTTGCGACCCCATGAATCACAGCACGCCAGGCCTCCCAGGCCATCACCAACTCCTGGAATTCACTCAAACTCACGTCCATCGAGTTGGTGATGCCATCCAGCCATCTCATCCTTTGTCGTCCCCTTCTCCTCCTGCTCCCAATCCCTCCCAGCATCAGGGTCTTTTCCAATGAGTCAACTCTTCGCATAAGGTGGCCAAAGTATTGGAGTTTCAGCTTCAGCATCAGTCCTTCCAATGAACACCCAGGACTGTTCTCCTTTAGGATAGACTGGTTGGATCTCCAGTTAACTTTAGATGATTTTGAACAGCATACACAAATGGATAAGAGGACAGAGTGTTGAGAATCAATGTGACAATCTCTCTGAGATCCTCTGAAATTGGTTAAGACCAAATTAGAGTTCCTGGATTTCTACTGATCTACAATTACAAATGAAGACAGAGATGGTCTCTTATTATCAATGATATTAAATTTGTTTCTGTCCAGGCTGGTTTGGACTGTTGAAAGGTTATACTGGTTATACTGGTTATACTTGAAAGGAAAAAACACAAAGAAAATAAAACCTGTGCATCCAAGTTTTCCTGTTGTTCTCTAGGAAAGATGCCTCAAAATGGGGTATAAAATAAACTTTTACAGTTTATTTCAATAAAAATCAGTAAATCCTATTATTTTCCAGCTTGGAAAATGACAGGATTACTCTCACGTATTACAGAATACTTTTAGAAATGGAATATATGTGTACATACAAATGTATATTCCTTTGAAGGTATTATGCTTTCTACTCTCTATGCAGAACATGTAGCATAACTGCTTCAGTTTCCTGAGCCACAAAATGAGACACACAGAGATCAAACACTTCATATTAATTTAGTTTTTATGCTATAACCTGTATAAATTCAGGTTCATAGGACTGTGAAGGGGAAATATGTCATAAACAAAAAGGTAGTTAACGGCCATATGAATCTGTAACCTTTTGGCCTATTCCAACCTTCAATTCTCAATTTAAATCATCTTTGAAAATAGGAAATATTAAGTTAAGTATAGACCACAAGAATAAGTGGTCAAAACTAAAACCTTAGTCAAAAAGTAAATGAAACGCCTCCAGGTAAATAAAATTATATACATTAAGAACTAAAAGCCATGAATCTAGATTTCCAAGCCCTTAATCTCTTTTCTTCCCTTGTGTTGTTGGAAGAGGGTGTTTGCTATGATCAGTGTGTTCTCTTGGCAAAATTCTATGAGCCTTTGCCCTGCTTCATTCCGTATTCCAAGGCCAAATTTGCTTGTTACTCCAGGTGTTTCTTGACTTCCTACCTTTGCATTCCAGTCCCCTACAATGAAAAGGACATCTTTTTTGGGTGTTAGTTCTAAAAGGTCTTCATAGAACCGTTCAACTTCAGCTTCTTCAGCGTTACTAGTTGGGGCATAGCCTTGGATTACTGTGATATTGAATGGTTTGCCTTGGAAATGAACAGAGTTCATTCTATCATTTTTAAGATTGCACCCAAGTACTGCATTTTGGACTCTTTTGCTGACCATGATGGCCACTCCATTTCTTCTAAGGGATGCCTGCCCACAGTAGTAGATATAAGGTCATCTGAGTTAAATTCACCCATTCCAGTCCATTTTAGTTTGCTGATTCCTAGAATGTCAACGTTCACTCTTGCCATCTCCTATTTGACCACTTCCAGTTTGCCTTGATTCATGGACCTAACATTCCAGGTTCCCATGCAATATTGCTCCTTTGACCACTTCCAGTTTGCCTTGATTCATGGACCTAACATTCCAGGTTCCCATGCAATACTGCCCCTTACAGCATCGGACCTTACTTCTATCACCAGTCACATCCAAAACTGGGTATTGTTTTTGCTTTGGCTCCACCCCTTCATTCTTTCTGGAGTTATTTCTTCACTGATCTCCAGTAGCATATTGGGCACCTACCGACCAGGGGAGTTCCTCTTTCAGTATCCTATCATTTTGCCTTTTCATACTGTTCATGGGGTTCCAAGGCAAGAATGCTGAAGTGGTTCGCCATTCCCCTTTCCATTGGACCACATTCTGTCAGACCTCTCCACCATGACCCACCAGTCTTGGTTGGCCCCACCTGGCATGGCTTAGTTTCATTGAGTTAGATAAGGCTGTGGTCCTGAAAGATGATGCTGTGAAAGTGCTCCACTCAATATGCCAGCAAATTTGGAAAACTCAGTGGTGGCCACAAGACTGGAAAAGGTCAGTTTTCATTTCCATCCTAAAGAAAGGCAATGCCAAAGAATGCTCAAACTACCACACAATTGCACTCATCTCACACACTAGTAAAGTAATGCACAAAATTTCCCAAGCCAAGCTTCAACAATACATAAACCATGAACGTCCAGATGTTCAAGCTGGCTTTAGAAAAGGCAGAGGAACCAAGATCAAATTGCCAACATCTGCTGGATCATCGAAAAAAGCAAGAAAGTTCCAGAAAAAACATCTATTTCTGCTTTCTTGACTATGCCAAAGCCTTTGACTGTGTGGATCACAATAAACTGTGGAAAATTCTGAATGAGATGGGAATACCAAACCACGTGACCGGCCTCTCGAGAAACCTATATGCAGGTCAGGAAGCAACAGTTAGAACTGGACATGGAACAACTGACTGGTTCCAAATAGGAAAAGGAGTACATCGAGGCTATATATTGTCANTGGTTCCAAATAGGAAAAGGAGTACATCAAGGCTGTATATTGTCACCCTGCTTATTTAACTTCTATGTAGAGTACATCATTAGAAACGCTGGGCCGGAAGAAGCACAAGCTGGAATCAAGATTGCTGGGAGAAATATCAATAACATCAGATATGCAGATGACACCACCCTATGGCAGAAAGTGAAGAGGAACTAAAAAGCCCCTTGATGCAAGTGAAAGAGGAGAGTGAAAAAGTTGGCTTAAAGCTCAACATTCAGAAAACGAAGATCATGGCATCTGGTCCTATCACTTCATGGGAAGTAGATGGGGAAACAGTGGAAACAGTGTCAGACTTTATTTTTGGTGGCTCCCAAATCACTGCAGATGGTGACTGCATCCATGAAATTAAAAGATGCTTACTCCTTGGAAGGAAAGTTATGATCAACCTAGACAGCATATTCAAAAGCAGAGACATTACTTTCCCAACAAAGTTTTGCCTAGTCAAGGCTATGGTTTTTCCTGTGGTCATGTATGGATGTGAGAGTTGTACTATAAAGAAAGCTGACTTCTGAAAAATTGATGCTTTTGAACTGTGGTGTTGGAGAAGACTCTTGAGAATCCCTTGGACTGCAAAGAGATCCAACCTGCCCATTCTAAAGGAGATCAGTCCTGGGTGTTCTTTGGATGGAATGATGCTAAAGCTGAAACTCCAATACTTTGGCCACCTTATGTGAAAAGTTGACTCATTGGAAAAGACCCTGATGGTGGGAGGGATTAGGGGCAGGAGGAGAAGGGGACGACAGAGGATGAGGTGGCTGGATGGCATCACTGACTCCATGGACGTGAGTTTGAGTGAACTCCAGGAGTTAGTGATGGACAGGGAGGCCTGGCATGCTGCAATTCATGGGGTTGCAAAGAGTCAGACATGACTGAGTGACTGAACTGAATCTCTTTTCTGGTAGTGACCCACTGTTTGCTACAACCCCTTAACAAGTTAATAGACAAGAGCTGAAGAAAATACCTACATTTCTCTTATTTCACTTCAGTTTGGCTAAGTAATCAATACTGTAGTGTAATAACATGCTGTAATATTTTAAATAATTTTCTGCTCTTAGACCACAATGTAAAAGATATAACTATAACCTCCTAGAAGATAACTCCAGGAGATAGTGGAAAACAAGGGAGCCTGGTGTGTTGCAGTACCCAAGGTTGCAAAGAGTTGGACACAACTTAGTAACTGAACAACAAAACAAAAGATAATATAGGAGAAAACCTGGATGTCTACAGATAAGTTGTTGCCTTTTTAGATATAATACTGAAGACACAATCCATGAAAGAAATAATTCATAAACTGGAAATTCATTAAAACTAAACTTCTGTACAGTAAAAAAAAAAAAAAAAAAAACCATAGAATTAAAAGACAAGCCATCGACTGGATATCTTTGTACATCTTCTCAATTTTGTGGTGAACATTAAAAATGCTCTAAATGTCTTTAAAATAAAGTTACTGCTCTCAAAGTACAAGATTGCCTCTACAAAGAGGGATCCAGTCAGCTTAAATCAAGGAAACCTGGAAAATGTTGATTGAATGGGCACATGGAGAGGTTAGGCACTTCAAGTAAAAGTGTTTACTGGTCGAATGAATGGATATTGAAATACGAGTTTGTATTAAAATGAGGGAATATGAGTTTCTCTACATTTTAATACTTAATATACATATCCTTAACTAGTTGCTCTTCAGTTCCAAAAACATTGTTGAGCATACGATTATCATTTAATGAAAATGAACTAAATAAAACAATGTCTATATGAATGACTATTGAATCAGGAACCCAGGTTGTCCTACTTGTGGGTGGATTAGAAATGAGATCTTGCCTTTGGTGGTTAAGGATAAAATAGTAAACTCTTCTTAGAGTATTTTGATCAATTGTCTCTTTCAGTGTCTCCACATGCCTGACACTCTGAAGTTAAGGTGCATAGAAATCACTAGTCTAAATAGGGTAAGTATTGCTAACAGAAGCAAAATAGGTTAAGAAGAAATGGCAAGAATACACAGAAGAAATATACAAAACAAATGTCACAAATGTCTAAATGATTGGGATAATGATAGTGTGGTCACTCACCTATAGCCACACATCCTGGAGTATGAAGTCAAGTAGGCCTTAAGAAGCATTACTACAAACAAAGCCAACGGAGGTGATGAAATTCCAGCTCAGCTATTCAAAATACTAAAAGATGGTGCTGTTAAAGTGCTGCACTAAATATGCCAGCAAATTTGGAAAACTCAGTGGCCACAGGACTGGAAAAGGTCAGCTTTCATTCCAATCCCAAAGAAGGGCAATTTCAAAGAATGTTCAAACAAACTGTGCTTATTGCATATGCTAGCAAGTTTATGCTCAAAATTCTTCAAACTAGGCTTCAACAGTATGGGTGTGAACCTTTAGAGAACTTCCAGATGTACAAGCTATGTTTAGAAAAGACAGAGGAGCCAGAGATCAAAATGTTAACATTTTAATGGACATAGAAAAAGCAAAGTAATTCCAGAAAAGCATCTATTCTGCTTCACTGAGTACACAAAAGCCTTTGACTGTGTGGATCACAACAAACTGTGGAAAATTCTTAAAGAGATAGGAATACCCAACTGCCTTACCTGTCTGCTGAGAAACCTGTATGCAGGTCTAGAAGCAACAATTAGAACTAGATATGGAACAAAACCAGGTTCTAAATTAGGAAAGGAGTATGTCAAGGCTGTATATTGCCACCGTGCTTATTTAAATTATATGCAGGGTACATCATGTGAAATGTTAGGCTGGATGAATCCCAAGCTGGAATCAAGACTGCTGGGGAAAATAACAATAACCTCAGATATGCAGATGACACCACCTTTATGGTAGAAAGTGAAGAGGAACTAAAAAGCCCCTTGATGAAAGTGAAAGTGGAGAGTGAAAAAGTTGGCCTAAAACTCAACATTCAGAAAACAAAGATCATGGCATCTGGTCCCATCACTTCATGGCAAATAGATGGGGAAACAGTGGAAACAGTATCAGACTTTATTTTTTAGGGCTCCAAAATCACTGCAGATGTTGATTGCAGCCATGAAATTAAAAGACACTTACTCTTTGGAAGAAAAGTTATGACCAACCTAGACAGCATATTCAAAAGCAGAGACATTACTTTGCCAACAAAGGTCCATCTAGTCAAGGCTATGGTTTATCCAGTAGTCATGTATGGATGTGAGAGTTGGACTGTGAAGAAAGCTGAGAGCCGAAGAATTGATGCTTTTGACCTGTGGTATTAGAGAAGACTCTTGAGAGTCCCTTGGACTGCAAGGAGATCCAACCAGCCGGTCCTAAAAGAAATCAGCCCTGAATGAATATTCAATGACATTCACTGAATTCAAGAACTGGTAATTCAAGGACTGATAGGACTGATACTGAAGCTGAAGCTCCAATACTTTGGCCACCTGATGAGAAAGTCTACTCATTGGAAAAGACCATGATGTTGGAAATAGAAGGTAGGAGAAGAAGGGGACAACAGAGCATGAGATGGTTGGATGGCATCACCAATTCAATGGACATTAGCTTACACAAGCTCCGAGAGATAGTGAAGGACAGAGGAGCCTGGTGTGCTGCAATTTATAGGGTAGCAAAGAGTTAGACAAACTTAGTGACTGAACAACAACATTGCTAAGAGATAAAAATGAAATAAAATAAATAAAGAAGCAAAAAAACCTAACTAAAAAATTACTTGCTAAGATGTGAAAAATGAATGAGAACTGGAAAAGGTGACGTTTTATAGTTGATGTTTTTACTAATTATAACAATCTACAGAAAATGAATTTAGCTAGCTTAAAGAAATGCCTGAGCTACATCAATTTATATATCATAATCTGTAGCAATGGAGGAGCAATTCAAATTTCTTTGTGAAAACAAATGACTACATCCCTCTAGAAAACTTAAAAAATATGACTTACTTTGATTGTCTAAAAGTAAAATGGATAAACACTATAAAACAACATAAAACATACTACAGAAAATACTCTCTCAGTCTAAGTGAAATCACTCTAATTTTTCTTATTTTTTAGTTTTCCTCTAGTTGACTTAGTCATTAATATATAATATGTTATCTTTGTTCATGTTGGTTATTACTGACATTTTTTATGGTAATGTTTTCTTTAATGACCATAATAAACAAACAATCCATTCTAATATTATTTTCCAAATCCATAAAAAATAATCAGAAAACAAGAATCAGAAGTCAAATTTTACCAATAGAAAATGTGAGGGAAGAAAAATAAGTATCTTCTATGAAGAATATTATAAACAAACCAACTTTGAAAGGAAGCAATAATGAGGCTGACAATGTCACTCTAAGAGGAATAGCAGATAACATATCTGGTTATAAAATACCAAAATAAAATGTATTTTTGTTCAGAGTTTGCCTACAAAAGAGAAAATCAAAGTGAGCAAAATTTTAAAATCTGAATTTCACGATGTCCTTGATTTTATAAATGAAATGAAAACAAAGTATCTCCTTTAAATTTTTTCACTTGATAAAAACATATTCAGGATTTTGCTTACCCTAAAAGAAACAATTCACCAAAGTTATTTAATCTTATCTTACCATCTGAACTCTTTAGGTACACAGTGTTAGAATTCTTAACTTGTATTTTATGTGCTACATATGGGTCTCCAGAAGTCCATAAATCCCTGAAATTAGTTGGAACAATGCATGTGCATATGCACATAATTTAAAAGAAAGATAGAAAGTGAAAGTGAAGTCACTCAGTCTTGTCCGACTCTTTGTGACCCCATGGACTGTGGCCTACCAGGCTTCTCCGTCCATGGGATTCTCCAGGAAAGAATACTGGTGTGGGTTACCATTTCCTTCTCCAGGGGATCTTCCCAACTCAGGGGTCAAACCCGGGTCTCCCTCATTGGAGGCAGAAAATTTAACCTCTGAGCCACCAGGGAAGACTAGGGATTTATTGATTATTAAATATGTTGGTATTCACGTTCTCCAGAGAAACAGAAGAAATAGGTTATACATAAATATATTATGAAGAATTGACCCATATGACTATGAAAACTGAGAAATACCACAATCTGTCATCTGCAATCTGAAGACCTGGGAAATTTAGTGGTGTAGCTCTGTCTAAGTCCAAAGGCCTGACGACTGATGGGCCAAGGACTCCAATCCAATAACAAGAGAAGACCTATGTCCTAGCTCAAATTAACTGGGAAAAGAAAATCTAATCAAGAAGTTTCTCCTCCAGCACTCTATCCTTCCCATAATGCATTAGGAATTTATGAGACGAGATTTCTTTAATTTATACTTGATCTGGTGATGAATGTTAAATACACAGCTCTGTTTAGGATTGGATTCTACACAGAAATATTCATTGGATCTTTTTGAATATAATGGAATAACATGGTCAGAGCCCAGTATTACCCACTGTTGTTGATTTTCCTAATGCAGAAGTCTGAAGTCCACTTGGTCCTTGCAACTGAAAGCGTGACCTATAGACCAACTGCATTAACATTACTTAAAGATTATTGGAAATGCTAAATTTCAATTCCCACTCCAGTTGATTTGTATGCATGTTAAAATCTTAAAAGCACTTCTCTTGGTAACAAGGAAGAAAAAAGAATGGGTTAGTGACAGTTCCAAAGAGATTGTACTACTCTGAAAAAAAGTAATTTTATTCCAGTTTAGGTACTTCTTTAAATTAGGATTGGCATGAATAATGTAATCTAAGCCCAATTACTTGTCTCTTTAGCTTTTGAGTGGTACCATTATGCTTCAGGGAAAATAGGCATAGTTTTTTATACAGATTTTATATCAGTTAAAATGTTTTCAGTTGAAAAAAATGAGAAAATTCACCTCCACTATTCTTAAGCAGAAAGGAAACCCTGGGAGTACAGTTTAGAGCAGACCTCAGATATGATAGAATCCAACATCTCTGGCCTCCTTGCTCTCAGTCCTCTTGACCTTACCCTCCTTCCTGTGTAGTTTCATCTTGAGCTAGTAAAAAGACAGCAATAAATTGATAACTCTTGTACATGGTAAATTCGTGTCCAGAAGAACAGAGACTGTCTTTTCTTGTGGCTAACATTTAAGAAAAGGAAATTTTCCTCAGAATTCTCAAGAAAATACTGTCTCCTTGAATTTCATTGTTTGATTGGGATAACACACCTGTGAGTCTGAGTGAACTCCAGGAGTTGGTGATGGACAGGGAGACCTGGTATGCTGTGATTCACGGGGTCGCAAAGAGTCGGACACAACTGAGTGACTGAACTGAACTGAACTGAACCCCTTCTGAAATTATTCCCTGCCATCCCAGGACGGTAATTCATTTTTTGGTTTAGACCAGAGTTCCTGAAACAATGATAGTCAAGGAGAGGGGTCTAATGTCTTGGATGAAGCCCTCCAACTGCTTCTCAAGATCTAATCAGTAAGTGGGAAAGGGGTGAATGTTGAGAAGACAATCACAATGCTTACCAAATTCTACATTTCTTTCATTATTAGACTTTCATCATTGTGCCTCTCTTCTTATTTCTTTTATTCATTTTTTTAAATTGCAGTATAGTTGATTTACAGTGTCATGTTAGTTTCAAGTATACAACACAGTGATTCATGCATACAACACAGTGATTCAACTATACAGATACATACTTTTTCTGATTCTTTTCCATCCTTCTAGTTATATTGTCACATGACCTTCTAATATTTCAATAAAACTAGCTGTTTAGGTTCTATAACACTTGTACGCACTCTACATACTGTTTCCTTTGTGTCTAAAACAGGCTCTTTGAGGGACAAGTTTGTTTTTATTTCTATAGAACTGCTTTATTTCTGTTTTTATTACAATAATTCCCACTCAAAAGAGTCATCAAGGCCATTCTATCTATGCAACCTCCATGCCCAGGAATTCTGTCATCTATATTTCCCACTGCAGACAGATGTTATTCTGATAACATCTGATTTTTTGTT
This sequence comes from Redunca redunca, assembly GCA_006410935.1. Taxonomy (NCBI): domain Eukaryota; kingdom Metazoa; phylum Chordata; class Mammalia; order Artiodactyla; family Bovidae; genus Redunca; species Redunca redunca. The sequence continues at coordinate 149,645 of SJYQ01008623.1, read as the reverse complement.
ATTCAATAAGCCAAGCCCTTAATAAACAATCAACGGATCACTGAAAAAATCGAAGAGGAAATAAAAAAACACCTAGAGACAAATTAAAAAAAAATATATCCAAATCCTTTGGGACACAGCAAAAGCAGTTCTAAGAGGGAAGTTTATAGTAACATAATGTTAACCTCAGGAAATAAGAAAAATCTCAAATAAACAACCTAGCCTTATATCTATATCAACTAGGGAAAGAATCAACAAAACCCAAAGTTAGTAGAAGGAAAGAAATAATAAAGATCAAAGCAGAAATAAATGAAATACAGATGAAGAAAACAATAACAAAGATTACTGAAACTAAAAGCTGGTTCTTTGAAAAGATAAATGAAATAGACAAACCTCCTGCTGGACTCATCGAGGAAAAAGGGAGGAGGGCTCAACTCGATAAAAATTAGGAATTAAAAAGGAGAAGTCACAATGGACATCATAGAAATACAAAGGATCATAAGAGACGACTACAAATTCCTTATGCTAATAAAATGGACAACCTAAAAGAAATAGACAAATTTTTATAAAGATGAAACCTTCCAAGACTGAACCAGGAAGAAATAGAAAATATGAACAGACCATTCACAAGTACTGAAACTGAAACTGATTAAAAAAATTCCAACAAACAAAAGTCCAGGACCCAACAGGTTCACAAGCGAATTTTATCATTTAGAGAAGTGGTAACATCTACCCACAAATCAATCAGTGTGATATACTACATTAACAAACTGAAGATAAAACCATATATCTTAGTAGATGCAAAAAAAGCTTTTAATAAAATTCAACACCCATTTATGATAAAAGCTCTCCAGACAGTGGGCGTGGAGGGAACTTATCTCAACATAATAAAGGAAATATATGAAAAAAAAACCAGCTAACATTATTCTCAATGGTGAAGAGCTGAAATTATTCTAAGACAGCAACAAGGCAAGGGTGGGTGTCTATTGTCACCAGTTTCATTCAACATAGTTTTGGAAATTCTAGTCACAGCAGTTAGAAAAGAAAAGAAATAAAAGGAATTCAAATTGGAAAATAAGAAGTAAAACTGTCACTCTTTGTAGATGACATGATATTATACATAGAAAATCTTACAGAGACTACCAAAAAACTACCAGATCTCCTCAATGAATTTGGTAAAGTTTCAGGATACAAAATTAATACACAGAAATCTCTTGCATTCCTATACACTAACAATGAAAGATCAGAAAGAGAAATCAAGGAAACAATCCCATTTACCATTGCATCAAAAAGAATAAAATACCTAAGTACCTAGGGAAAAAAGCCTATTTAGAGAGATGAAAGATTTCTATTCTGAAAACTATAAGACAAAGATGAAACATATCAAAGATGACACAAACAGATGGAAATATATACCATGTTCTTGGACTGAAAAAATCAATATTGTCAAAATGAATATACTATCCAAGGCAATCAAGAGATGAATGCAATCCCTATCAAAGTACCAATGGCATTTTTCACATAGTTAGAACAAAAAAATCCTAAAATTTTATATGTAAACACAAAATATCCCAAATAGATGAAGAAATTCTAAGAAAGAAAAATGGAGCTGGAGGAATCAGACTTCCTACTCCAGACTATACTACAAAGTTATGGTAATCAAAACAGTATGGTACTGGCACAAAAATAGACATCTAGATCAATAGAAATAAAAAAAAAACTCAGAAATAAACTTACACAGCTGTGGTCAACTAATCTGACAAAAAAGAAGCAAAAATATACAAATTGGAATGGACAGTTTCTTCACTAAGTGGTGCTAGGGAAACTGGACAGCTACACCTAAAAAAGAAAATTAGAATACTCTCTAATACTGTACACAGAAATCAACTTGAAATGGATCACAGACCCAAAGGTAAGGCTAGACACTATAACACTTTTAGAGGAAAACATAGGCAGAAACCAATGATTTATGTCAAAATATCTTTTAAAATTCGCCTCCTAGAGTAATAAAAATAAAAACAAACATAA
>SJYQ01008623.1:90077-139972 GCA_006410935.1 Redunca redunca | reverse complement strand
AGAAAATAGTAATTAAATAATTTTGTAAGTTAAATGTGATTTTTGTTTAAAATAAAATGAAAATAACAAAGTGTTCTTACTCACATAATTTGTTATATTTGCCTAAAGAAGTCAATATTATGAAGTTCAGGAAACTATGAAGTACTTTGGTAATAAATACCTTTAAAACCTAGAACATAAGAGCTTCCTTCCCCTTGCCTTACTAGCAAGGCACAAGCCTAGAGACAATTCCAAGCAGGGTTGAGTGGGCCAGGTTTAAAGATTCTTTGACTGGGGATACAAAATTTATTGTCAATCTCAAATAAAGTGCGATGCATATTTGGTGTTTAAGTCCCCAACGCCTTCCATTCAGACTGCAGATTGTATCCCTCTTGTTAGAAGTTCTTAAGCAACTGCTACATTGAAACCTAAACTCACATAATGCATTTTTTTTAATTTTTGTTTCATTTTTGTTTTTTTCTCTGTCTGAATCCAAAGAATCATGAGAGAATCTTTGTTTTGAATTAGCGGTCCCCAAAATTGTTAGCACCAGGGACTGGTTTCATGGTTCACCAGTTTTCTACAGACAGGGTGGGGAGATATTTTTGAGATGATTCAAGCACATTATATTTATTATATAGCACTATATTTCTATTATTATTACTTTAGCTCCTCCTCTTAATGCCTAATCATCTGACATTAGGTCATGGAGGTTGGAAATCCTTTTCTAAAACTTCCAGTCCTCCTTATTCTTTGCACTTTTTATAACTCAGCTTTGTTATGTGCCAGTCTTGGTAAAGGTTTCTTCTAGACTAAGTATCTCAATGACATCTGTCAATAAGAGCATGTTAGAAGACATTTATATTCTGTCAACTGCAAAAGATACAGACTTACCGTCAATGTACTGTATTTACATGATGGCAGGTTAGTGAAGCAAAAGTTGCTCAGTCATATCCAGCTCTTTGTGACCTCATGAACTGTAGTCCATGGGATTCTCCAGGCCAGAAGACTGGAGTGGGTAGCCTTTCCCTTCTCCAGGGGATCTTCCCAACCCAGGGATCGAACCCAGGTTTCCCACATTGCAGGCAGATTTTCTACCAGCTGAGCCACAAGGGAAGCCCGATGGTGGGTTGGGGTGATACATTTCACATTTAACCTAACAAAAATTTGCTGAACATACACTCAGCACAGTGCTAAGTGTAATGGGGTCAGTGAAGGAGTAAAAATGCAATTTTCAAGGAATCTGCATCACGGGGTGACAATGCTACAAAGTGAAAATATAGTAAAAAATATAAACAGTACAAACATTAAATTTTGCCATTTGGGAGAACTATAGGCATACTTGGTGACAGCAGTCATGAAAAACTTCAGAAGAAAAACACCAACTGTACCCCAGTATGTGCAGTTGCAACATGATGATTTCCCTACTATTGTCTTTCCTTGCCCCTTTGACCTCTGATTTTTCATTGCCTATATAATTTTTAGCAAAGCGATAGACACATAGAAGATCCTCAGTGAATGACTATGGCATAGATATTGAATATGAGCATCAGTTGCATGTGTCTGTCAGAGGGTTAGAAGTTTCCTTATCAACAAAATGATTGTTCATTTTCCCATCTCTTCAGTAGTCAATGAAATGGAGTGGTGGCTATGACAGTCTTCTCATTCTGTACTCTGACAACACTTGAAATAGTTCACCAGTTTTCTTCCAATCTTGAATGCAACTTCAATAATAAACTTCATAAGAACCAATAATTAATTGGGAAGCTGGTAGAAACATTATGTATTTAGAAAAAATTCAGTTTAACTTCAGTTAGAAATTCTATCTTAATACTACCCATCTTCAGAGAAATATTTCTCTACTTGGAAGATTCTGGACGTCATTAAATTGTGGACCCTGTTTAACTTTGGCAGAATGAAAACAGGACAAAAAGATAGTTTCTTCAGGAGAAAAAAGGACATACATGCTTTCCTTGCTGCTACTGTGATGGAAATATGTCTACAATCCCTCTTTGTGTACTTATTTTAACATATTTCAATGTTATACAGAATCTCATGATCCATCAACATTATATAAACCCATAGCATTTGCACATATGAGCAAGGTTTAAAAAAAATGACTAATATAAATCAATGGAGAATGAATTGGACAATAACACAACAAGCAAACTAGTCATTTACATTCTTCAAAATGGTTCCCAGTGAATTATTGATCATTAACTGTTCTTTGCAGTTTAAGTGAAATATTACAGTAAATATCTTCTTTCCAGGGAAAATCAATTTTCCTTTATTAACATATTTTATTATAAAAAGAGCAATAGTTCATGATGTGTGAATGAAAAATCTCCTATCATCTTCACTGTGCCTTCTTGCTTTTACATATGAAAGTAGTTTGCATGAAAATAAGATGATACTAAAACTGTCATGCATCATAATTTTTATGTTACTTGGTTCTTAGGTTTAGCAACAACAAGCAGAAAGACACATATGTAATTTTCTACACCTCTTTAGCACAGAGTTGTACTGTTCTTGAACTTAGTTGCTCATGTTATCAGGATTTTAAATTTTTGTCTAGTTAATTCATGCTTCAAAATCTCCATTTATAAAAATTTGCTTTATAGAAAGAATATCGCTGTTGATTCATCCTTCTAAACCGAGTTTTCAGAATTGCACACATATTAAAATTCAGTTTGAGGAGTTATATGATCAGGGGCTCTATTTCCTTTTTGTTCTTATATCACCTTTTTCTGATAGATCTGAGGGTTTCATTGGCTGACATTAGTACCAAACAAAATTGACTACAAAATTGGAAATGAGAAGGTCACAGTTTGTGCTATACTCTTCCACATGGTTAGATGTCTTTCTTTTGTCATTTGTGAAGTTTTTCCTCATATAATCTTCAGAACTCCAACAAGCTAACTTTAACATCTGCTGATACTTTAGAAGCAGCTTTGTGTGGAGCTTTTTCCCTAATGGTGATCAAGGCATTTATTTTCTTTACAGTATTAAAAAAAAAAATTGTTACAAATTTGACAAGTTTGGGCAAAAGTTAGTCATCAGTGACCAAGGTTTTCATAGTTTTTGATTTTACCCCAGCTATTAATATAGAAATCTAGAAACTTTCTAGGACAAACAGCAATAATAACTGATATTCATATAAATGCATGTAACTTACAAGTATTTTCATATTCCATATTTTTGATGGAAACCCAATTATCACCAATATTTTGGTGCTTTAGATATTATCTGTGTTTTATGTACAACAAAGCTAAAACTCAGAAAAAAAAAAAAGAACAGACCAAGTCCACAAAACTATTAAATCAGAAAGGTGAGAAACAATCCAAAGATTTTTGATTCCAAGTTTGTCACTCTTTCCAGTTCAACAATAGGCCTTTCTAGAAGTCAATTTACCCATGTAAAACACCTTTCTTACAATGCATCAAATCCCAATCGGTGGTTCATTATTTTAACACTGTTAACTGTCTATGAATATGTGCTGGATTTATATCCACAATCTATAAAATGGACAGAAAATAAATAGTTAATGAAGGAAACTTCTAAATGCAATCATAAATATAATGACAAAAGACTTGTTTTAAGAATGGGAGCCCTGGTTACAGGCCATGAGGGTTCTCAATCTTGAAGATATTGAATGTCATTTGACCTAATATTTTCGTAGAAAAACATTCTTGGAGACTATTGTACTAAGTGAATAAAGTCAGACAGAGAAATACAAATATACAGTGCTACTTATTTATGGAATTTTAAAAAAATAATACAAATGAACTTATTTACAAAACCGAAGTAGACTCACAGATAGAAAACAAACATATTTACATAAGGGGAAGGAGGAAAGGGACAAATGAGAAGTATGACTAATAGATATGGGCTTCCTAGGAGAGGATAGTGGTAAATCCACCTGCCAATGCAGGAGATATAGGAGGCACAAGTTCAGCCCCTGGGTTGGGAAGATCCTCTGGAGGAGGATGTGGCAACCCACTCCAATGTTCTTGCTTGGAGAATCCCACAGAGGAGCCTGGTGGGCTATGGTCCATAGGGTCACTAAGAGTCAGATATGACTGAAGTGACTTAGCATGCACATGATTAACAGATACACACTACCATACATAAAGTATAGAAATAACAAGGATTTACTTATAGCATAGGGAAATATACTCAATATCTTGCAATAACCTCTCACGGCAAAGAATCAGGAAAAAATATAAAACAGACTCATTTTGCTATACACATGAAATATTATAAATCAACTATGCTTGAATAAAAAACTACAGACAAAAAAATTCTTGGCCATGACCCAACAAAAATCAGGAAGTCTCTCACTGATTTATTCAGTCTTTACTGATATTTTTATGCTCTGAATTAGAGGTTAAGGCCTAATTTAACAGCCAACTAGATGTGGTCTGATTTCTCACTTGTAATTCGTAAGCACCTCATCTTCTGAGTAGATTTTAGGTATCTTGGGAGAAGACATCTCTACAAACTCTCCCTTTGAACTCTGAAGATATTTAACATAGGCCCTTGTACATATGAGGGCCTGAGTAAATATTTATACTTTATTAGACTACAGTAGAAAAATTTTCTTTAATGATAAAGAATGACAATGATACTATTTATCATAAGTTGTTAAAATCAGGCTCGCTAATTTCTAATTTTCTGTCATTCAATTCATGGCTGCCTATATTCTGTAAACACATGTTGTACATTCTGTGATAAATTATTTCATACATAAAATCTTATTAATATGGAATTATAACATAATATAAACTTTTTTTCTCTACTTGCATGAGAAATCAGTCTCCTAATGAAAATGAATATCTGGTACATTTGCAGAGAAAATGCTGGAACAAATCTCTTGTGGAACAAATGGGGAATTTACTTTCATATGGGAGTCTGAAAGTGGTTGTATTCAAAAAGAAAGAGAAAGTGAGTCTGCTCTTCCTTCATTACAAATTGCTAAGCTGAATCAATTAGGATGTTTATTGTTGGAAGTTATGGAATACACAACTCAAACTGCCCTAAGAAATAAACTACTTTTCTATATTGCTGAAAGATCCAGAAATAGCATTAGTTCCAAGTATGGTTTATTTCAGGCTCCTGCTCCTTTCCCATGTAATTATTTTGCCTCTGCCCTAATCTGAATATAGATTTATTCTCAAGTGACTTGCCATGGTTCACACTAATAGTGGGGGCAGAAGAGCACAAACACAGATGTTGTAAGTCTAGATCTCTTTCTAATCTATTATATTGGATATAAGAGCATGCATAACAAAGCAAGATTTGAAACATACACTGTAAAATATTTACAATTAGGAAGATAGAGCAAGAACATAAAAATAATAAATGAAGAATGAATCACTGGTGTATCACTCTTCTCAGATTATATATTAAACTTCATTATGTAGTTTTGCACTTAGGAGCAAGGAATTGGAGACAAATGAATATCAGCCCCTTGATTTAATACAAGGCTGCAGAGTGAGGAAGGAAAAAAGGGAAAGTAGCTACCTATCTCCATTTTTGATTGGGGTTTTTATACTGGGAATATCTCATCAGGTGCTCTCTCTGATTACAGGTATACATACAAAAAAAAAAGTGTTTAAATCAAGGCAAGAAAACTTCCTTTTGACAAACTTCTCCCATGTTCAGGAAACAGAAACACCTCAGCTCCCAGGAGACGGTACAGGTTCTCTATCCTTCCCATAGCACAGATTACTATTTACACAACCTCCCTCCTACCTGATTCTTTATCACTGTCCTTTTCAATTGATCCCTCTCTAATGATTCACTCCCAGAAACAGAAATGTTTTTATGTTTAAAAAAGAATGCTTTTCTTTTTCCCATTTTAAATTAGAAATATATTCACAATACCCACCTCCATTTACTGACTCTTACATTCCTTCTAATGCTTGTCATTAGTCACTGTTTTTAATTTTTCTATACACATTTTATTTTATTGTTGTTGTTCAGTCACTAAGTTGTGTCTGACTCTGTGACCCCATAAACTGCAGCATGCCAGGCTTTCCTGTCCTTCAATATCTCCTTGAGTTTGCTCAAACTCATGTCCACTGAGTCATTGATGCCATCCAACCATTTCATTCTCTGATATCCACTTCTCTTCCTGCCCTCAATCTTTCTAGTATCAGGGTCTTTTCCAATGAGTCAATTCTTTGCATCAGGTGGCCAAAGTATTGAAGCTTCAGTTGTCCTTCCAATAAATATTCAAGGTTGATTTCCTTTAGGATTCCTGGTTTGATTTCCTTGCTGCCTGAGGGACTCTCAAGATATTCTTCAGAACCACAATTCAAAAGTATCAGTTCTTTGGTGCTCAGCCTGCCTTATGATCCAACTTTCACATCCATACATGACTACTGGAAAAACCATAGCTTTGACTGTACAGATCTTGGTCAACAAAGTGATGTACCTGCTTTTTAATATGCTGCCTGGGTTTGTTATAGCTTTTTTCCAAGAAAGAAGTGTCTTTTAATTTTATGACTGCAGTCACCACAGTGATTTTGGAGCCCAAGAAAAGAAAATCTGTCACTATTTCCACCTTTCCCCCATCTATTTGCCATGAAGTGATGGGACAGGATGCCATGATCTTAGTTTTTTGAATATTGAGTTTCAAGTCAGCTTTCTCACTCTCCTCTTGCACCTTCATCAAGAAACTCATTAGTTCCTCTTTGATTTTTGCCATTACAGTGGTATCATCCATATATTTGAGGTTGTTGATGTTTCTCCTAGCAACGTTGATTCCAGCTTGTGTTTCATCCATCCCAGCATTTTGCATGTAATCTGCATATGTTAAATAAGCAAGGTGACTTGAAATCTTTGAATATAAAACTATTGTCCCCAATATTCCATGAAACTTTGAAAAACAGGGTCAACAATGGCTCTATGTTAATTCCAATGGCCAATTTTAGTTATTCTACTTGACCTATCAGTAACATGGGCTTCCCTGGTGGCTTAGATGAGAAAGAATCCACCTGCAATGCAGGATACTTAGGTGTGATCTATGAGGTTGGGAAGATACCTTGAAGGAGAGCATGGCAACCCATTACAGTATTCTTGCCTGGAGAATCCCCATGGGCCTGGTGGGTTACAAGTCTGTGGGTCACAAAGAGTTGGACACGACTGAGCAGGTGATTTCCATAATCTTCCTTATTGTTGGCTATGATTTCTGTTTGATTACTACCACTACTCTGGTATAAAAATGTAGGTAATGGTTTATTTTAAGTTGAAAAGATATATTAATGCAGCCATACATATATTTATTGTTGTTGTTCTGTTGCCAAGTTGTGTCCAAATCTTTGTGACCCCATGGATGGCAGCACTTCAGGGTTCCCTGTCCTTTACTATATACTGGAGTTTGCTTAAACTCATGTCCATTAAGTTGGTGATACTATCCAGCCATCTTATCCTCTCTTCCCACCTTCTGGTTTTCAGTCTTTCCCAGCATCACGGTATTTTCCAATGAGTCAGCTCTTCACATCAGGGTGCCGAAGTATTAGAGCTTCAGCTTCAGCATCAGTCCTTCCAGTGACTATACAGAGTTGATTTCCTTTAGGATTGACTCGTTTGATTCTCCTTGCTGTCCAAGGGACTCTCAAGAGTCTTCTCCAACACCACAGATCAAAAGCATCAATCCTTCAGTGCTTAGCCTTCTTTAGGGTCCAACTCTCACTCTCTCATATTCACACATGCAAGAGATTCATGGAGGATAAAGGGGGAAAAGGCCAGGAGTAGTTAGGGAGAGGCTCTAGCATATTATACAGGTCTAACACCTGCGAAAAGAGAGCTCAAAAGAAGAAAAATAGTGTAGAAAGAGCACAGATCTGGTAAAGCCTAGACTAGGCTTCTGGAAAGCCTCCAGTCAAAGACTGAATTGAGTGAAAAGGACCCAGCTTTAGCATCCCTAGTAGGCTCAGTTATAGACTGGTGTCTTAGTCTGATTCTGCTGTTATAATATAATATTACAAACTGGGTGACTTAAATAATGAGAATTTGCTTCTAACAGTTCTGAAAGTCCAAAATTGATGTGCCAGCCAACTTGATTTGTACTGATAATTCTCTTCTTGGCTTGCAGACACCCACTATTTTGCTTTTTCCCCACATGGCAAAGGAAGAGAAAAACTAACCTCTCTGGTATCTCTTTTCATAAGGACCCTAATCCTATTGGACGGGGCCTCTCCCTCATTGCCTCATTTAGCCTTAATTACTTCCTTATAGCCCTATCTCAAAATTCAATCATACTTTGGGGGCTAGAGTTTCAAAATAGGGCCTTAGCATAATTCAACACATCGCATATGGATTGATCTCAGAGAGAATATGCCTCAGCATGAATGCCACACCAGATCACTAGGTGTGGCAGTTGGAGGCTTGAGACAGCTATACTCCTTGCAGTGGTCTCTCTTAAAGGACGAAATGAGCAGCCACAGTGCTTCCCTATGTAAATGCTGAAACACATGTCCATAGACAGCCAATATGCTCAATGGAAAAGATTCTAAGTGCAACTTTTATATTAAAATGTATTAATATTTTACCCACAAAATACTTACAGTTGACTTTGCTTGCCTCTATTAAGAGTAACTTTCTTTAACAAATATATTTTACAGGACAAACATCAAATAAATTATATTTTATCAAAATTGAATGCACAAAATCATAAGCTTTTTCAGTTTTATTTATTATATTTTATTTATTTAATGACACAGAATATGACCCAAGATATAGGAATGGACTTTGGACTGGCTGAATCATGGATCTGGTAAGGGACACTTTAAGGAAATTTCACCTCACTTAATCTTGTATGAAAAGTGAAGGATTTTTTGGCAACAGTTATTTTCCTCTAAAGAGTAAGTACATGTGAGCCCATTGTCATGGAACAGTCAGGAGTTAATGTCAGGAAGATTAAAAGGAAAAGACAAAACAAAAACAAAAAGAAAAAGACTTTCCACATTCTCTGTTCTGAACAAGATGGATTATCCACAACTGCTTATATCTATAGGAAACTGACAAATTGATCCTTTCTGAGAGTGTTCTGTGTTGCTATCCTACATTATTGGCCATATCTGTTAGGGGAAGTGCACTGATTGAAACTGGCCACCCTGGCCAGGCACCATAGTAACCATTTGCATGAGCTGTTTTATGACAGGAGATCCTGATAAGGAATACAGAACTAACAAGCCACCACCAACCAGAAGAGTTTGGGAAAGGTCGAAAGGAGACACTGCGTGTCCATCCACTTCCCAGAATCCCTCTCGCTAGCATCCATCTTGGCTGAGAAATGCATGCGCCACCAGGAAAGACTCTGAATTAGAATGATTGGCCAAAGACCACCCAGAAACTAATTCCATCACCATAAAACCCAAGACTGCAAGCCACGTGGCAGAGTAGTTCTCCTGGGTTCCCTTACCCTACTGCTCTCCACCTAGGTGCCCTTTCCCAATAAAATCTCTTGCTTTGTCAGTACATGTGTCCCCTCAGACAATTCATTTCTGAGTGTTAGACAAGAGCCCAGTTTTGGGCCCTGGAAGGGGTCCCCCTTCCTGCCAAATATCCATAAATTTATATAACCTTGTGTAAATATATTTCTCAGTAGGTCTGCTTGATTCCATAATGCCATTAGTATTCTACTGTAACAACTGAAAATGATCCAAAGAAACTGTTTCTTCCTTCTATCTTCCAAAACATATTTAATTTGCTGTTTAGAAAATAAATACACTAAAACATAACAAAGTTAAATAAGAAATCTTTAAATTAGGAAATTTTTAAAAGACTTTTAAAACAAAATATTATAAATATATAATTGNACAACATACAGCATTATTCTCAGAAGCAGGTATCAAATTTGACTTAATCAAGTAGCAGTTCAAAAACTTATCAAGGCAAAAATTACACTGGATAAAGTTAAAAATTAAGGAAGATTTTTTTCAAGTTATTGCAATAGGGGAGAGAGATTGAACACATCTCTAAGGAAACAAAAAGTGGGAGAGTGTTTAAGGGCTGTAATGATCTAGTGGAAAGAACCGGAGGACACTGGGGGACAAATTGATCAATGGGATGTGTGGAAAACATTGAATAATTCCTGAGTCTGAAAGTGTTTTCTCTGTGATTAGGCCATCTGTGTCTGCTAATTGGCTTAGAAATTAGGCTCCAACCTCCTACAGAGACTGGAGGAGAGAGATGTTATTTCCTTGTGTGTTTACAATTTAAAGAGATGATTTTCAGGTCTCTGAAAAAAAAAGACATTTCCTGGGCTGTAGAACTGGCAGGAAGCTGGGAAAGAATTACATACATTTCAAAGGGGCAGAGAAAGAATTTACAATTGCAAGTTTTCTAAAGCAAATGCTCCAAGAAAAGAAAGGTCAGGGGCCTAGAGTCAGGAAGAACTCTGTCTGAAGTTTTGTCAGGGTGAGGGGCATCTTCAGACCCTCTTAGGAGGTCAGAAGATAGGATACTTCATTATTTTTTTTCACTAAACTCATACTGTTTAAAAAAAAAAAAAAAAAAAAGGAGAATAGGTATTTCCCCCACCGAAGAATAGGTATTTCCAAAAGTGAAATAGAATCAGGGATATATACATGAAATTCTTTTTATACATTAAAAAATAGTATGAAAATACAGTCATCTTCACAACATGTTTATAGTAATCACCATAGCTGCATAAGGATTTTTCTGGTGTAGGTGGAAGAAATAAAACTAAAATACAAGTTATTAATTAAACATGACAAGGAGGGGGCATAGCTACTGATACAGTATTTAGAATTTTAGATGATTGCTCTAATTGTGAGGGAAAGCACACTGCCTGAAACAGCCCACCCTGGCCAGGCACCATAGTAACCATTTGCATGAGTTGTTTGATGACAGGAGGTCCTGATAAGGAACATGGAACTAACAAGCTACCACCAACCAGAAGAGTTCCAAAAAGGTCAAAAGGAGACTCCACATGTCCAGCCACCTCCCAGAATCCTTCTCTCTGGCATCCATCTTGGCTGAACAAGGTGTGCACCACCAGGAAGGACTCTGAGTCAGAATGATTGGCTAAAGACAACCTGGAAACTAATTCCATCACCATAAAACCCAACACTGCAAGCCACGTGGCAGAGCTGTTCTCCTGGGTTCCCTTACCCTTCTGCTCTCCACCCGGGTGCCCTTTCCCAATAAAATCTCTTGCTATGTCAGTACATGTGTCCCCTCAGACAATTCATTTCTGATTGTTAGACAAGAGCCCAGTTCCGGGCCCTGGAAGGGGATACCCCTTCTTGCAACATAATCTGAAGACAGATTTTTTAATATGACTAGATTGCATGTCACAGAAGCAATCTCTATGTTGCCTAAAGAATTTAGAAGCAACAATGTTTGCAGTTGTACTTGAGAACTCCCAATTATTGATTCCTAGTTCCCCGTTAAGGCCTGAGGAGGGAGAAGGACTACTATACTTCCTTATGATACTGAGAAACACAAAAATTACATGAGTCCACAAAGAAATCAATCTCATTATTGCATGGAGATTATATGTACATGCAATGTCTGCTCTGCACCAAATAGATCATATAAGCATTATATCATTTATTTCTCCTAAAAAACCCTTTTGGAATGTCTTTAATTTCTATACTTTAAATATATTTCAATTTCTTTAAAAATATAAACATACTTTTAGTACCTTCTTGTAAATACCCCAAAGGCCTGGCAATGATAAGTCACTTGACTTAATTAATATCCAGTTAATCTTTAAATACTATCACTCTGTCCAGTAGAAAATCCATGCCTAACTTTACAGTATGCACATACTCTATATCCACGGCTCTGCATATGCATTTAACCAACTCTGGATTGTACAGTACAGTAGTATGTATTTACTGGTGGAAAAAAATCCATGTATAAGTGGATCTACATATTCCAAAGTCCTGTTGTTCAAGGGTTGATTGTACTATTGAGCCATCAGTGAGTGGTAAACTTGGATTTGAATCCAGATCTGTCAGACTCTAAATCTGCTTGACTCTTTTTACTATACTGGATTAATTATCCAGTGATTGACAGGACTCCTAAAATCATATAATTTTAGAGAAAAGCATACAGTAATACAGTTGACTTCTGTATCTGCAGAAGTAGCATCCATGGATTCAGGTGCTGACTACACATTTTATATAAGAGATTTAAGCATCTCTGAATTTTGTTATCTGTAGGGCGTTCTAGAATCAATCCACCATGGATTTCAAGGGATGACTGTATAGATATGCAACATTGGTTTTGTATAAGATAGAGGCAGGATTGTAAGAAATATTTAATTTTTCTTCTCATTCAACAATAAGAAAAACAATAGCAAAAGTGCTCTGCTATATAGCAACTGACATTGGACCTCAGTCTTAGGATGCAATAGGGAATGGTGGGGATTGTGGTGAACTACAGGGAAGGTGACCTCAACCAGCCAATAACCACAATGTTTGACAAAGATCCACTGGTGTGAACTTTTCTGATATTATTTTGAGGGAACTCAATCATTCACATATAAGTAAATTCCTCCAGTTATAATTAGAAATAAAATAAAAATATGATGTAGGCCAACACTGTATGAGTTAAACAGAATATATTTGTGAACCATCCGGGGTCCTCCAGGAGCCAGGTTGCAATCTCTGATAGGAAAACACACTCAGTATTGCACTTAGATTTGTTAAGAGCAGTACAGGAAGTGAAGAGAGGAAGGAATGAAATAAATCACTAAAACATTTCTAAATGAATGTATTCCTCATCTTATTCTTCCAGTTATTCAACAGACAGGATGTAAAACATGAAGTTTAATACCTTTAAGGAAGAAGATAGACCCTGTTCAACAGACTGTTTAATAAATCAGAAATATTTATATCCCACTTAGACACATTTTAAAAACATATCCTCCATTCTAGGAAGTAAAGCTAAATAAATTATGTTGCAGTAGGATTGTTCTATGTCATTAAATATTTTAGAAGTTTTATTTAGAATATTTCAAAACTGCTTAACATTCTATATAACATAACAATTCCAAGTGGACTTTAAAAAGACATGGATATCTTTCTCAGGCTGATTATACTACATAAATTTATGTATATTAATGCAAAGTAACTAAACAGGAACACCCACACACACTACAGGATCTCTTGCCAATGAATTCTAAGCATTTATTGCCTTAATAGTCATATGGTAGAAAAATGTGCTAATTTTGACATTATATTACATTTTGTTGTGGGCAAGACTTATTGGCACTGCTAGCTTGAATCTCCATGACAGTAAAGAGAATTCAGTCCAAATCTGCCTAATTCCAATACTTATCCAACTATATCATGTTGCCTCATTCTTTTGCATCACTTATAAATCCATGTCTGACACACAGTAGATAATAAGTACCAAATGACTACATGCATACATATATACATAATATAAAAGTGTGCCTTAGCATGGAGCAAATGGGAGGTTCATATCAATGGAAAAGAATTTATAGTAGACTGAAGTGCATGTAGACTTGTAGCCCAATTTCTAAAAATTAAGGTTATGAATACCTGTCTGGTTATCTATGAGCTAAATAAACCAAGACAATTTACTTATCATTATGGTAGAACCATGGAAAATGTCACTTTTTAGGATTCTACTCTTCTTTGCCCCTTCTGTGTTGTCTTTTTTATTCCTGATGACATGTTATTTATTATTAAGCAATGCCTGTAGTATTATTTATGAGCTCACAGCATGAATTACTGCTAAGCCTAGCAAAGTCTTCTGTTGAATATTAATTAAAAACATCACCAGCTTAAAATGGAATGTGGAGAATTTAAGCACCAAACCCCTCCAGGTCCACAATCTTGTCCCTTATAATATTATTCCTTTGATCAAATTTCCAATGCAAACATGAATGCATCAGATTCAGAATTTCATGTAGCATGTATAGAATTCATATCTATACATGCAGTACTAAGTACAAAGGACAGAACAAACTAAGAAACATTTACTTCTCTAGAAGGAAATCCATCATAGAAACAGGTAGGGAATAAAAATGAGATTTCTAAACCTTTAAAAGTTTATATAGTCCCAAGTCTCTGATCTCTGAAGCCCTGGGACCCCTGGGATGAGTCAGCAATCAAGCTGCAAACATAATGACAGATCAATGCACTTGTTTTCCATGGAACTGTTACATGACCTGGATTATTGTGGTGCACAATACATTTGTTGGATAGAAAGAAAGAAGGAAGGCAGAGGGAAGTCAAGAAAGAAGAATGGGAGTAACTGAAGTAGGGAGGAGAATGAAAATAGGAAGAAAGAGGAAAGGAAGTAAATGTACATATATAAATTGCTTGGATCAATCACTACAAAACATGATTTTTATAAACAGTGATTTGTAAATGTAAGTTCATAAATAAAATTAGTTTAATATACAAGATATATGCTACCCTATGAAGAGTTTAAGAATAAAAAACAAATGTAGATAAGATCATGGCATAACATAAAGTAAATCATGAAAGAACAGTTCCCTATCACTAGCACCACCATGGTCTACACTCTGTCTTTTAAGCACAAACTCTGGAGTAGGCTCTGTGTTGTTACTAGTCTTCGAGTTTATAGGTTACCTACAATATTCACTAGAGTTCTGGGCTACAAAGAATAGGCAAAATGTGTGTCCCACAGTTTCAGTTCTTGGAGAAAACATTTACTTTGTGGTTGAAAAAACTCTCAAGTTTAGGGAGAAATGAAGCAAACCCATATCTGAATTATTTAAAAAAAGAGAGAATTATGTTTGTAGTCTCAAAATGGCAGAACTCTGCTACAAGGTGAAAATAAGGGAAGGAGTGCATTCCTTTTTCTCTAAAGACAGCAAATATGTAAGCTTCACTGATTTCTAGTTTTCCTTTTATGAAAATAGTAGTTCAATGTTGCTTCAAGGTTATATTATTTTAAAGATACACTGTATATGCAGACAGAAAGTCTGTGGGGCTTTTCAAAACATGTGTGTAAAACAGAGCTGTTTAGTTTGACAGAACTTTAGATACCAAGAGATTATATTGAATGCAAAATCAAGTTCTGAAATGAAAGGCTGAAAGATAGTTGGATGGGTTTGAATCTTGACAAGGTTCAGCACTGCTCTGTCTCAGGATGACAATAAACTTATTTCAGATTCCTCTCAAGATTTTTTAAGGGATGTCTTGGAACTTTACCTTAAAAAGTCCTTTGGTTCAATACTTAATCGGAATGGTAGATGGCTGTGCATTTTTAAATCGTAAATATTATGTGTGTGTTATGTTGCTTCAGTCGTGTCTGACTCTTTGTGATCCTATGGACTGGGGCCCATTCATGGGGCTCCTCTGTCCATGGAATTCTTCAGGCAAGAATATTGAAGTGGGTTGCCATGCCCTTCTCCAGGAGATCTTCCTAACCAAGGGATTGAAACCATGTCTTTTCCATCTCCAGGCCTGGCATGCTGGTTCTTTATCACTAGTGCCACCTGGGAAGCCTTACAAGTACTATGTTATGTAATTTATTACATTGATAAACAATTTAATATTCAAATTCTAGATGGCAAACATGTTAAAGTGTTGACTTCCATTTAATATGCTGATAATTGTGCTCTGATAATACCCATTGATACGCTTGTCGGTGAAGGTCAAATAGAGAATGTAAAAATATATCTAAACACGTTGTTGTTGTTGTTTTTGTTGTTGTTCAGTCACTAAGTCGTTTTTGTGACTTAGTGAGTTGTTTTTCTGACTCTTTGTGACCCATGAATTGCAGCATGCCAGGCTGATCTGTTCATCACTATCTCCCTGAGTTTGCTCAAACTCATGTCCATTAAGTCAGTGATGCCATCCAATCATTTCATCCTCTCTTGCCTCTCCTCCACTTGCCCTCAGTTTTTCCCAGTATCAGTGTCTTTTCCAATTAGTTAGCTCTTTTCCTCAGGTGGCCAAAATATTGGAGCTTAAGCTTCAGCATCAGTCCTTCCAATGAATATTCAGGGTTGACTTCCTTTAGGATTGACTGGTTTGATCTCCTTGCTGTCCAAGGGACTCAAGAGTCTTCTCCAGCACCACTATTCAAAAGAATCTATTCTTTGGCATTCAGCTTTCTTTATGGTCCAACTCTTACATTCACACATGACTACTGGAAAAACTACAGCTTTCACTAAATGGACCTTTGTCAGCAAACTTATGTCTCTGCTTTTTAACTGTCTAGGTTTGTCATAGCTATCCTTCCAAAGAGTAAGTGTCTTTAAATTTCATGGCTGCAGTCACCATCTGCATTGATTTTGGAGCCCAAGAATATGAAATCTGACAGTGTATTTTCCCCATCTATTTGCTGTGAAGAGATGGGATCAGATGGATCATCAAAAAAGCAAGAGAGTTCCAGAAAAACATCTATTTCTGCTTTATTGACTCTGCCAAAGCCATTGACTGTGTGGATCACAATAAACTGTGGAAAATTCTGAAAGAGATGGGAATACCAGTCCACCTGACCTGCCTCTTAAGAAACCTGTATGCAGGTCCGGAAGCAACAGTTAGAACTGGACATGGAACAACAGACTGGTTCCAAATAGGAAAAGGAGTACATCAAGGCTGTATATTGTCACCCTGCTTATTTAACTTATATGCAGAGTACATCATGAGAAATGCTGGGCTGGAGGAAGCACAAGCTGGAATCAAGATTGTCGGGAGAAATATCAATAACCTCAGATATGCAGATGACACCAAGCTATGGCAGAAAGTGAAGAACTAAAAAGCCTCTTGATGAAAGTGAAAGAGGAGAGTGAAAAAGTTGGCTTAAAGCTCAACATTCAGAAAACAAAGAACATTGATTGCATCCAGTCCCATCACTTCATGGGATATAGATGGGGAAACAGTGGAAACAGTGTCAGACTTTATTTTTCTGGTCTCCAAAATCACTGCAGATGGTGACTGCAGCCATGAAATTAAAAAACGCTTACTCCTTGGAAGGAAAGTTATGATCAATCTAGATAGCATATTCAAAAGCAGAGACATTACTTTGCCAACAAAGGTCTGTCTAGTCAAGGTTATGGTTTTTCCATTGGTCATGTATGGATGCGAGAGTGGGACTATAAAGAAAGCTGAACACTGAAGAATTGATGTTTTGAACTGTGGTGTTAGAGAAGACTCTTGAGAGTCCCTCGGACCACAGGGAGATCCAACCAGTCCATTCTAAAGGAGATCAGTCCTGGGTGTTCATTAGAAGGACTGATGTTGAGGCTAAAACTCCAATACTTTGGTCACCTGATGTGAAGAGCTGACTCATTGGAAAAGACCCTGATGCTGGGAAAGATTGAGGGCAGGAGGAGAAGGAGATGACAGAAGATGAGATGGTTGGATGGCATCATCGACTTGATGGACATGGGTTTGGGTGGACTCCGGGAGTTGGTGATGGACAAGGAGGCCTGGTGTGCTGTGGTTCATGGGGTCGCAAAGAGTTGGACATGACTGAGTGACTGAACTGAACTGATGGGACCGCATGCCATGATCTTAGTTTTTTGAATGTTGAGTTTTAAGCCAGCTTTTCCACTCTCCTTTTTCACATTCATCAAGAGGCTCTTTATTTCCTCTTGACTCTCTGCCATTAAAGTGATATCATCTGCATATCTTAAGTTGTTGATATTTCAGCAGTCAATGGAATCCAGCAATCTTGATTCCAGCTTATGAGTCATCTAGCCTGGCATTTCTCATAATGTAGTCTGCATATATAGCAAAACATACTCCAGCCAAAGTCTGAATGGAATTCAGAGAACAGAGATCTTTATTTTTCTTTTCTCTAACTGCAGAGCCTACCACTAGGCTAGGAAAAAATGCTGAATCAATTTATGTTTGGCTTAGAGAAAGAAATGAATGAAGAAAGCAAAGAATTGTAATTAATTAAAAGTATATCATGAATATATGAAGAAACTGATTTCTAATTAACATTCAAAAGCATGTGTGTGCATGTATACTCAATTGCTCAGTGGTATCTGACTCTCTGACCCAAAGGACTGTAGCCCATCAGGCCCCTCTGTCCATGGGATTATCCAATATTCAAAACTGTGTAAAATCTGACTTCAGAGACATAGGGTAACAGAATGCTCAGTGGTCACACCTCCAAATTTAATCTCTGTAATTTCCAGTCTGATTTCTAAAGACAGTACTGCCTGACCAAGAGTGTTGATTAAATGATCAATGTTACTTTATATGCAAGACTTAAGTCTGCAATACTAGCTAAAATTAGGGTAATAAAATTCCCCCACAAAAAGAAGGACTGGCCATGTTGGTCCATTTAGAAGTGGCTGGACTGTATGCTATACTATGAACTTTCCTTTTCTCCACCAGTTTTATAGTCTTGCCAGTCTCATGAGGATGTGATTTCCTAGCTTACCCAATATAGGCCCAGGTCTCTCATCTCTGAAGTCTGAGACTCCTAGAGTCAACTGTCATTAACTGAGAATTATAGATCAATGAACCAGTGTCACCTTTCAAATCAAACATGATTTGGTCCATTGTGGTATCTGGTAAAAATGTTGGAGGGAAAGACAGAAGGAAGAAGAAAACAACAAAAAGAAATAGGATGGGAGAGAAGGAGGGGAATATACTTATATGAATTGGTAGAATCAATTATTGTAAAACAGACTGTTTGTAAATATTGTGCTATACTATATCTGGCAAAGAACTTAATTTGCTCTTTAAGGGGGTGTGCTATCCTATAAAGAGCTTAAGATTAATATTATGATATCTCCTGTTCCTACCTATGATCCAAGTTCCTAGACCTTGATCAACTCAATGTCTCCTAACACCAATATTCTCATGAATGTGATAAATGTTAAGCATATTCATTTCAAACACTGTTGAAGGGATCAAAGGAACTCATTTATATAAGATCAAGTGCACATCATAGACACTTTTCTTTCCATTTCTCCATCATACTGAGCATCAAGAACTTCCTATTTAACATCCATAAATTGTCCACTTATAACTTTATATGCAAGACAATTTGAATCTCAAGTCTCTGAAGCCCAATTATAGGAGGATGAGAAAAGAGTATATTGGCTTGAAATGTAATTGAAGCTTTTAAACTACATTATAAATGGTAAAACAGCAGCAAAAATACACCCACTCTGACCACAGATATCTAATCATCCTTAAAGATAACAAGGTTTACCTGGGAAGTTTATCTGGTCCAATAAAGGCAATTTTGCTCTGACGAAATGTAAGGAATTACATTCATTAGTAAGTAATCTGTGAAAAGAAAAACAATTTAAGTTTCCATTTCTGATTGCTGCAGCTATGCTAATCTTTCAGGCCAACTCCATCTGCTTTAGAATGTAGTTCTGTTTGCTGCCTGTTTATTTCCGAGTGAATGAAGGAGAAGGGGATGGTAGGGGATGGATGGTTGGATGGTATCACCAACTCGATGGACATGAGTTTGAGCAAGCTTCATGAGTTGGTGATGGACAGGGAAGCCTGGTATGCTGCAGTCCATGGGTTCACAGAGTCAGACATGACTGAGTGACTGAACTGACTGACTGAAGGAGAAGGACATTCTTTCCAATGTATGATTTCTCAGGTAGTGCTAAGATCAAACATACTAATTCCTACGGCAGACTTCCATAGCTTCTTGTTAGTTTTCCCTGCCAATTCGGGATAGTCATCATTTCTTACATAGTGGTGAGTGGTCTTAAGGAATATTCACTCTATATTCACCACATAGGAATGCTTTTTTAAAAAAATAAAAGTGCAAGGGAATTCCCTGATGGTCCAGTGGGAGGACTTGCCAATCTCACTGCTGGCACCTGGGTTCAATCTCCAGTTGGGGAACTAAAATTCCACAACCCATAAATAAGTAAATGAATAAAACACAAAAATTATATTTAGGAAGGGGGAGGATTCTTTAGCTAAATCTCATTGGGAGTAACTCTACTGTCTGTTAGTTCTTGTGAAATTTAAAGAAAATGAGCAGAAGATGAGGTTATAGGTGAATGTCAGACTTTAGAGTTGGAAACCAAAGTTGATAGCATAATGCATTGATCAGCCCAGGACAATCTAATATTTAATCAATTAGTCATATTGATGTGCACTTGAGATTATCGGTTTCATAAATTAAACAAATCAACAAAAAGTTAAAAAGCCAAGATGACACAACACTAGGATCCCTAGATAAGACCTTCTCTCACTGTGTCAAATCTTAGATTTTAATTCTGGCTTGTTCAAGCTGGGAGACTTTAGTCAAGTGACCTCAAGCTTATCTGAAAAATGTTGATGTTAGTATTTACTTATAAGATTGTTTTAAAGATTAAATTAAATAAAACATGTAAAATATTTAAATAAAGAAATCTTAAAGTAGATAGGTAAATTATAGTCATAGGTTTCTTGTTAAATATGATTAAAACCATGTGGGATAACCATTGCCAAGATGATGGTATAACTACTATTCAGACTAAAGAATTTATGTTGAGAGTTGATATTCGTGGTCCAGTATATTATCACCATAGCTAGTGTTTGACAGGCTTTTCTAAGCTCTTTTTCTGTTCCATGGCAGAAGAACTAACCCATATTGATCTCTTCAGACAGAATGCTATGTGTAAAATTATGTCTTCCCCAAATTTATACTGAAGTCCTAACCCTCAGCACCTCAGGATGTGACCTTATTTAGAAATAAGGTCATTGCACACATAATTAGTAAAGTTGAGGTAATCCTGAGAGAGAGTGGGACCGCGATTCAGTACGACTCATTTCTTATAAAGGAGGAAATTTGGACGCAGACAAGCACATGGGAGAATACCATGTGAAGATGAAAGAAACTGTGGTGATGCCTCAGAAACGAAGGAATATCAAAGACTTGTGATATTCAGAAATTCACCAGAACTAGGAGAAAGGCATGGAAAGATTCTCCTCCAAAGCCGTAAGAGAAAACAAACCCTGCCAACACCCTGATCCTGGAGTTTAGCTTCCAGAACCGTAAGACAATTGTCTCACAATTTTAAACCACCAGGTTTGTGTTACTTTGTTATAGCAGTTCTAGCAAATTAATGCACAGGGTTAAGACTTCCATCTTAATTACAAGCAACTTGTGTTGACCCAGAATTATTCTCCTCTTTAAAATAAATGGCATATATCTGTTCTGGTTCATTTTTAAAAGCTTTTAGACATTGTAGGTATCAGTTAGGGTTCCCGGAAAAAAAAAAAAAAAAACAGTCAACAGCCTCAGGCAAGAATTTTTAAAGAAACTATCTATGGAGGTACATATGTGTAAAACTAAAGGAATTCACAAGGTGTTGAGATACTCAAGGAGAATCAACAGCGAGAAGTTAATATTGTCCCCCATGACCTGAAGGAAAAAGGGGGAAATATGCAATTCATTAAGCTTAATTGAGAGCTGCAACCATGAAATAAAGGCTACCAGGCAGAAACCACCACCTTAGGGGGCACAACACAACGCGCACCACATTGAAACAGAGAAAATTGTAGGGAAAAAAAAATACTCTGATCTATAGGAACCTCTCATTAGGTGATGCCAACCAGAAACCAGAAGGCAAAGAGGTCCCGGTGATATAGTCCATAGAGGTCAGTCTTCCAGGTACAGAGCAAGACAAAGAAGCGCATAAGATGGACCTGAGGGCAAAGGGAGACTAATGGGAACCAGAATCTATTACGGTTCTTTTGACTATGAATAACAAATTACCCGGCTAAAAGTGGCTTAAGCAAAACGTAATTTTTTTTTTAAGCCCAGTGACAGAAATTTTAGAGTTGGTTCAGCTTTCAATGACGTCAAGCACTAAACTTTAAGAGTGTCTCAATTTTCTTACAAGGTGAAAATAGATTTCTGCATTTCCAAGCATCACATAATTATACAAGTAAGTTCAAAGCCAAAAAGAAGAGGTCAGGGAGCTCTCTCTTTTTCTTCTCTCTCTTTTGCTAATATGGTTATTTTTCCTGGAAGGCATTCCCTTATATATTATTGGCTAGATATAGGTCACATGGTCACCACTAAACCACTAAGTGGTGAAAAGAACTGGAATCATTATGACTGCTTTAATTATTTATCTCATGGGTCAGGTGCCCCCTTCCTTTATGAAGAGGCTGTCTAGAAGATAACATCAAAAGTGAGGCAAAAAAAACCCTGAAGAATGCTAAACAAGAAAATGCAACCACTGTGTTCCCTTTTTCCAAGTAAATCCTCAGGATCAAAGTCTCAGTGTGCCCTCTCAGGACTTGACAACACCTCCCAATTCTACTTCTCTTCCTACAGTTCTGATACTGTTTAGGCTGAACTCTAATTTTCATAATGATTGAAAAGTCAGCAAAGTCCATTCTAGCCTTTGTCACCACTGACCTTAAGAATCACATAGCTTCTCATTGCCTCTCTCTGCCTGGTTTTGCTCATTGCTAATTGAGACATGCTGCTACAAATGCAAGTCCATGTGCCCGACACACAGTGAGACCAAATACCAAAACTTCTGAGTCTGGAACAGAGAAAGGTTTATTGCAGGGCCATGCAGGGAGACTTGTGGCTCATGCCTTAAATACACCAAACTCCCCGAAAGCTTTCAGCAAGACCCTTTTATAGAAAAGGTTAGGGAGAGGTTGCAAACTTCTTGGTGTCAGACCCCTTGTCCCTGAGTTCAGGGAAGTCATAGGCAGGTCACAATATTCCCATAAACCTCCACCAAAACAAATTTTATTTTCTGTTCTTACAAGAAAGAGCAAGGTCCCAAATCTCAACATTTGCTCTCTGAGTTTCAGGTCCTGGCTAAGAGAAGAGAGTCCCTATGTAAGCTAGTTATCCAGCCAGGGAATGTTGGTCCAGCACCCAGTCTAGTTTCTCCCACCAGTGTCCAGGCCTGGCTAAGGAGGCAGATCTCAGCTGGTAGCAGCCTCAAGGCCAGGTCCTCAGATCCTGCCCAGCCATCATTACTAAGGGAGCAGCACACCTAGGACTCAGCCAGCCCTCAGGCTTTTCATTTAAACTGGAGCAATTCATTTGTATAAGATCACTGGAAATATGTGTTGTAGCAAATACCAGTCAGGTTAATTCCCAGCTTACAGCAATTGCCCTTCTTCTGGTTGAACCTAAAGCACTGATATGCAACATCCTTACAACTTAACCCTGACCTCAGGCCACCTTCTAGGAGGAGACAACTGATTTCAGCTGTACCAACTTTTGAAATTAGAACAGAGAGACTGGAGCTGAAGATATTACCTTAAAGTCAGCGTCCGTATATTCCAGTTGCTGAGGTCTCCACGGACTGCGGCCCATGTGGAGTTGGTGATGGGGGAGAGATTTACTGCTGCTTTAAGGCCTGGCCCGTGGGCAGCCACAGCGAGGGTTCTGGAGCTCTGTGGGACACAACCCTCAGCCTGTTAGCCGGCCTCCCAGCTCACTGACATCCCAGAGGCCACAGGGTCTGGAGGGCCCCAAGGAGAAGGCTTTGAACTGCCTCTTACTGCACTCTCTGCCACAAGGATCACTGGCCTGCTGACGGCTGGCGCACCAGACCTCTAACCCCTGCTCTCAGGGTCTCAAGCTAACAGTCACGCGCCAATGGCTGTGCTCCTGCGCCGCCCCTGCGCCGCCCCTATTACAATGGTTTGACTTCAAAATATCATTGGCACTTTCGTCATTGTTATTCTGGATACGCAAACAAGCTGGGAAATCTCAAGTTCAGGCAAATTTTTATAGTAAGAACAGAGATTTAGTTCAAAAACTAATATTTAAAAAAAGTCAGTGCGGATATAAGATATAAGATTCTAATCTCACTTCCTATTGACTTCCAGTGTGAACTTCTTTCAAGAAGTCCCGTAAGGTCTCTGAGCCTGCTTTCTCATCTACTAGATGAAAGTATTAGGTTAGAATGCTGACTTTAAAAATATATCATAAAATATCTATGAGCAGTTTGTGATGCTGGTGACATTCTAGACTTCAAGATCTATAAGTAACATTAACTAACATTGGTTTAAGCTTTTCAGCTTACTAAATGCTTTTACAGTTGGAGAGGCAGAGTTGTTGACTGTTTGCCAATACCTTCAAAGTTTGAACTTAACATATCTGCTTTGAGATTTCCCCCTCTTCTACTGATGAGCATTAATATAGTATAAACTATATTAATAAAAACTAGTAATATTCTGTCCCATAAAGTACAAGCTAGCCTAAATGGATTAGGTTTATTTTCATATAATGAGTCAATCCCCTGACACCAGTTGTTTGCCAGCTTGTGCAGGTGGAGATCATGTTGTGTACTCAAAAAGCAAGAGAGATTCCTGTCTTCAAAAGACCTTATACAGTGACTATCATTCTCTCACTTTTCCTGGCAAATTCACAGGGGTCAAATATAAGTCTTTGACTTAATGACAGTGTCACGTTATTTTCGTATTATAGGAAGGTTAGCCTTAGAACAGTCTAAATAACCTAAGCAAGTTCAAAATATTCTCATTTCCATGTTCCTAAAATTTTCTGAGTATATATACCTCCATTTCTGCAGAGCATATAATATTTTAAAGCTGTTAAGTTGCCAGACTCCCAAAATAATGTAAGATAGATATTTCCTTCTTAGAACAGTCCTTTAGATGATCAAACGATAATTAACATCTCTGGTAAAATGACAATTGATCCCTTATTTTCACACGAAACATACTAAAGAAGCAAGGTATGTCACTGCAGTGTTTTCTCATCAAATCTACTTCAGAAATAAGGATAAAGACAGTTTTAAACATTATTTGGTATTTACATTAAACACCTGAGGCCTCATAATTTTTTACAATAAGCTCAGAAAGATATGTATTATGGAGTATGCAATAAGGAGAGTGTTATGAGTCCAGAGAATCGTGTGTCTGTGAGACTCTGGAAGCATGCATTAAAAAGTATAAACAATATAGCCTATGTAATCTTCAACTGATAAACAATTTAAAATACTAAAAGCTGTACAATATTTTATTAGAAAAAGGACTATACTTTCACCATTATTTGGATTCATCTTACTCATACCTGGGACCTGCTACTAGACAGACTCCTAACCCTCAACAAATTCCAAGAATTTAAAGGTTATCTAACAGGAGCCAGGATCAAAAGTCAGACTTTTCTTTGGGTGGAGATAAATTCCCCACTACATTTTTCATTTATGTCTGGAGTTGACTCCTTCTAATCAGTTCTTTATACCCCACAGCCATAGTGATATGCCCCTCAAAATTTCCTGTTGCTCTCACAACAAACTAGTAACAAAGTTGTGTTCGCATTTCCCCAGGCTCATCTTAAGTCATAGACCACTCCACTTTCCCTACTGAAGTCATGCAATCCTTCTATAATCCTTTCATCACAAGACCGTCTCAAGGCTGAAACTTCGGCATAAATTGCTCTTCTTCCCTCTCCTATTTGCCAGTAACTAGCACTGACTCCGGAGAAGGCAATGGCACCCCACTCCGGTACTCTTGCCTGGAAAACCCCATGGACAGAGGAGCCTGGTAGGCTGCAGTCCATGGGGTCCCTAAGAGTCGGACACGACTGAGCGACTTCACTTTCACTTTTCACTTTCCTGCACTGGAGAAGGAAATGGCAACCCACTCCAGTGTTCTTNTAAGATAGATATTTCCTTCTTAGAACAGTCCTTTAGATGATCAAACGATAATTAACATCTCTGGTAAAATGACAATTGATCCCTTATTTTCACACGAAACATACTAAAGAAGCAAGGTATGTCACTGCAGTGTTTTCTCATCAAATCTACTTCAGAAATAAGGATAAAGACAGTTTTAAACATTATTTGGTATTTACATTAAACACCTGAGGCCTCATAATTTTTTACAATAAGCTCAGAAAGATATGTATTATGGAGTATGCAATAAGGAGAGTGTTATGAGTCCAGAGAATCATGTGTCTGTGAGACTCTGGAAGCATGCATTAAAAAGTATGAACAATATAGCCTATGTAATCTTCAACTGAAAACAATTTAAAATACTAAAAGCTGTACAATATTTTATTAGAAAAAGGACTATACTTTCACCATTATTTGGATTCATCTTACTCATACCTGGGACCTGCTACTAGACAGATGCCTAACACTCAACAAATTCTGAATTTAAAGGTTATCTGACAGGAGCCAGGATCAAAAGTCAGACTTTTCTGTGGGTGGAGATAAATTCCCCACTACATTTTTCATTTATGTCTGGAGTTGACTCCTTCTAATCAGTTCTTTATACCCCACAGCCATAGTGATATGCCCCTCAAAATTTCCTGTTGCTCTCACAACAAACTAGTAACAAAGTTGTGTTTGCATTTCCCCAGGCTCATCTTAAGTCATAGACCACTCCACTTTCCCTACTGAAGTCATGCAATCCTTCTATAATCCTTTCATCACAAGACCATCTCAAGGCTGAAACTTCGGCATAAATTGCTCTTCTTCCCTCTCCTATTTGCCAGTAACCAGCACTGACTCCGGAGAAGGCAATGGCACCCCACTCCGGCACTCTTGCCTGGAAAACCCCATGGACGGAGGAGCCTGGTAGGCTACAGTCCATGGGGTCACTAAGAGTCGGACACGACTGAGCGACTTCACTTTCACTTTTCACTTTCCTGCACTGGAGAAGGAAATGGCAACCCACTCCAGTGTTCTTTCCTGGAGAATCCCAGGGATGGGGGAGCCTGGTGGGCTGCCGTCTATGGGGTCGCACAGAGTCGGACACGACTGAAGCGACTTAGCAGCAGCAGCAGCAGCACTGACTCCTCTTATTTCTTAGACATCACTCATTATATAATTAATATTTTCTTTCCCACAAGATTTTGCCATGCATCCAGTAAGAATTATGTTGAT
Organism: Redunca redunca; assembly: GCA_006410935.1. Classification (NCBI taxonomy): domain Eukaryota; kingdom Metazoa; phylum Chordata; class Mammalia; order Artiodactyla; family Bovidae; genus Redunca; species Redunca redunca. Next base: position 113,187 of record SJYQ01008623.1, on the reverse strand, counting down.
TTTTTCTCCTCAGTATACCCTAGCATTTAGTACAGTTTATTATATAATAAACATGAGTTAATGTTTACTTTAACCAATTATACTCAAATTGATTCACTCCAATCTTAGGAGTGTGACATAGTGAATAAACTCATTCTCCTCATCACATGATCAGCACATATTTGTGGAGCACTTAAGTGCAAAACTATGTATAACTGGAATCCCTGGTACACAAAACAGTGCCAACAGGAGGAGATATTTGGAGCCATTATGTTATGTAGCTGGAGGTAGCAAAGAAGTGGGCTCCATTTCCAATCTGATTGATAGCAACCTTTCCCCATTTCAAAGAACTATAACTAGCCCGAGAAGTTCATTCAAAGACCTAGAAATGAACTAATATCATTACCTTTAACTCTGATTTGACTTTGTTTTCTGTTCATGATCACAGAATTAGTGAGAAAAAAATTGACAACAAAATTACCAACATAAATTCACATGAGACGAGTAATGAGTCATGCTGATCACAATGTTCTCTCATTATTTGTTCACATACACCCTTGTGTGTCATCTCAGAACACACGTGCAGAGATGGAGAAAACAGAGCCTGCTTCTGCATTTGCTTCTTTCTTTCCAACACAGATGTTTGGCAGCACTCATGAGATGGCATTGTGCTAATATTGAGCCACGTTTATGCGTGTGTTTATCTTCAAATATATCTAACTGGTTTGAAGCCATAAATTTTTTTAGCTATAATTACAATTATGCCCTGGGTGACATTGTGGATGGCTTATTGTGTTTCTAAAAAGGTAGGAAAGTCTGCTTCTGGGAATTAGTGAGTGAATGTAATGATTCTGGAAGCAACAATATGTATCGTAATGAACCCAAATCAATATTTTTATGGTGGGAGTTGATGCGTTTGTTGCTGCTTTCTATTCTAAGTTAGAAAAAAAACAGACTTGGAGTAAACAGCTAACATTTTCACAAAAAGCTGGAAATTTTAAATACATGGGTTATTTCCAAAGGTAATAAAAATATAGAATATGAAAAACAATACAATGAATTGTTCACTTATAGAAAACAGGCTCCATTTTCCAGATACTCAAGCATCTAAAACACAACTTCAATCTATAACTTAACTCCCTACTTACCTTTTTTCTTTTAATTATGTAAATTTTAGGTGTACAGCATTGTAATTTGACAGCTGTGTATGCTACAAAATGATCACTGCTATAAGTCTGGTTATCATTCATCATCATACAGTTGATCTCCTTCATGCCTTTTACCTACCCCCAACCCACTTTCTCTCTGGTAAACACTACTCCGTTTCCTGTATCTACGAATTTGCTTTGTTTTGTTATATTCTACATACAAGTGAAATGATATGACATTTTTCTCAGTATGACTTATTTCAGTTAACATAATACCTTCAGTGCTCATTCATGTTGTTACAAATGACAGGATTTCATTCTTTTTTTATAGCTGAATAGTATTCCTATAGATAGATAGATACACATATATGTATGTGTGTGTGTGCCACATTTTCCTTACCCATTCATCCATCAAAGGACCCTTAGGTTGTTTGCATATCTTGACTATTGTATGCAATGTTGCAATGAACATAACACTTCATATATCTTTCAAATTAGTGTTTTCATGCTTGTCATATAAATATCCAGAAGTGGAATAGTTGGGTCATATCTTAGTTCTATCTTTAATTTTTTTTTGAGGATTGTCTATACCATTTTCTGTAATGGTTATGAAAAACTTGAGGAAATTGGACTTTACACTTCTGTTTTTGTCCTACAGGAAAAGGGAGGGATTGTATTGTAATAGGGCTGTACAAGGCCATTAGCATGAGATCCTAAGCATAGTGGTTTTACAGAACTTACTCCAAATAGCCAGGCAGTGGTCCTGCTGCAGAGACGTGAGACGAAAGGTGGATTGCAGTCTTCTCGCCTAGGCCCTCCAGGCCCTCCAGCCTTGGGCCTATGGGTGAGCTGGAGAAGGCAAGGGCAGGGACAGGCTGAGGGCTGTGTCCTGCAGGGCTCCAGAACCCACTCCATAGCAACCAACCAGCCTGGTCCAGGCCTTGAAGCAGCAGTAAACCTCTCCCCCACCTCTGCCTCCACAGTCTAATGGTCATAGCAGTCTCCATGGGCTGTGGTTCACAAGATCAGACCTGTTTGGGGCCTCAGGAGCCTGATGACTGGTGGGAACTGGATGCCTTGCTCCTTCAGTGACGACAGCTGAGCAGGGTCTGGGGACCCGGCCACGAAAGCATCATCAGCGGAGATATGCCTCTTCAGCCCTGCCTGTGCACTGGTGGGAGGACCCAGACTGTGTGCTCCATCCATGAAGACTCCCGGGCAGTGTTAACTGGCTGGAGTAGGGACTGCTTAGCCAGGCCCTGACTTCAAAGGGTGAAAGTTAAGACTTGGGATCTTGCCTTTTTTGTGTGAGGATGGAGAATAACATTTGTTTTGGTAGAGGTTTACAGGAATAACATGACCTGACTGTGAGCTCCCTTCAAGCACAAAGGATCTGACCCCAAGAAGTTTGCAACAGCTAATCACATTCCTCCCTCAACTTCCCTATAAAAGGATTTTGCTGAAAGTTTTCAGAGTTCAGGATTTTTAAGCCATGAACCACCTATCTCCTTGCAAACATTTCTCTGCTCCAGACTCTGATGTTTGGCTTCACTGTGCCTTGGGTACAAGAACTTGAGTTCAGTAACAATCTCATTGTGGTTTTGTTTTGCATTTTCCTAATAACTGGGAAAGATCTTTTCATGTGCCTGTTGACTATCTACTTGTCTTTTTTTGAAAAATGTCTATGCAGATCTTCTGTCAATTTTAAAACCAAACCTCTTACTTCGAATTTCTGAGTGCCTTATATTTGAAATGTCTTTCAAGGAGGAATGAAAACAAAAATAAACTAGAGATAAAAATAGTAAAATATAGGTATGCAAAAATGTTGGAGGTAAACTGGGCTTAAGTAGGTACATTTTCAAAATGGCTGAATTTTTTGCCTTTAAGGCTAAATAACACTAATGTGTCACATTATAAATGACATGATAATATGTCACATTATTATGTGCCATGCACTGACCAGGTGCTTAAAAATTTCCTTTTATTTCCTTATTTTGTGGAATAAAGAACTAAGCATCAAAAATGTCAAGTAAGTTGTCCAAATATCCAAAGCTATTAATAAATAAAATTGCAAAATACAAAAAAAAATTCATTCCAGCATTTTAAAATAGAAATCTGCCTTAATTATAAGGAAACTGCTCTGTGTGTGAAGTTGCTTCAGTCATTTCTGACTCTTTGCAATTCTATGGACTATAACCTACCAGGCTCTTCTATCCAAGGGATTCTCCAGGCAAGAATACTGGAGTGGGTTGCCAAGTCCTTTTCCAGGAGATCTTCCTGACTCAGGAATCAAACCCACATCTCTTTACGTATCCGGCATTGGCAGCCAGGTTCTGTATGACTAGTGCCACCTGGGAAACCTAGGAAACTGCCCTACCCCTGTGTCATAGCAGTGTAAAACCTCAGGGTCCAACATGGTACCTGCTATATCACTTGCACACAACATTCACATTACTGAAGAATTAAAATGAAGAAAATGAAAAAATAACGGAAAAATATGGAGAAAGCGTTTATGTCTTTGTTGGTAACATAGAATCATCATTAAATTCCTTAAAATCCTTATTAAGCTTTTCCCTCCAATATTTTATATCTAACTGATACTGTTTTGGAAAATCTTAACCAAACTTCATAGAAATATATCCAAATGAAAATGAAAAACAAGAGTATTTTTAGATAAATGCATATCATTCACCATGAAGTTTTGTGGCATGATTTAGACAATTGCTGATGCCTTTTTTTCCTTTTAACTTCCTGACTTTGAATTATATTAGAGGAACTGAATCCTGGACATCTGAGTTTTCTCCTGTGGTTTTCTAGATTTTATATTTTCCAATTTATATATTAATATCACTAGCCATTCTGTATGTATCTTTTTAAAAGTGAAGTCATCCAAGGAAGAAAAGGTGTAATATTTGTAGTTGAATGCAAAGAAATTTCATTGTTTATTTTTTCATACAAAATAGAATTGTGTTTAGTTGTAGAAATGGACCTCTATGTTTCTCTCTCTATTTCTCTCTCTCCACTATTTTTTTTTATAAAGTCATGTTTGAAGTCTAAAATTAGAGACACAACAATTTCTGAACAAAAAAAAAAAAAAAGGCTTCCTCCAGGCCATTACAAGTCACAGTTCATTTGTTCACACCTTTCTCTGTCCCAGTAAAACTTCCCGTACTCACCCTATTCAGAAGGTCTTTGAATCAGCCATCTGATTCATGTGTAAACATGCACTAAGTTGTAGATGAGTTATGTCATTTATAATTTAAATTATGAATGCCTTAACCTTTGCCTTTTAATTTAGTTCATGGTATCTTCACCCAAAGAAGTGGCTAATACGACATCTCCAAAAAGACTGAAGTCACAGGGGAAAAGTCAGAAAATAGAACAACAGGTCAGAAAAGAGGTTAAGTTAGATGAACTTAGCAGATAGGCTTAGGCCATGGTGGTGGTTGTAGCCACGCAGAGCCTGGCCGCCCAGGCATCCAAAGTGCTGTTCTGTCCTGCCGGCCCGCAGCCCCGGCTGGCTAGGCTCTGCTGGTCATGGTGCCGGGCCAGCAAGGTGCAAGCCCTGAGGAGGCGTTCGCTGTGTGCACCAGGTGGGGAGCTGGGAGGACGCCCCAGGCGCGCAAGCAACAGCACCTCACACACCTGAGCCCGGAGGAGAAGGTGCTGCGGAGGAAACTGAAAGCAGAGTAGCAGCTCAGACAGCCAGAGAGAGAAAGAAAGCTCGAATGAGTGAGCTGAAACAGCAAGCGGTAGATATGGGAGAAGAAAACCAGAAACTTTGCTAGGAAAATTAGCTTTCACAAGAGAAAACTCCTGGCCTCGTTTGTAGTTGAGAACCAGAAGTTAAGACAGCTCCTGGGGATGGATGACTGAAGAGGAAGCAGAGACCAGGAGGAATGGAACTGGGTCGGTGGCCTCCTCTGCTGAGTCCACAGCAGGTGCAGAACCAGTCGTTATCCCTCCAGAACATTCCTGATGGATCCTCACGGTGTTGACTGTCGAGTCTGATATCCTGTTTGACACTTTATTGAACTTGGACCCAGTCATGTCCCTCAGATGTCCTTCCCCAGAGTCTGCCAGACTGGAGTAGACCCCATATGCAGACTCAGAAGGACCCAATTCCTTACTGACCTCCCCTTGTCCATCCCTGAGGATGTCATCAGCCAAGCTGAAAGCCATTAATGAACTGATTCGCTTTGACCATGTATGTACAAAGGATTTAGTCGTAGAGATACCCTCTGAGACAGAGAGCCAAGTTAGTGCAGTAGTGAAGACTGAGGAAGCACCTTTCAATCCTTCGGAAAAAGATCACCCTGAATTCACTGTCTCAGTGAAAGAAGAACTTATAGAAGATGACTTCATTCTGAAGCTGGATATCTCAGATCTGCTTTCAATCAGCCATTGCCTAAAGCCATCTTCCTGCCTACTGGATGCTTGTGGTGACTGTAGCTATGAGGGTTCCCCTTCTTTCTTGAGTGACAGGTCCTCTCTGACCATTCTTGGGAGGACCCTTTTGCCAGTGAACTCTTCCCCTGGCTAATTAGGGTCTAAAGAGTGATCCATCTCATCCCACCCTCTCCCTTTCTCTCGTGGTGAATTCATGTCAATGTTTGGCAAAACCAATACGGTATTGTAAAGTAAACTAAAGTTAAAATAAAAATTTTAAAAAAATAAAAAATAAAGAGTGATCCAATATTGAGCTCTTTTCTTGACAATTACACGGCCTGGAGGACAGCACAGAGGCCTGTGCTTCATCCAAAAAGCCAAAGCACAGGGTGTATGGTCCTAGATAATTCCTCAAAAGTATTGGTTCAAAATTCATAGGTCACCCCAAATATTGTCTTTTGATATTCAGAGGTCCAGGGTATGCAGATACATTACTATAATCAGAATTACACATTCTGAGGATGTACCTTTATCTTAAGGGCTGTAATTTTCCCTGAAGTACTTACACAAGGGTCACTGGACCAGTGTCTTAGACATGGAATTAATGAACAGCCCTTTATCATTTCTCTTTCCCTTTCTCAGCATTCCAGACTTGCTTCCAATTGTAGGTCCCTTGGTTTGCTTCTGCAAGCAGAACACCTACCAGAGGGGGCTCCTTTTCCCCCATGTACAGTTCAAGTAAAGATCAAGAATATTTTGTAAATTATAGAAATTTGTTATATAAATACTTGATGGAATCTTTCCCTGCAAATGTAACTTTCGGAAGATGCTTTCTTTGCTTATTTAAAGCTACCTGTGCAATTAAAAAGTACAATGCAGAAAAAAAATAGATGAAACCAACACTATCAGGAGAAATACCTTCCACCTAGGAAAAGCTGTCCCAGAGAATGACATCTGTCAAAACTTCTGGGAATGGGTACCTGTGTTTTTTGATAACCTAGTCTTTTTGCTTTTCCACTAAAGTTTTTAAACCCTTTTTTTTTTAATTTCTGGCGCCTGTTATGAATCATTTTATAGACCAAAGCAGAAAGGGAAAACGATCAGCAGTTTATCAAATATATTAGAAAATCTAGAAATTCTCAAGATATGTATCAGTCTAAAGAGTGTAGGAAATTACTTCTCAAAAGTAAACACTTGCGAGTGAACATTTGCCTTCCTAAATCACCAAGAACCAACTTTATTGAATCAGCTTGAGCAGTGTTTCATTATTTTCCTGTTGATCAGAATTTCATTAAGCTGTTCTTTAATGCTCCATGACTTTGTTTGCTCTGGATTTACATTGCTCAACCATATCCCTTAAACTTAATTAAGTTTATTTGTTCATGCTTTGTACACTTTTCTTTGTTCTGCAGCAAAAGTAGGTAAAAATCAAGGGACACTCCTTCATCTGTGAAGCTGTCAGTCCATCATAACTTGAATATTGATTTTGGGGGAGGTTGTGACATTCCCTAGGTGAGCATGTCAGGTTTGTTGACAGAAGTTCTCTCCTTAATTGAATATGATGCCTGTATGGGAAGTGATGAAGTATGTCAGTGATGTATAAGTTTTCTCTACCACTGGGTGTGCAGTAGAGGGTAATGATATTCCATCGTGTACTGACCAAATCCACGTGCCTTGTCTTATTACTTCAGTATTTTTTCTACTAAAGACCTCAGAGCAATACAATTATTCATCCAAGAGATGATTATGCATTAAAAAACCTTGAAGCATGAAATATCAGATGGGGATAGTCATAAGTGTTTTGCCACATGAGTGATAATTTTAATTTGGTCGCTAAACTTTCAGTGTAGTTTTACTCATCTGTAATATGGGAGTAGTGATCATCCTTCCTATCATTAACTACTTTTCAACAGTGTTGTAAAGATTAATTTATGTTCTTAAATGGCTTTTCAAATAAAAAATGCAGTGTAAATGTTAGTTTCTAAATCGTATCCCTTCCTGGTCAGAACTAGTTTTTTCTCTGGTTAACATCTAAAATGCTGCATGAGAAGAAATAAACTTTTAGTTAGCTTTGAAAGAGAGATTGCACCTTAAACTTACACAATTTTTACATGACAATTTTTTCTCAATTTAAAAAAAAGGAAGATACACTTCTCAGTACTTTATAAAAATAAACAAAAGGGGGTTTGCTACAATAATTTAACAGTTACATTATCTAAATCACTATTTTGTTATTTATGGATTTCAGATACAAAAAAAATACCCTGTATGATTTTCAGCCTACCAAATTGCATTCTTTGCACTAAGTTATACAAATTTGCTTAAAATCATTTCTTCTGATAGTGAATGCAAACATATTCTGAGGAAACATTTTGTAGAGTCTGGATTTCTCAAGCTTTCATTTGGCTCAAATATACATTTAAGTGATTGGTCACTAAGGCCTCTGGCTATTTCATATCTGGCAAAATTATAAGGTACAGATTCTCATATATATGAATAAAAACAGGAGAAGTAATTTCTGCCTGTGCTGGTGCCCCTAATTAATCATTAACATTGCTCTGCAGCTAAGCAACAGGATCGGGTGTTAAGAACCTAAAGCATCCAACAGCCAGGTCTCCCAGCTCCTCGCATGAGTGAAGGAATGTCTGTTATGTTCATGACATGGGATCTGATTAGAAATAGGGAAGAGGGCACTTGCCCTGTACTCTGTCTTGAAATGCCCTCCCCACTGAACTCTCTCCTTCATACTCCTGTTTTAGTCTTTAGATTTAAACTCTGTAATCAGTTCCTCAGGTCATCCATTCCTCAGGAAATTCTACACAGCTTGTCTGTCTTGCTTCTGTGAATATGTCCTCTTGGTCCACTCCTTTTCAGTCTTTTTCTATATCCCACTCCAGCTGAATGAAATTTAAACCCTTTATCTTGGCATTTAAAGCACACTGTCCACAATACCCTACAGCTGACTCACTGTCTCCACTTACCTGACACAGAGGCATCTGAAACTTAACATCGAAAATAGCAACAGTAAATGCATTCTCCCACCTCCCCTATCTGTTCCCTTTCTACCTAAAGAATGACAACACCAGCCAGTTAGTTGTCATATCTGTATCTTACCAGGGTTTCCCAAGTGGTACAGTGGTAAAGAATCTGCCTGCCAATGCAAGAGATGCAAGAGTTGACGGTTGGATCCCTGGGTGGGGAGGATCCCCTGGAGGAGGAAATGACAACCCACTCCCAGTAATCTTGCCTTGGAAATCCCATGAACAGAGGAATCTGGCAGCTACAGTCCATAGGGTCACAAAGAGTCAGATATGACAAGCACAGACACATGCAATATCTTACTGAGAACATACCTCGAGACTTCCTAAACACTAATTTGTTGAATAAATTTTTAATGAGTGTACAGTATGTATACCAGCCAGTATGTGAGCCATTGAGCAGAACACAAACAGGCTCTGATCTCAGGTAGCTTACTGTCTAATGGGACAGATACATGAAATAAGGATGTGGCTAGACCCAAGGACATCAGTGGAATTCTGTGACAGCATTTAAGACTGTGTCACCTGGATGAAATTTCCTGAGGGATCAATGACCTGGGGAAGTGATGACTGAGCCTAAATCTAAAGATTGAGAAGAGAGTATGAAAGGGAAGGTCAGTAGGGAGGGCATATCAAGACAGAGAAAGTTTACGTGCCCTCTTCCCCATTTCTAATCAGATGCCAAATCATGAACCTCTAGACTAATTCTCTCTCTTAACTATCAGATTTCATCATTCTCAATTTCTGCTAACATTGCTTTCACTTACTTCTATTATTTTATCAACTTCCAAATATACAGGTGTTATGGATTGAATGTCTGTGACCCCAAAATCCATATGTTGAAATCCATATGTTGAAACCATATATTGCACCTCCAGTGCAATAGTATTAGGAGTTGGGGCCTTTGGGAGATCATTAGGATTAGATGAGATCATGAGGGTGAAGTAGGGTCAGTGTCCCTATGAAACTTACAGGAGAGTTTGCTTCCTATCGTCACTCTCATCCAGGAGGAGATCCAACAGGGAGTCAGCCCTCTCCAACCTTGAAAAGGATTCTCACCAAAAGTCAACCAGGCCATCACCCTGATCTCAGACTTCCAAACTCCAGAACTGTGAGAAATAATAGTCTAAGCTACCTGGTCTATGGTACTCACTAACATAGCTGGCTACCAACATTTACGTATTCTCAAAATCTCTCTTACAAAACCTCTTACAAAATATCTCTAGAATCTCTTCTCAAAATCCAGTCAAGTCCTCTTAGATTTAACTTTCATTTTTCCTCTGCAAATTTTCTTGTCTTCTGCCTTAGATTCTCTTTACTTTTATGGTGGAAATCTTGGTAGCCTTTCAAGCTTCCAAACATCTTCAGGTGTTCTTGTTTTGTTCTTGCTTTGTTTTGTTGTAGTGTGAGATGCACAGAATTCTTTGTGGAGATAATGGAAAAGGAAAAGGAAGGATGTATTTCAAATATCTTTCATCAATTTTCTTCCTCCTTTAAATGAAAAAGATATAGTTATATATTTGTTAGTTATATTTGTAACACTGGCTCAAATTTAGGTTCCTATCTTTCCCTATGTATTATGAGTTTGAAAAATATTAATTGTAATTTAGAAAAAGCTTACCAGTTTTATTATATAACAGATAGTGAAAAGAAGTTTTATCACAACAAAATATTTTAACCTTCAGTTGAATATATTTTTGGTATGATAGATTGAGGAGAGAATCCAGACCTTAAAAATGAATTACTCTGAGAAAGTGGACAGGATTTTGTTTTGTAACCATTAAGGTCTGCCCTGGACCCCAGCGTACATTCCCAATTTACTATGTTAATATTCTGACTCTTTTTTTTTTTTTTTTAAGTCATTTTTAGTTTTTCGTCAGTCAGTGAAGATACGTGACAACTTGGAAGCAACATGTATTTCTCCCTAGTGATTACAGGTATTCCAGATTGGTGGAAATCAGCAGCATCCTGACATTTAGCTAGAAATATAAAAAAAATAAGGCAATCAGAATGTATACATTTTTAGCCCATTTTATTAATACTTGCATACTTCCCAGATGGCACTAGTGGTAAAGAACCTGCCTCCCAGTGAAGCAGACGTAAAAGACACGGGTTCAATCCCTGGGTCAGGAAGATACCCTGGAAAAAAACACAGCAAACTACTCCAGTATTCTTGCCTTGAGAATCCCATGGACAGAGGAGCCTGGTGACTTTGCAGTCCATAGGGTCTCAAAGAGCTGGACATGACTGAAGCAACTTAGCCCACATGTGCTATCACTTAATTTTCCGTTAATCCAGGGGGATGATTTAGTATTTATATTTAACTATTTAAAATTAAAATTCAGGGAAATAATACATTTTTCTACAACATACATAATCAGAGGAAGAATTAGGATGAGAATTGACATCTCATGTTGAGATATGTTTATTAGGCTCTGATGTTGAGTTACCCTATGTTTACTCAAAATTGGCTTTATGGGTCATACAGATTAGAAGCTATCAAATTTTATTCACCCTTCCAGTTATCCTACTTACTGACCATCACTTCCTATCTTTCTGAATTAAGACCTCTAGTCATCGAATTCCAACAATCGGTCCACTAGCATCAGGATCTCATCAGTAACATTTATCTCTGTCCAGTAAAACTTTTTATTCCCACTTCCCTCCAAACCTAGTTAAATTCCATATTCATCATTATAACCAGTATTTTAGAGACTAGAAGTCTCTAAAAGTCCACCAGAATTTATTTTACCCTTCTATAGTGATAAATGTGTACCTGAAAATCAGATATCCAGCCAGGAGTTACTTTCACAGGCATACTGAAAGTATGATTCAGTTCAGTCCAGTTCAGTCACTCAGTCGTGTCCAACTCTTTGCGACCCCATGAATCGCAGCACTCAAGGCCTCATTTGGTATTTGAACTGAGAAGTTGAGCAGATCTCAAGGAAAAAACAAAATTAAAACAAAACAAACAAACAAACAAAAAAACAGCCATACACCACGTGACCATATATCTCTTTACATTTGTGAAATCAAATACCAAATGAGTTCTTAATTTTAGTGCTAGTCCAAAATACTACTGCAATTTTCTGGTACATTTTCTAGTACATTTTCCTACTCATACTTTATTATCAGCTTCCAAGACCTCTTCCTTTTTTCTAACTTTCACCTCATGATCTTTTATCTTATTTCACTGGGAAAATGAAGCCATTGGCAAATCTTCCACATACTCCCATCACCAAATATAAGATTTTCTCCCTGCCTTTGTTTTTAGGGGCAAATCTTTTGTTTTCCCACCTAAACCAACTATCCAACTTAGCCAGACCCCTCTCTGACTCAAGGTTACTCATGGATCATGGGTCATATTATTCTCTTTCTACCTGACCTCAGTTCAGTTCAGTTGCTCAGTCGTGTCTGACTCTTTGCAACTGCATGAATCGCAGCACGCCAGGCCTCCCTATCCATCACCAACTCCCAGAGTTCACTCAGACTCATGTCCATGGTGGCCAAAGTATTGGAGTTTCAGTTTCAGCATCAGTCCTTCCAATGAACACCCAGGACTGATCTCCTTTAGGATGGACTGGTTGGATCTCCTTGCAGTCCAAGGGACTCTCAAGAGTCTTCTCCAACACCACAGTTCAAAAGCATCAATTCTTTGGCTCTCAGCTTTCTTCATAGTTCAGTTCAGTTCAGTTCAGTCGCTCAGTTGTGTCCGACTCTGCGACCCCATGAATCACAGCATTCCAGGCCTCCCTGTCCATCACCAACTCCCGGAGTTCACTCAGAATCACGTCCATTGAGTCCGTGATGCCATCCAGCCATCTCATCCTGGGTCGTCCCCTTCTCCTCCTGCCCCCAATCCCTCCCAGCATCAGAGTCTTTTCCAATGAGTCAACTCTTCGCATGAGGTGGCCAAAGTACTGGAGTTTCAGCTTTAGCATCATTCCTTCCAAAGAAATCCCAGGGCTCATCTCCTTCAGAATGGACTGGTTGGATCTCCTTGCAGTCCAAGGGACTCTCAAGAGTCTTCTCCAACACCACAGTTCAAAAGCATCAGTTCCTCGGCACTCAGCCTTCTTCACAGTCCAACGTTCACATCCATACACGTCCACAGGAAAAACCATAGCCTTGACTAGACGGACCTTAGTCGGCAAAGTAATGTCTCTGCTATTGAATATACTATCTAGGTTGCTCATAACTTTTCTTCCAAGGAGTAAGCGTCTTTTAGTTAGTAAGTTAGTAAGCGTCTTCACAGTTAGTAAGTATATTTTAGATAAGTATATATATGTATATGAAGAAGTGTGAAGGGTTAGTCGCCTAGTCATGCCTGACTCTTTGCAACCCCAGAACTGTAGCCTGCCAGATTCCTCTGCTCATGGAATTCTCCAGACAAGAACACTGGAGTGGATAGCCATCCCTTTCTCCAGGGGATCTTCTTGACCCAGGGATCGAACCTGGGTCTCCCACATTGCAGGTAGTTTCTTTACTGTCTGAATCAATATATTATACATAAAATAATACTTCTTTGTGTATAATATTAATATATACTAAATAAGTGCATATAATAGATGTTGTCTTACATGTACTTTTGTAATATATATGCTTATTATATACATAAATATATAATACTATTCTAAAGGAGATCAGTCCTGGGTGTTCTTTGGAAGGAATGATGCTGAAGCTGAAACTCCAGTACTTTGGCCACCTCATGTGAAGAGTTGACTCATTGCAAAAGACTCTGATGCTGGGAGGGATTGGGGGCAGGAAGAGAAGGGGACGACCCAGGATGAGATGGCTGGAACGCATCACTGACTCGATGGACGTGAGTTTGGGTGAACTCCAGGAGTTGTTGATGGATAAGGAGGCCTGTGTGAAGTCGTTCAGTCATGTCCGACTCTTTGCGACCCGTGGACTGTAGCCCACCAAGCTCCTCCATTCATGGGATTCTCCAGGCAAGAATACTGGAGTGGGTTGCCATTTCCTTCACCAGGGGATCTTCCCAACCCAGGGATCGAACCCAGGTCTCCCACATTGCAGGCAAATGCTTTAACCTCTGCACCACCAGGGAAGCCCCAAGTCATGCTTAAGGAGGCCTGGCGTGCTGCAATTCATGAGGTCACAAAGAGTTGGACACGACTGAGTGACTGAACTGAACTGATGTATACTACTTATTTATACTATGTAATACTATGTATTATATATTTATTAACATAATATATACTTATTAAATATATTCGTGAATTACTTCACATCTTAAAAATGAACCCCCTTTAGCCTTCATTCTCTTTCATTTTCTTCTTTAGTCTTCTCTTTTATACTAAAATGCTTCCTGTTCTAGTCTCTTCACTCTTTCTTGAACCTACACTAATTAAGATTTTTATCTCCAACTTCTAGAATTGCTGTTATCAGAGTTTCTGATGACATCCCAGATGGCTAAATCCAATGGTCAATTCTTACCCACTTCTCCTTTAATCTAGCTTCTATATTTAATCATTCCAATATTTTTATGTGCTTTTATATGACCCAATTTCTGGCTCACTACATTCCTCTATCATGTTTCCTTTATCTCACTGGCTGTTGCTTCTTATTTTCCTTTCCAATACCCTCATCACTATTCTGATTTCTAAATATTAGATTAGGATTAGTTTTTAGACATCTTCTCTATCCACACTAGGTTCTTAGGTGATCTTATGTAGTCCTACAACTAAATCACCCATTCAGTAATTAGAAATACTCAACTTTCTGTCTCCAAATAAGATCTATCTCCAGAAGTTCTGCTTCCAGTTCAATGTTTTCTCTTTACTATAAAATACAAATGTAAACTTCATTATACTATAATGATATAAATCTCAAGCACAGGCACAATACAATTCAAGCTTTGCTACAATCTACACCTCCTTTGGTCTTCCCCCTTCCCAGTATATGGCAACATTTTGTATCAAATTGTCAAGGCAAAATTCTTCTCTTTTTGTCACATCCAACTGTATTGTACATTTCCCCTTGTATCAGAAAATATTAGCTTTACCTTAAAATATATGCAAAACAGAACACTTCTCGTCACCTCCACTGCAGCTGCCCAAGACACCATCATCTTTCCCTTGGTGTGTCGCTTCCTTTGTGCTACAAATTCTATGTCAAAACACAAGTCAAACCATATTTTTTCCTTAAAACTTTCTAGTGGCTTTCCAATTCATAATAAAAGCTTAATTCTTTAAAAATTCTAGTGTGACCTAGCTCCCACTACCACGATGACTTTGCTACATATCCCACTCTTTCTCAACAATTTAACTCTAGTCTTGTGTTATTGCCATTCTTCCAACACACTTATGCACATTGCCATGCCTGGGACTTTATGCTCACTGTTTTTTCCACCTAGAATTCCTTTTCAGGATATTATGTGGGCTGCTCCCCAATTTCCTACAACTATGGATAAAGTGTAAGTTCCCAAAGATACTGTGACTATCCTATAAAGAAAACTCTCTTCATTTGCTTTTACCTTGTGTTTCTTTGCCTTTTTTTTTTTTTTAAATAACACTGTTGCCACATAACATTTATTTCTTTCATTTCTTTTCTCCCCACACTACTTTATAAGCCTCATGTCAGCAAGGACTCTGAAAACGCTCCTTCTTATAATTTTCAACCCCTTGAACAAATGTCTTAAAGGAAATTCAAAATAAAGACCGATCTATCAAATGAATTAATAATCCTCCAAACACTTTATGAACACATTAGAAATACTATGAATAACTGTGAGTAAGGAATATTGAATTTATCAAGGGAGCTTTGTCAAAATTCATCCAAATTGCTGTCTTTCTCCAATTACACTTAAATATTATATCATATTCTTTGAGTGGAGGAAAATTCTGACAAAATTCTCTTGATGATTCTGATTTAAAAATCTCTCCCCCAGATTTCTGACACTCTTGGGCTTCTACTAGCTCCAAATGGCATAATTGTCTTTAAATAGCTTCACAGGCACCAACGAACTATTTTTGATGGTTTGTAAGACAGGCTGAGTTATGAGATCACAGTTAGTGTGATAGTTCAGAGTAAGTGCTTGATAAGTTATAACTCATCTGGGAGCATGTAGGTAAATGATGGATAGATTCCAAATGCCTAGAAAGCTGCTGCACAGTAAACTGTGGAAAACAGAAAGGTCACAACGAACCCTCAGCATCCCAAAAGCTCCAATGTAGACCAGGAAGTGAATTTGAGAATGTGGATCTATGTAAACACACCTACAATAGCAGTTATAATTCTACATAAGATACTCAGGTGAACAATTAGTAAAATTTCATTTTTATCTCTGAATTTAGCTTCAATATGATGCCCAGTTTCACCACTTAGCAGAAATTGACCTCATTCTATTTTTTGATGTTCTGCTTTCTCTTCTTTGAAACTGATTCTGAAATCTGGAGTCTTTTTATAATGGTATGGTATGGAACAGAGATAGAATTTGATTTATCAATTTAATTTCTTACATTTATTCGATGTTATCTTTCAATGATGGCATTCACTGAGTTGCATCATTCTGTATGACCACCTCTCAGTTTTCATCAATTGCAGCTTTTTAGGTCTTGCAGTTCTTTAATCAATATGGTAAACAGGTAACAGTTTTCTGCTTTAGTAAAAAATTTAGAGGGTTGTATACAATTCTTTCCCACACCTGCACCCCTGATCTTCTTAAACAAATAGAGTTTGTCAAGTACAGAACATCTAATGCTGTAGTCTACTCAGATACACTGTTTTCCACAAAATTCTTGCCACTTTTGTGTGCATGAGCCTTATTTTGCTGTTTCTGTACTTTTCTGGGAATTCCTTGAAGCTATCTAAGATTCTATCTCCTTAAGTATATCACAAAATTATATATCCTTGGGNAGTCTACTCAGATACACTGTTTTCCACAAAATTCTTGCCACTTTTGTGTGCATGAGCCTTATTTTGCTGTTTCTGTACTTTTCTGGGAATTCCTTGAAGCTATCTAAGATTCTATCTCCTTAAGTATATCACAAAATTATATATCCTTGGGGACCTTACTCTCTGCTCTTACTTCGAAAAATCCTTCAGGATTTACAAAATTTTCCCTGTTCCATCTACAACTCTTTCTCAACTCCCAGACCAGAAACCTTTACAAATCTCAGAGACAGAAATTCTTGCTTGAAAGTCATCATTTTTATCGGATTTCCCCCAACATATATTATATTTGCCTGGAATACATTCTATTTCTCCTTAATCTTTCCAATTTCACCCTTTTCTAAAAAAAAAGTCCATGCTTATCTTCCTTGAGACAGTAAGTATTATTATAAAGTGGTCAAAGAGAGTGGATTGGAGAAGGTGGCAAATGGTAAAAAAAAATAAGGAATAAAAGCAAGGAATAGATATAACGTTTTAAAAACTTACAGCAGTCAAAACTATCAAGATAGAAAGTAGAATGGTGGTAACCAGGAGCTGAGGGGAAAGGGAAATGAGAAATCGATGTTTAATGGTACAGAATTTCAGTCTTACAACGTTATAGAGATGGATAATAGTGATGGCTACAAAGCATTATGTAAGTAGTTAATACCACTGAAGTGTACACTTAATGCTAAAGATGTGTGTTTGCATATTTAAGTTTGAATAAAAATGTTAGCAAGAGATGGACCTGAGAAAGGGAGGGATGACAAAAACACATTAGCAAGAATAAATGAAACAAAACTGCATAGTACAAAATATTTGACTGTGATTCCTACATTAATGTTCACACCCCTCCTAAGTAGTTTTGGAGCTTTGTCACTCCATCCCCAGGGTTCCTTCCCTTCCACAAACCCCTACTTCTGATTTTCAGTTACACTTAGGATATCAATGACATCAAAATCTAAGGAATTATGCTTCCTTAGATGTTGGCACAACTTGGGTCAGTGTCCACAAGTAAAGGTTGAAAGTTGTAGCCGCAGATGTGCCAGTGGTTGGGAAGGCAAGGGAAGACTGAGGATCTGAGGCTGCCCTCTTTCCCTGTCTCCATGGATTACATTGTAGTCCTTAGGCCTGCTTGTTAAGTTAGGTATAGGTACACACTAAGACAGAAGTGAAAAAAAAATGTTAAGATGGTCAGAAGTGAAAAAAAAAAGTTAAGATGGTAAATTTTACATTATATGAATTTTACCATAATTTAAAAAATGGAGAAAATGGATTACTTTGTAATATAGATGAGTATGGAACATTTGTCAGTGATATGGTTTCTTGATACCCCACAATCTCCCTAAATATTACCTCCTTATACAATCAGTGCCCTCCTTGACACCCCACCTCATACACATACTCCATGCTACCTTTAACACTGAATTCTTAAAAAAAAAATCCATACTAGTGTGAACACGGATATCAATAGCCTCATTTTCCTTAGTAAAGAAACAATTTATATACCTATGGCTGGTTTGTGTTGACGTATGGCAGAAACCATCACAATATTTTAAAGTAACTATCCTCCAATTTCAAAAAAAAAAAAAAAAAAGAGGAACAAGAGTGGTAGAGAAACCTCCTGAGATGTTTTGGCTGTAGACTGAGCTTGTGCTGCTGCAGGTTATATATGATACGCAGATGGTATCAGCTATGTGAACCCTAAGTGAATGGGCTTATATTACCCAGCAAGAGTAACACTGGCTGTGGATCCAATTACTTACATGGCTCCATGGTTTTCTTGTGTTGAATGCATAGATTTATCACTACCCCATGACTTTTATGGGCTTCCCAAGTTAAAAATCCACCTGCAATACAGAAGACCTCAGTTCTATTCCTGGGTCGGGAAGATCCCCTGGAGAAGGGATAGACTACCCATTCCAGTGTTCTTGGGCTTCCCTGGTGGCTCAGCTGGTAAAGAATCCACCTGCAATGTGGAAGACCCAAGTTTGATCCCTGGGTTGGGAAGATCCTCTGGAGAAGGGAACAGCTACCCACTCCGGTATTCTGGCCTGGAGAATCCCAAGAACCGTATAGTCCACAGGGTCACAAAGAGTCTGAAACAACTGCGTGATTTCACTTTCATGACTTTTATGACCAATGCTTTATAAGAAACTGTAACAAAAATAAGCTCGGCTAATAGCAGCTGTCCTGGAGGAGGGCATGGCAACCCATTACAGTATTCTTGCCTGGAGAATCCCCATGGACAGAGGAGCCTATCGGGATACTATCCATGGGGTCACAACAGTTGAACACAACTGAGTGACTAAACACGGCACAGCACAATAGCAGCTTTAGTATCAAACTAAAAGCTAGTTTGCAATGAATAAAGCATTAAGATGTCTGATCAGGCATCTGCCTTTCTTACCTTTCCCATCTTTCTCTGATAATAGTCTCTTCGAATAGGAGAGTATAATGGACAGCCATATGTCATAAATATTAAATGTCAAATAAATAAAAATCAGATAAAACATTCTGAATATTAGCCCAGATTTTACATTCTAAACCCTCAACAAATTTGACAGAAAGGCTATATCTTTAACTACTCATTATACCTGTTTTTATGTGAAAGGGTCTTCCATCTTTTATGAACTCTCCCACCATACCTTACCCATCACCACCACACAAACACATGCACACACACAAACATACACATGAGCAGGGAAAAGACACTAGAAAGAAGTTGAGCTTTGTGGTAAACAAAAAGACAGAAGACATTTTGAAAGGGGAGCAAAGAAGAAAAGAAAGTCTAGCCAATCTCTAATATTACTGAATATGAGAGAAATATTTAAGCAAAAAAGCAAAGGTGTGGGATTTTTCAAGTAACTTTTAGAAATAAAAAAGAGCAATGAGTTTAAAAAAAAAAAAAAAAAACACCAAGAGGTAATTGTTCTGATTTTCATGCTATGATTTAAATTTAGCTTTTAAATTTTTCCTGTTCTAACAGTTTTGACATTTAAGAAAATAAAGAACTTTTACAAAGTTGGATATTTCCTGTTGCATTTAAGGCACTCTGTGTGTTCAGTAAATGTCATAATGCCATTAAGTCGCCTTCACAGACATGCAATTTTATCCTCTTACTGCGGGCTCTTAATGCAGTGAGTGCTTCGGGGAGTACAAGGTAGAGCCTGGAGGCCTGGCAAGGAGTTTTCAAATCTGTACAGTTGGGCTTGAATTTTAATATTGTGTCATTAAGAAAATGACTCTCAATTAGTGTGGTATTTACTCTCTCTCTTATTTTGTTTTTACAAGACCCATCTTTCAAAAATTCCCATTTGTAAAATATATCCTTTTAGTTAGAGAAGTGTTTAAAAATTAATACCTGAAAAATAGCATTTTACCACATTGCTTTCTTTATATGACATAACCAAGTGTGTTGCTAGGCAACTAGCTATGAGTTTCGGAAAACTGCATACTTTATAATAGATTACTTTAGAGGCACTTTTTCAAAACAAATAGAATGGAGTTATCTAAAAGCAATCTTTGAAATTCTACATAGAAAATGTTTTTTTAAAAACTCAACACTCAACATCTCCTAAAGTGAGGAGGAAATGCTCCTGTCAAACAGGTACTGAAGTTTTCCATACAGAGAGAGAGACAGAAGGAGAAAGAGAAAGCTTAAACCTGTTTATAAGCATTCAAACTACTAATGGAAAAGTTAATTATAAATTATTCTTTATATTCAATTTTTATTCAAATATTGCTTTGATTAGGAAAACCATGATAATCATTTAGAGAAACTAAANTACATAAGTGCTTTGAAATATATAATAGCATAAGTGAGTGACAGCCCACAATACGGCTATAACAAAATTTATTTTTTCATTTTACTACAACTGGGATCTTTCACCAATTTTTCATTATTATAAATAATGCTGCATTGAATGCCCTTATTCATAAATCATGATTGACATCTGTTGATTTCCTTAGGGTAGGTGGCTGGAAGTGAATTTACTCAGTCAAAGGATACACATTATTTTAAAATTGTAGATACATATATCTTGTTATTTTTCAGTAAGCAAGAAAATCTATCTACTTGCTAAAAAGAAAAAATGAGGTATGGATAAGAATGGATAATACAACCTCATTGACATTGACTATTAACTAGCTTACACATTATGTCAGTTTGAGGAGGAGGAGTCTTTACATTTTGTGGTTTTATTGAAATTGAATATAAGGTTTCTTATGTCCCATTTTGATTTCTTTCTTTCTGTAAATTTGGGTCCTTTGCCTATTTTTCAATGAAAACACTCCTGCTTTTGTTTTTTAATTTTATAAGATTTTAGTCCACATTTGTTGGATGCAGACTCTCCAGAGTTCTCTTTCCAGAGAACTAGGATTAATTTGGACACTTCAGTGTAATTAGATGGAAGTTTCAGGATGTCAAAAAAGTCCAATCTAAGATTTTTATATCTTCCAGCAGGGATGGCCAGCTGTTGGAGGCTATCTAGCCAAGGATTATGTTTCAGGAATTATGTTTTAAGGAATTATGCCTCTTTGGTTCTAATTGTTGTCTTTAGTGCTTCTTATAGAGAAATTCTCTTCCCCCAGTTTTGCCAGTTGGATGCTGACTATAATGAAACTCTAAGGGATGGCAGAGCCATACGATAGAAAGTTCCAGTGCTTGTGTCACCAAGTGGAGGAGTGCCACTAACCAACAAATAGCACTGTTCTTAGATCATTGCTTGTGTAAGAAATAAGCTTCTAGAGCTTTGTGTCTTAATAGATGTTTAGCTGTATTTGTTTTAGCAGCTCTGCCCTTTTCAAAAGTACATCGATAATTTGTTCCCTGAGGAACTTACATTTCCCATCTTGAACTCTCTGCAAAGGTACATCCCAGTGTATACCTGATCATGAAGCAAACAGGATTTTTTTTACCTGTACTTATAGCCAATCTCTGGGGTTGCACCAATACCTATAACTTATAACAGTCTCAGGAGAAGGTGTTCTGACCTCATGTATTATTTCCCCTGGAGATTGACCACTGACACCACAAACTGCAAACTATTTAACCTCATTTCATTCATTGTTGTCATTGTTGTGGGATCAATTGTGATGTCCATTCCAAGTTTGTTTGCTTACCTCTTTTGAGGCCTTCAAAGGCAGTCTCTCTTCTCTCAGTAAAGTTTTCAATATTGAAGTTGCTCAGTCATGTCTGACTCTTTGCAACCCCATGGACTGTAGCCTACCAGGTTTTTTCGTCCATGGAATTTTTCAGGCAAGAGTACTGGAGTGGGTTGCCATTTCCTTCTCCAGGGGATCTCCCCGACCCAGGGATCGAACCCCGGTCTCCTGCACTGTAGGCAGACGCTTTACCCTCTGAGCCACCAGGGAAAGAATCTTCATAGAATTTTTGAACACAATATATACTCTTGCCCCTATTTTAATGTGTTATCTTCTGAGAACTTTTAAATGCTACAGATAAACAGTTTTCTTTTTTCCCTACTCCTATCAATTGCCGAAGGGAAAGGTAAGGGAAAAAAATTAAGCCACACAGTAGGATAAGGGTCTTCAGTTCTCTTACAGAAGATTTGATTGGCTGCCTCCCAGAACTACTGTGATCCATGCTAAATATGTGCTTATATGTATGCCTGATACAGGGGGGTAAAAAATTGTAGTAAGCTTTTCAGTGACATTGATTCCCATGTCTCACGTTTTCTTTCTGAAGATCTGGGATGAGTCTTGGCAACACATATGCTTGATAACTTGCCCAGATGATTCTGATTGCATTTAGTCTTAGTAACATGTGCTTCATTGTTTTGAAAAATGAGTATCAAATGATTACTTATAAATTACTGGCTTCTGATATTAACTGAGAATTGCCCTCCTTTTACTGATTCCTTCATGTTATTTTCACTTAAATCACTTTAGTCAGTTGCAAATTATTAATACTTTTGCATTAAACTTCTCATTGTTTTATCATATTAACAATAATTATTTCTATATTACTTTTTCCTGATTGAATGGTTCACCATAATTTTTTATACATTAACTTCCCTTCTTGAAAAATTTATTTTGATGCATGTTTCCATTAGCTAGATATATCTTCAAGTAAATTTTTTTCAGGATAACTACTTAGGTGGTATAATTTTCATGTCCTTGCATGTCAGAGAATCTCTTTCTCTTGCACTTGCAACAAATAAAGATTTCTTAGGCCTTAGACTTCTTTTCTTTTAAAGCTGCTGATGTTGCTGTATTGATTTCTGACCCTCAGTGATCAGGATAAAAAAAAATCTAACACCAACCTCATTATATCCTTTGAAAGCAACCCATCTTATCTGATGGATATGCAAGGTATCTATTTTCACTAAATTTGCCCGGTACTCCCTTACAACTTTTGATCTGATGTTTCAAGTCTTTTCTCAGATCAGGAAACCTTTTAAAATGTTTATTTCATGATCATCTGTCCACCACCTTTTTTCCGTTTTCTTTTACTCTAATTTCAAATAGCAGTATAGTGATTCTTTTATTTTATGTATCCATTCAGTATAGTTGTTCTTCTACTCCTTAACCAATATTTCAGATCTTATTATCCACATGGATACTTTTCCTGAAAAATCCAATCAAATGATATTATCACTATTTTTAATTTTTAATCATAATTACTTTTACATGAATATA
>SJYQ01008623.1:71822-81895 GCA_006410935.1 Redunca redunca | reverse complement strand
TTTTTTTTTTTTGGATTCATGATGTTCCTTTAGATCGTCTCATCCTTCTGGTTTCTCAGGATTCCACCGTTTCCAAGGTTATACTACGAAACTTGATTTTATTTTACTTATTCTTATTTACAAGAAAATTATATATAGCAGCTTCATTTTTAGTTTAATAATTGTCTCAATTATTTTCTTACATTAGAGATCACAATTAGTGATCTTTCATAGTTCTCTTGATGCACATGAAAGAACTTTATTTAACAAGAACATTTTCTTCAATTAAATATGATTGAGAAGGAAATTTCAAAAACTGATGATCCAAGGCATGGTATCACTTTCAGTTCATTGTAGACACATCCAGTAAAAATTATTTGGAAATGTTTTATAAAATGCTCCTTAAATATTAGAGAAGTACTTTATATAACATAACTATTTTCCTTCTTTTACAAATTAGGGCTTCTTACTGTTCTAAGCAGAAAATACCAAATGCTAAAACCTAAATTTCTTAACTTCTTAGTACTTCAGGTCTCCAAAATGTTACCTAGATATCTAGCGTGACACCTCACTGAAACCTAATTCCAAAGATAGAGAAATTTTGCTATCATTATTTAATAGGATAGGTAATAAGTGGTTGGATATGGGCCAGTAGAATATGTCTAGAACACTCTTTTCAGGTATCAGCATGGCTTAACCCCTCACCCATCTCAAGTTTAACCCAGTTGTCACTCAGTAAGATCACTCAGATCAATTTATTTAAAATTGTAACAGACCATATGCACGCACCCGTTTTTGGCCCTCTTATTCAGCTCTAAATTTTCCTTTCTTTCATGGCACCTAGCAATGTGCAACAACATTATTTTACTTTTTTATAAGAGTTTATTGTGTTTTGCTTGTCGTTTCGATAATGAGGTACAATGAATGCAAAAGTCCTGTATTGTTCACTGATAAACCTTCAGATCTAGAACAGCGCGGGCACCGAGTAAGTGCTCAATAAACATTACTGAATTATTAAACAAATATCAGTAAATATAATAACTATCAATAGATTATGTATTCAGTTCAGTTCAGTCGCTCAGTCATGTCCAACTCTTTGAAACCCCATGGACTCCAGCAAGCCAGGCTTCCCTGTCCATCACAAACTCCTGGAGCTTGCTCAAACTCACATCTATCAAGTCGGTGATGCCTTCCAACCATCTTATCCTTTGTCGTCCCCTTCTCCTCCTACCTTCAATCTTTCCCAGCATCAGGGTTCTTTCAAATGACTCAGTTCTTCACATCAGGTGGCCAAAATATTGGAGCTTCAGCTTCAGCATCAGTCCTTCCAATGAATATTCAGGACTGATTTGCTTTACGATTGATTGGTTGGATCTCCTTGCAGTACAAGGGACTCTCTAGAGTCTTTTCCAACACCAGAGTTCAAAAGCATCAGTTCTTTGGCACTCAGCTTTGTTTATGGTCCAACTCTCACATCCGTACATGACTACTGGAAAAACCATAGCTATGACTAGATGGGACTTTGTTGACAAAGTAATGTCTCTGCTTTATAACATACTGTCATAGCTTTTCATCCAAGGAGCAAGTGTTTCTTAAATAAATTCTCTCACAGTTTCCATTGTTTCCCCATCTGTTTGCCATAAAGTGGTGGGACCAGATGCCATGCTTTTAGTTTTTTGAATGTTGAGCTTTTTTTAAGCCAGCTTTTTCACTTTCCTCTTCCACTTTCATTAAGAGGTTCTTTTGTTCCTCTTCCCTTTCTGCCATAAGGATGGTATCATCTACATATCTGAGGTTATTGATATTTCTCCCAGCAATCTTGATTCCAGCTTGTGCTTCATCCAGCCCAGCATTTCTTCATGATGTACTCTGCATATAAGTTAAATAAGCATGGTGACAATATACAGCCTTGACATACTCCTTTCCCACTTTGGAGCCAGTCTGTCATTTCACGTCCCATTCTAACTGTTGCTTCTTAAACTGCATACAGATTTCTCAGGAGGCAGGTAAGGTGATCTGGTATTCTCATCTCTCTAAGAATTTTCCACAGTTTGTTGTGATTCACACAGTCAAAGGCTTTGGCGTAGTCAATGAAGCAGAAGTAGATGTTTTATGGAACTCTCTTGATTTTTCTATGATCCAGCAGATGTTGGCAACTTGATCTCTGGTTCCTCTGCCTTTTCTAAAACCAGCCTGAACACCTGGAAGTTCTTGATTCACATACTGTTGAAGCCTAGCTTAGAGAATTGAGCATTACTTTGCTAGCATGTGAGATGAGTGCAATTGTGCAGTAGTTTGAACATTTTGGGCATTGCCTTTCTTTGAGATTAGAATGAAAACTGACCTTTTCCGGTCCTGTGGCCAGTGCTGAGTTTTCCAAATTTGCTGGCATATTGAGTGCAGCACTTTATCAGCATCATCTTTTAAGATTTGAAATAGCTCAACTGGAATTCCATCACCTCCGCTAGCTTTGTTCGTAGTGATACTTCCTAAGGCCCACTTGACTTCGCATTCCAGGATGTCTGGCTCTAGGTATGTGATCACACCATTGTGGTTATATGGGTCACTAAGATCTTCTTTTGGAGAAGGCAATGGCACCCCACTCCAGTACTCATGCCTGGAAAATCCGTGGATGGAGGAGCCTGGTAGGCTGCAGTCCACAGGGTTGCTAAGAGCTGGACACGACCTAACGACTTCACTTTCACTTTTCACTTTCATGCATTGGAAAAGGAAATGGCAACCCACTCCAGTGTTCTTGCCTGGAGAATCCCAGGGACAGGGGAGCCTGGTGGGCTGCCATCTCTGGGGTCGCACGGAGTCGGACATGACTGAAGCGACTTAGCAGCAGTAGCAAGATCTTTTTTGTATACTTATTCTGTATATTCTTGCCACCTCTTCTTAATATCTTCTGCTTCTGTTAGGTCCATACGTTTTTTGCCCTTTATTGTGCTCATCTTTGCATGAAATATTCTCTTGGTATCTCTAATTTTCTTGAAGAGATCTCATCTTTCCCATCTTATTGTTTTCCTCTATTTCTTTGCATTGATCACTAAGAAAGGCTTTCTTATCTCTCCTTGCTATACTATGGAACATTGCATTTAGACAGGTATATCTTTTCCTTTTCTCCTTTGCCTTTATCTTCTCTGCTTTTCTCAGCTATTTTTAAGGCATCTTCACACAACCATTTTCCTTTTTTATTTGTTTTTCTTGGGGATATTCTTGATCACTGCCTCCTGTACAATGTCACGAACCTCTGTCCATAGTTCTTAAGGCACTCTATCAGATCTAATCCCACGTATCTATTTGTCACTTTCAGTGTATAATCATAAGGGATTTGATTTAGCTCATACCTGAATGGTCTAGTGATTTTCCCTACTTTTTTCAGTTTAAGTCTGAATTTGGCAATAAGGTGTTTATGATCTGAGCCACAGTCAGCTCCCGGCCTTGTTTTTGCTGACTCTATAGAGCTTCTCCAAATTTGGCTGCAAAGAATATAATCAGTCTGATTTCAGTGTTGACCATCTGGTGATGTCCATGTGTAGAGTCTTCTCTTGTGTTGTTGGAAGAGTGTTTTTGCTATGACCAGTGTGTTCTCTTGGCTAAACTCTATTAGCCTTTGCCCTGCTTCATTTTGTACTCCAAGGCCAAACTTGCCTGTTACTCCAGCTATCTCTTGACTTGCTACTTTTGCATTCCAGTCCCCTATAATGAAAAGGACACCTTTTTTGCTGTTAGTTCTAGAAGATCTTGTAGGTCATCATAGAAATATTCAACTTCAGCTTCTTCAGCATTAGTGGCTGGGGCATAGATTTGGATTACTGTGATACTGAATGGTTTGCCTTGGAAATATATACCATGGAATAATTTAGCTCATGTTCTTGGAATATATTTGGAAACACTATACCGTGGAATAACTTAGCCAATGTTCATCAAGGATATGTTTTGTTTGTTTTGCTCTTTAATGATTATTTCAAGCTTTTTTGAAGAAACTGTTCCAGATAGGTTTGACAAAGGCAATGTATAAGACGGCTTGGGATATCTTTTATCTGAAAGCAAGAAACTAATAAAAGACAAATTGGATCAAAGCCCAGAGACACACGTCAATAAAAAGACATGTGTTTATAATCATAAGACTATAGAAAGCTTCCCCTTAGCATCCTTTCCACACACCAGTAGAGCTCCAGTATAATAGCAGTGGGAGCTTGTCCAATGGCTCAGCAGGTAAAGAATCAGCCAGAAATCAGGAGACACAGGAGACCATGGTTTCATTTCCTGGGTCAGGAAGATATGCTGGAGGGGGAAATGGCAACCTACTCTGGTATTCTTGCCTTGGAAGTCCAATGGACAGAGGAGTGTGGCAGGCTACAGTCCAAAGGGTCGCAGAGAGTCAGGCATGACTGAGCGACTAGGCACACACGCACGTAATAGTAGTGAGTTATAGCTACGAGAGCTGCAAGACACAAACCCTCTCTCAGGAAGAGTATGTATGGAAGGTCAACACTAAGAGGAGCACCATAAACCATGACACCAGAGGATTTGAAGCCTCTGACACCTGTAGTGACAGAATACATTAAACATAGCCTACTTCTAAGCTAGGATAACAGAAATCCTCACAATACAGGCCAAACTATCTCAGCTTCCTCTTACCTGATATGTTCGATTTTCAACAAAAATTATAGGGCACAATAAAAGGTTAGGAAAAATATAGTTTGTATAGACAAAGTGAGCTTTAGAACCAGGCCCAGATATGACACAGATATTGGAATTATGACACAGGGAATTTAATATGACTATGATTGATATGTTCTGGGTTCATGGAAAAAGTAGACAACATGCGAGAACAGGAAGGTAATCTAAGTATAAAGATAACAAATATAAAAAGAGTCATAAGGAAATGCTAGAAACTATATAAAAAAAAGTGACAAAAATGAAGAATGTTTTGATAGACTCATCAATAGACTCAACATGTCCAAGGAAAGATTCAGTGATCTTAAAGATATGTCGATAGAAACTTTTCAAACAGAAAAACAAAAGAAAAAAAAAAACTGGTACATTAAGAAATGTGGAATATACTCATGGCTAGGATCTCAGAGGAGTATAAAAATAGAAGGATATAAAACAAATGTTTTAAGTGGTAGTGGTTAAGAAGTTGTTTTCTTTTTTTAAAATAAATGACAAACACCAAATCATGGATCCAAGAAACTCAGAAAAACACCAAACAGGGTAAATACCAACTAAACACACCTAAGTATGTCACAGTCAACCTGCAGACAAACAAAAACAAAGAAAAAATATTGAAAAAGCCAGGTAGAGGGCGAGATCTTATCTGTAAAGGAAATTACACAAACAAGAAGAAAGTTGAATAAAATACTCAGTGTTGAAAGAAAACACACACATACAACAACAACAAACTAGAATTCTATACCAGCAAAATTATCCTCAAGAGTGAAGGTGAAATAAAAATTTGTTCTGACAAAACCTGGGGGAATTTATTACCATCAGACTAGCCCCGCAAGAAATGTTAAAATATTAAATTTTTTGAAAAAACAAATACATTAAACGTAAAATCCATGAGTTCAACACACTGACCACCTCTAAATACCCACAACACATGGGAGTTACCAAGATATGAACTCATTATTTTGAAAATTCAGTAATAAAGTGAATGAATCAATCATTCATACAGCCTTTCCTGAACAAATTGTATTTCAAGATAAGAAAACAGTTGGTGTGTGAAAATTCTTCTTCCGTTAAAGAAGTATTCAGGTTAATAAATGCAAAGGGTTGATAGAACTGTAAAATTATCATCTCATACCACCTAATGAAATAATGGAGCTTGAAAACGATGATACTAAAAACATCAAATGAAATCTGACAAAGAATTTTTTTAAAAAGAATCACTTTGGCATTATCTCAACCCACTAATGAGCTTAAGCATCAGTGAAAGTGAGACAACCATAAATCATGTAATTCTTGATATGATGTTCTCTGAAACACTCTTACCATTTCCAAAAATTAAATCTAAATCTAATTAAACCTCAAGATCTTACTAGGAGAATGCAGAAATGTATGGATTAAAGTAGGATAAGAAAAATGACATCACTGGAAGCAATAAACCAAATTTAGGACATGCTACAAAGAAAAAAACCTGATTTCTCCAACAAATCAACGACAGGGGAAAAAAACAGTAATTTAAAAAAGCAATGCGTGGACCACATTTGGATCCTGATTCTAGCAAATGAGCTTTAAAGGACATCTTTGAGATAATTAGGTCCAAATGGATGGTTAGTAATAAAATTTTTTAAATTCCTTTTAACTTTGGATAATGCTGCAATGTGGGCCTTTTTTCAAAGGTCCTTATACATTAGATATACATGCTGATGAACCTATGGGAGGAAAGAATATTCAAGGTTTTCTTTAAAATGCTTTAGTTTTTTTTAAAAAAAGAGAGAAGAAAATGTTGGGGTGTGGTCTATGAAACATGACTGTCAAAATGCTGATAATTGTTGAAGCTGAATGATGGATAAAAATGAATATTTGCCTTACTATTTTCTTTATAGGTATATTGGAAAATGTCCTTTAAAAAAAAAATTTTAGAAGATCCTTTTCAGTAGAAGAAACTAAGGATAAGAGCTCATGTGTCAATATACAACTCACATTAGTGGGAAAGCCTTCAAATGCAATGAGCTGATTCTACACTTAATATTGTTCATTGTTCAGTCATATACAACTCTCCACGACCCCATGGACTGAAGCACACCAGACTTCCCTGTCCTTCACCATCTCCTGGAGTTTGCTCAAACTCATGTTCATTGAGTCAGGGATGCCATCCATCTCGTCCTCTGTCGTCCCCTTCTCCTTCTGCCTTCAATCTTTCCCAGCATCAGGGTCTTTTCCATAAATTGACTCTTACATCAGGTAGCCTTGATATAACACAAAACTGAATTAAGTTCACTTTTGATTGAGTAAAAAATTATTAATGGAAACTGAAGGCTAACCTGAATGATTAAGCCTTGTTATCTATGAATACAGTTTAATTGAAATTATGTGAAACTCACCAAAAGAGTTTCATGCTCTATTAGTGCCTTACTTGAGGAAAAGTTCTTGCTTAAAGATAGATCCCTGATTGATGAATGGAATACCTCCTCTGAGTGTCACTCAAAGTGGTAAGATCTACCTGAAATATAACTGAGGAAATTGTCTCAGGAGCCACAACAACCCAGGGGAAGACAAGAGAAGGTGTGTGACAAGTGATTAAAAGAGATAATTGTAATCAGAATCTATAGATGAACGTTCTCTTTGATTTAAAATTTCATTGGCTTCTACAAACTCAGTCTTTTGAAGTATGTGTTTATTATCTCTTTGGAAATGCTGAGGCCTTGCCCTACCATTTGTTTCTCAATAGCCTCCCCTGGACATACCCATAAATAATAAAATATGCCCATAAGTAATAAAATAGTGACCTTTTCTTCGAACAAAAAAAAATAGCATCACTTTCTTTGGCATTCACCAGGAGAAATATATTTTACTGAATCAGAGTAAAAATAAAATTCTGAAGGTGACTAAGTACGTCTCTTCAGGGAAGAAACATCCAGTTCCTGGGATTATGGGTCATCCCGAAGTGTTCAGAGACTGAGGCTGGAAATTCTTGTGCTAACTTCAACCACAAAGTCTTGAACATGCAGCCCAGAAGAATGAGAAATGAGGAAAGTTAAAAACTAGTCCCGTAATAAAAACCCTATAACTCAAATTGTACCCAGCCCGGTGAAAATGAAGACATCTTTTTATATGTGAGTAAAGCAGACACTCTCGGAGAAAGCAATGGCACCCCACTCCAGTACTCTTGCCTGGAAAATCCCATGGACAGAGGAGCCTAGAAGGCTGCAGTCCATGGGGTCACTGAGGGTCAGACACGACTGAGCGACTTCACTTTCACTTTTCACTTTCATGCATTGGAGAAGGAAATGGCAACCCACTCCAGTGTTCTTGCCTGGAGAATCCCAGGGACAGGGGAGCCTGGTGGGCTGCTGCTGTCTATGAGGTCGCACAGAGTCGGACACGACTGAAGTGACTTAGCAGCAGCAGCAGCAGCAAGCAGACACTCTAATACAACTAGAAATTGAGAATATAAGGTAAAAAGCTAGATAAAGATATACATGTAGAAATAGACATAGATATAGAGAGATATAGATACTGCTAATCCCTTATGTAAAAAAATATGGCTTTCCAAAATAAGTGACATAATTACTATACAATTTGATGTTTTATATTGATTTTTTCTATTTTGTTAACTTTTAGATAAAACTTTGCCCAAAACAGACATTTCTCTTAGATTATTTTAATAGTGAAAAGTCTCAACATGTTTATTGGCTTAAGAGTACATAGAATAATCAATCTATTTCTCAGCACCTACTTATGCAGCTTAAAATGCTCACTCTGCAAAAGTATAAACCACTGTTCCGATAAAATTTAAGTAACATTTTAATAGAGTCTATAAAGGAAAAAAAAATTGTTAACGTTTTCCTCACACACTCACTCGGATCCTCCCTTATTAAGAACAGATACTCATAAAGTTTCATTATGATGAAATCTTATGATTCTTAAAAGTCAGGAGGAGAATGGAATCACAGATGAGAAAATCTCATTTCAGGGATTCAAAACAGAACTGAAAGAGTTTTCTCCTTCCATCCATAATGTTTTTATTCCAGACTATAAACATTAGATGTTATTTATTTAATAATTCATATTCTGCTTCATCCCACAAACTGTTTGAGGCAGTACATTAGATTTATCCTCTTTGAAAAAGTTCTGGGGGATAAAAGCTCCACCTTTGAAGAGCAAAGAGTTTAAAGATAGAGGAAACTTTCACAAGGTCAAAAGCAAAATCAGAAACGAGCCAAGTAATATTCAGTGATTTTCAGTGTTTTTATTTCTTTTTCTACCTCTGAATTTTTTTATTGGAATGGCCAAAAAGTGATTCATTGATTCTTTAACCCTCTTTGAAAATATTTTGTGAGCTTGAATTTGAGTCCTAAGTGATTTCTTAAAAAGGTTGAGTGTTTCATATTTTGAAGTGCCTAAAGCAATATATATTAATTGAATAAGTTATAAATCATGTTCTTCAAATGTCATTTTTTAGAAAAAGAAAGCTAAATGATAGTTTGAGGATCTTATTAAATGAAAACTAAGATTACATTCTCAACTACAAAAAGAAAACAATTTACAGTATA
This sequence comes from Redunca redunca, assembly GCA_006410935.1. NCBI lineage: Eukaryota > Metazoa > Chordata > Mammalia > Artiodactyla > Bovidae > Redunca > Redunca redunca. Next base: position 72,686 of record SJYQ01008623.1, on the reverse strand, counting down.
AGTAAGTCCTCAAAAAGTACTTTAAATACTATTTGTTTCATCTAAATAGACCCACACAGAAACAAATCTTCATTTATGCCTCCTTTCTTTCATTATTTTCTTCCTTGCCTTCTCTCAGGCATTTAGCTTAATCAATACAGTTTTAAATATGTTGAACAGAAATGAACAGTAATGGAAACAGCAACAAAGGAAAAATCAGTCTGGTCCTTTCCAAATTGTCTGCTCCCTGGATTCCTGTTTGCTGTTCCCACCAGTCATTCAAACCAAAGTCCCTTGCTACCAATCACCTCAAATGCTCATTGAAGGACCAACCCTCAGTTCATGACTTCTGGTTTTCCATTTCCTCTTTTTCGGCCCTCTTTGTGTCTCACTTAATTTTTAGTCCCTCAGCTTGGCAATTTAAATGGATTTTTTACATTTTAATCAGCACATCACGTTTCTGGTTTCCTAGGTAGCACTGTTTTCATAACCCCTTAATGACGACCGATGAAGAAAAGCTTTAGATATAATTCTTCCCACATGACTGTTCAGTTCAGTTCAATTGAGTCGCTCAGTCGTGTCCGACTCTTTAAGACCCCATGAATCGTAGCACACCAGGCCTCCCTGTCCATCACCATCTCCCGGAGTTCACTCAGACTCACGTCCATCGCGTCCATGATGCCATCCAGCCATCTCATCCTCAGTCGTCCCCTTCTCCTCCTGCCCCCAATCCCTCCCACCATCAGAGTCTTTTCCAATGAATCAACTCTTTGCATCAGGTGTCCAGAGTACTGGAGTTTCAGCTTCAGCATCATTCCTTCCAAAGAAATCCCAGGGCTGATCTCCTTCAGAATGGACTGGTTGGATCTCCTTGCAGTCCAAGGG
>SJYQ01008623.1:51304-71262 GCA_006410935.1 Redunca redunca | reverse complement strand
TGAGTGCAGCACTTTCACAGCATCATCTTTCAGGATTTGAAACAGCTCAACTGGAATTCCATCACCTCCACTAGCTTTGTTCGTAGTGATGCTTTCTAAGGCCCACTTGACTTCACATTCCAAGATGTCTGGCTCTACATTAGGGATCACATCATCATGATTGTCTGGGTCATGAAGATCGTTTCTGTACAGTTCTTCCGTGTATTCTTGCCACCTCTTCTTAATATATTCTGCTTGTTAGGTCCATACCATTTCTGTCCTTTATCAAGCTCATCTTTGCATGAAATGTTCCCTTGGTATCTCTAATTTTCTTGAAGAGATTTCTAGTCTTTCCCATTCTGTTGTTTTCCTCTATTTCTTTGCATTGATCACTGAAGAAGGCTTTCTTATCTCTTCTTGCTATTCTTTGTAACTCTGCATTCAGATGCTTATATCTTTCCTTTTCTCCTTTGCTTTTTGCCTCTCTTCTTTTCACAGCTATTTGCATGACTGTTATTGACTATCAATCCACAACTACAGATCTATAGTCTCTATATTGTTAATATAGTTATATATCTATAAAAATAAGCATTGACTTGAAGGGCAGGATTTCATATAATCACTTCAAGAAGTGGTTGCCATTTATACTAGAGAATTAAAGGAGGAGAACAGACATTAGATAATACGTTAACCTCTCTTTTCTATACTCTTCTTATACCCTGGGAATTAAATACGGCAATTGCTAAGAGCAAGAAAGTAAGAGTCAGAGGTATTACCTGGCTGTTTCTTGAGGTTCCATGTGTAAAAGGTTCCATGTCTGACTCTTTGAAACCCCATGGACTGTAGCCTACCAGGCTCCTCTGTCCATGGGATTTTCCAGGCACAAGTACTGGAGTGGGTTGCCGTTCCCTTCTCCAGGGGATCTTCCCAACCCAGGGATCGAACCCGGGTCTCCCACATTACAGGCAGAGACTTTACCATCTGAGCTACCAAGGAAACCCCTCATGAGTAAAAAGGTAGAACCAATAAGTTTGGGAGTGCAAAGCTGTTGTTACAAATTTAATCTTTTGAGTTCCTAAGTATCTTAATATTTAATATTTTCATATTATCATGTGCTATTTAATTAAACTTGTTTGGAACTGCCAGCTTCTTTTGGTTTTGCTGAAAACCAGGAGGGGAAAAAGGAGAATCCTACAATGGTGAAGCAATTCTCGAAAACTCCAAAAAGGGGCTGATGCCCCTTGGTCAGTTGTCCTAATCCAGAGAGTCCCTTCAAGTAGTTATTTGTGAAACTCTGGATTTAATATCATTTAAAAGAAGTGGCATTTCCTTACACCCCTCCCTCATCACATTTCCCACATCAATTTTCCCAAAGTTTTTCCTCTTTCCTTAAGAATTTTCATCACCTACCTAATAATGAACAAACATCTCACTGAAAAGATTTGGGAATATTATTTGAGTACAGTTATCTTTTTTTTTTTTTTTTTTTTACCATGTAATGGTAAAGGGGAAGTTTGTATGCTCTGTACCACAATTGTTCTATTAATTATGTCACTATTAAGGTTAAAATGCAGTTTGTACCTCATTGTAACAAGTAGTCTGTGTGCATAAGTGTTGGGCGATGTAAGATATTAAGTGGCAAGGCTTTGTTTTCTTTAACCCATAGATAAGATAAGGTTTTACCACTCATAGGTCAGGTATAAAAAGCTATATGTGACGGTCGCATGAGACTTGATAGACACAAAGAGCGCCATCATCAAGTGAAACTAGAGCTTGGAAAGTTGGAAATAAGGTAAACTTATTAAAGTAGCAACAGTTTGCCACTCAGAACAACTGTCTACAGACACTGTCTTAAGAAATAGAATGTCTCTGTCTCAAGACAGGAAGACAGGATCTGAAAATCTAGTTGAGCCATCATGATATATAGAAGGTAAACAATAACGTATCTTGGGGTATCCAAGAAGTAAATTATTAACATTAGAAGGATAGTCTATCTGAAGTCCAAAGAAAATTTCAAAATAGAACCAAAAAAAAAAAAAGACAATTCTTAATGCATTTTCACCTCTGCCTATGTGAGGAGTCCTCTCCTAATTCTGATTCTAGGGTCAGCAAGAACATCCACGTGGAGCCTGTAGAGTCATCATCTACTCATGATCGGCTCCCTTGCTCTAATTCAGATTCACCTACCAACTTTGAGAGTATAACTTGATTTCTGGCACAGATTTTCCATTAGATGGATTTGGAGTCTGCACTGAAGAGCTACTGTAAGTACTGGGACTTCTTGTGAGCCATTTATCACAAGAAATGACCCATCAGTATGTGGTTTCCCCATCAATCTTTCATGAGTACATTTTAATGAGTCATCTCTTGTTTCTGACTCACCCTGTGTGTAAATGACTCTGGATCCCTGTGCCAAAGTTTGAGAGGCAGTAACTGACAAGATACGGCTACGACAAGAGAGCCTGTCAGGAGGCTTTCTAATCTCCATCAGTGACATCTTGTTTTCTCTTTAACTTTCCCAGTCAATGTCAGAGTCATGCTTATATACATGAATAGTCACATTGCAACTATGATTCTTCAGAGCTAAGTAACGAGGATACAATAAGTGAGATAAATTAACATCTATTATGAAGAAAAACACAGTTGTAATCTGAGGAATTGAATAAATAACAAAAATAGGAGGGCAAAAGCAGAGAAGGAAATCTTCCATGGAATGACATTTCTGAGGTAACAAGTGGAGGCACAACCTGAACATATGTCAACAATTACAAACATAAAAAAGTAAGCTGCTGCTGCTGCTGCTGCTGCTGCTGCTAAGTCACGTCAGTCGTGTCCGGCTCTGTGTGACCCCATAGGCGGCAGCCCACCAGGCTCCCCCATCTCTGGATTCTCTAGGCAAGAACACTGGAGTGGGTAAGCAGAAGAAGTCAAATGTATTAGGGCTACTTGACAATTCTATGCTGAAATGAAGTTTCCTGCTACATGGAAATATTATCACTTCTATTATGCTCAGTCTTTCATAGAGCTCAGATATGTGATTCAAGGGAGAGACAGCTTTCATCCGCAGTGTTTTGACAGCAGGAGATAACAGATATTAGGTGAATATTTCCCTGAAATGAAATATAAGAATGTGTCTAGACATTATTTTTTCAGAGTAGTTCCTAATTTCATGTGCAATCAAGTTGCCCTTGGCAACTCCAGGAAAGTTAGCTTATCTCCCCGAGTTCAGCATAAAGAATCTAGTCAAGTCTTCGAATGAAATGTGTATTGTCTTGCTGAAAGAGCAGATATCCACGTCCTGTTCTAATGCATCAGATCCAGTTGCCAAAGCTAATACACCAAGGTGACAGAAAAGGTAGCTGAATATTCTTTTCTAAGCTCTAAGTATTTTAAAAATGTGAATTATTACATGAGACTAATTTCTTATGTTCACATAACCCTTTCACATTTATTTCAAAGTAAGTGTGACAGCTGATGGTGGCAAAAGGACAGGGTACCCTAGAGTGGATGAGTGTTATAATCAGAAAAATAAATTTCATTCACAGTAATTTCACTGTCACTATGATTTTCCCTGGCTATAAAATGGAAGACTTCTGATGACAGTCACCCCACGAAGGTGTGAGGAAACCACTGCGTTCGGTCTTCTTCAGCAAGAAAAGAATTTGTGTGAGATTCAGAAATCAAACGGGGAATTGCCAAAGAAAGATAAACTGAAAACTACTCAAACTCTAAAAGAGATAGTCAACATTAATTTTAAAATGATCTCATTAAAAGGGATGTGGAAGACATGAATGGAAAGATTCATAAACTTCACTGAAAAACAGCCTGAACATGCAGAAAGAAATAATGGCTTGAGAGAATGTGATTCAAATATTCAGTCTTTATTGTAATTTTCTGCTAATAAATTAATCCCATTGAAGTTTATAATAGACAAAAGAAAAGTTTACCTTGAAAATTGAAACTGAAACCAGAAAGGTAAAATTTGACTCCTGAAAATACCTGCACCTTCTTTGTTTAATTTTATCATTACTCATAAATAAAGGCATGCTGTAAGAAGTATATATTTTTAAATTTTATGCAAACTTCCTATAAATGAGGTATCCTTGAGTTCCAGTCCTATTCCTGAAGTGATAAATTCTTAGTCAAAGAATATTATTTAAAAGCCTGAATGCAGATCAGAATCATCTGGTTAACTTTTGAAAAATATAGCTTGTATTTTATCCCAGAATTATTGAATAACAAGAATCTAGAGTGAGCAGCCTGTTGTTGTCCAGTTGCTAAGTCACGTCTGACTCTTGGCGGCCTCCTCGCAGCACATTAGGCTTCCCTGTCCTTCACTCTTTCCTGGAGTTTGCTCAGACTCATATCCATTGAATCAGTGATACTATGTAATCATCTCATCCTCTGCCATCCTCTTCTCCTTTTGCCTTGGCCTAGAATTTGTATTTTTCAAATGTTTATACAGTAAATCTAAAGTAGTTAGTCCTAGTCTTCAGACTTGTGTTTGAGACTCAGTGTTTAAGACATACAAAAAGAGAAGAAAAGCTATTGCTCAGTGAGCATCTACTATAAGGTACTAACTAGATGCTTTCAAATGGTATCATAATATATCTTTTTAATTTAAGGACACTATGGTGGATTGAATAGTGTCACCTCAGTATTCATATCCACCCAGAACCTGTGAATGTAACCATTTTAGGAAATATGTAAAGTCTCTGCAGTTGTAATTAAATTAAGATGAGGTCATACTTGCTTGGGGCTTCCCAGGTGGCTCGGCGTTAAAGAATCTGCCTGCAATGCAGAAGACACAGGAGACCCAGGCTCGATCCCTGGCTCAGGAAGATCCCCTGGAGGAGGGCCTGGTAACCCACTCCAGTATTCTTGGCAGGATAATCCCATGGACAGAGGAGCCTGGCGGGCCACAGTCTATAGGTTGCAAAGAGTTAGACACCACTGAAGTGACTTGAAAATGAAAGTCTTTCAGTGTCTGACTCTTTGTGACCCCATGGACCATACAGTTCATGGAATTTTCCAGTCCAGAATATTAAAGTGGGTAGCCTTTCCCTTCTCCAGGGGATCTCCCCAACCCAGGGATCAAACCCAGGTCTCCTGCATTGCAAGCGGATTTTTTTAACAGCTGAGCCACGAAGTGACTTAGGACACAGGTATACATACTGGCTTGGGGCTTCCCAGGTGGCACAGTGGCAAAGAACCAGCCTGCTAATGCAGGAAATACAGGAGGCATAGGTTCAATCCCTTGGTCAGGAAAATCCCCTAGAGAAGGAAATGTCAACTCATTCCAGTATTCTTGCCTGAATAATGCCATGGACAGAGGAGCCTGGAAGACTACAGTTCATGGGGTCACAAATAGTTGGACATGACTGAGCATGCACGCACAACACTACTGCATGTATACTGGGTTAGTGAAAGTGAAGTTGCGCAGTTGTGTCCAACTCTTTGCAACCCCATGGGCTGTAGCCTACCAGGCTCCTCCATCCATAGGATTTTCCAGGCAAGGATACTGGAATGGGTTGCCTTTTCCTTCTCCAGTACTGGCTTAAGGTCAACCTTAAATCCAATATCAAGTGAAGATGGAGGCAGAGATTGGAGCAACACAGCTACAAACCAAGTACTGTTAAGAATTGCCCGGAGCCTGCAGGAGCTAAAGAGGCAAGAGGTCTCCAGAGGGAATATGGTCCTGCCAACACTTTGATTTCAGACTTCTAGTCTTGAGATCTATGAGGAAATAAATCTTTCTTATCTTCTGCCAACTCAGTCTGTAGTAATTTGTTATGACAGTCCTAGCATACTAATGCAAACAGAGGCTCAAAGAGAGAGTTTCAGCAGTTTGCTGTGTCATTCAGGTAGAAAACGACCAAGCAGAGTTCCAAATTTTGGTCCATTGGTTCCAAATTCATGGACATCTGGGCCAACACTGGCAGAAACTTCCATACACAAAGACTGCGGTAGCATTTGGTCAAAGCAGGGTTCCAGATGACCTCATCAGGGTGGTGCTCCTGATAAAGAGTCCACCTGCTGATGCAAGAGACGTTAAGAGAAACAGGTTCAATCCCTGGGTTGGGAAGATACCCCTGGAGGAGGGCTTGGCAATCCACACCAGTATTCTTGCCTAGAGAATTTCATGGACAAAGGAGCCTGGCAGGCTATGGTCCATAGGGTCACAAGAGTCAGTCACGACAGAAGTAACTTAGCACAGAACAGCAGAATTACATGTAAGCCTTGTTAAAAGTGCATTTTCCTTGACTCCATCTGGAATTACTGAATTAAAAAATCTTTGCAAGTTGGGTTGAAGAATCTACTTTAACAAAGAATTCAGAAAATTGGCATTCATCTTAAATTTTGATGCCATTGACCTAGAGAGTCAGGGATCTCTAACACAATATCTGTTTGCATTTTCATTCTAGTATATTCTGAATGCATGAAATAAATAATGAAATAACCATGACATCATTGTAGAAATTAACTTGATGAAGTCAACATGTAATTTATTTCGATTCATTTTTGACATAAAGCTGAGTTAATAAAATTCTGCTCATAACTAACATTCATGCTATTCTCCTATGTATGAAGCACATTCACTATATCAGTGGACTCTCACCCAAACCTTGAGGAAAAATGAGTAGGAATTACTATCTTTCCTATTTTTCAGCAGAGGAAGCTGAGACTAGAGACTTAGAAAAATTCATAATCATTCTCCTGTGGCTCAGTGGTAGAATATGACATTTTTTTCTGTCCTGACATTTCCAAAAAATTACTGGGAAATTATGATGAAAAGAAGATGGGTGGGAGAAGTGTGATCTCACTCCTTTTGCTGGAGAACAAAAAGAAACCTAACAATAAAAGGATCTATTATTTTTAAAAGCTTTGAAAGGGCAGTGGAAAGTAAGTTTCTGAGAAGTCAGAGAAAAGAATCCTGTGTGAAAGAGAACCTCAGAGAACCTGGGCAACACAGATACTCAGGCAGTCAGATGTCAACAATTATCATCAGAGCATATTCCAGGTAACTCATTAATTTCTAAGCCTCATATTATTTTAGGACCTTGATTATTTTGGAGATTCCAAACCACTATTAACAACATTAACTGGATTGAGGAGGAACATTTGAACTTCAGAACACATATTCCTCATCTAGATAATGAAAAAAGCAATTATTTTCTCTGAAGTATTTGCCTATACTCTATAAACATTTCTCTTCTCTTCTCTTACTAACTTCACAGATGCAATTCGAAATATTTCATTTTGTTCAAGATGGTTCTTTAGTGGCGTGTCTATGTGTGGGTATGTGTGTGACTTGTCTTTTTCTCAAGTGCTTCTTAGCTTATTAAGAGTTGTGTATGTTTGTGTGGGGGCTTCCCTGGTAGCTCAGATGATAAAGGATCCTCCTGTAATGCAGGAAACCAGGGTTCCATCCCTGGGTCCAGAAGTATATGTTTGTGTGTGTGTGTGTGTGTGTGTGTGTGTGTGTGTGTTGTTTCCCACTGCTTTCAGAAAATGGAAACTAGAAAGAAATATTCCAAAAATGCTACCAGAAACACCTTAAAAGTAAAGAAAATGGTGGGGGGTAGGAGTAGAGGATAAAGAAAAAAAAAAAACGGTAGATGATGAAATGTATGAAAGCATAAATAGCTCGGCAAAAATCTGTTCTAATTTGAATTGAAAATATATGCAGTTTGTTTATTCTTTATAATCCAATGACAACACTTTTTCAATCAAAGGCATGCTAAATAATAGATCTTGTTCATCATAAAACGAATAACGGCAGGACAGTTGTGGTGGTCACGTGAGATTTTGATGCACAGAACTATTTTTTTACTTTCTTTTTTCAAAAAACTTTTATTGAAGTAGTTGATTTACAATGGTATGTTACCTTCAGGTGTACAGCAAAGTGACTCCATTATACATATAAATATGTGTATTATTTTTCAGATTAATTCTTCTCTTTTAATCACATTCTTAACCTTATGTGTAAAGCCTGTCAATTTACTTCCTTTATATAAGCCTAATCCCATCACTGTTCTTCCAAAAATCTAGTCTTCTCTTGAGAGATTACAATCAACCTGTAACTGATCTAACAGCCACCTCTCCACAAAGTTGCTTCATTCATGTCTGACTCTTTGCAACCCTATGGACTGTAGACTGCCAGACTCCTCTGTCCATGGAATTCTCCAGGCAAGAATACTCTAGTGCGTTGCCACGCCCTCCTCCAGGGAATCTTTCTGACCCAGGGGTCAAACCCACATCTGTTGCGTCTCCTAAATCAGCAGGCAGATTCTTTACTGCTAGTGCCACCTGGGAAGCCCAACTGCCACCTATGATCTCCCAAATTCCATCCTTCATCCAAAAGTCAGAGTGAACCAAATCACAATGCACTCAAGTTAAAAAAAAAATTCTTTACTTTAAAAAAGTGAGCTATTGTTTATTTGCTCTACAAGTTTTTAAAAATCTGGCTGTATCTGCACCCTTATCTGCCTCTGCTCCACCGTTGTTTATAATCACTCAATTCATATTTAAAATCTGTTTTTCTTTGAATCTGCAAGCTTATTTGTATTCCCTTCTGTTTGAATTTTTCTGTTCCTTTTTTTTAGAACACTCATGTCACTGAACTCCACAGTTCTTCCCCTTCCTTATCATTGATGCAATATCCTTCTTTTGAAAAATGTTTCCTTAGAAAGATCTTCCCCAGCCCTAGATAAGATAAGACCCTTTCAGTTGCTCTCTTCCACATTAGACTATTCTATCTTTTACATAGTAGTTATCAATATCTGATATTACCCAATTTATTGTTTACCTGTTAGCATTTTTTGTCTTCCGAAACAGTGGAAACAGTGTCAGACTTTATTTTGGGGGGCTCCAAAATCACTGCAGATGGTGATTGCAGCCATGAAATTAAAAGACGCTTACTCCTTGGAAGAAAAGTTATGACCAGCCTAGATAGCATATTCAAAAGCAGAGACATTACTTTGCCGACTAAGGTCTGTCTAGTCAAGCCTATGGTTTTTCCTGTGGTCATGTATGGATGTGAGAGTTGGACTGTGAAGAAGGCTGAGTGCCGAAGAATTGATGTGTTTGAATTGTGGTGTTGGAGAAGACTCTTGAGAGTCCCTTGGACTGCAAGGAGATCCAACCAGTCCATTCTGAAGGAGATCAGCCCTGGGATTTCTTTGGAAGGAATGATGCTAAAGCTGAAACTCCAGTACTTTGGCCACCTCATGCAAAGAGGTGACTCATTGGAAAAGACTCTGATGCTGGGAGGGATTGGGGGCAGGAGGAGAAAGGGACGACAGAGGATGAGATGGCTGGATGGCATCACTGACTCGACGGACGTGAGTCTGAGTGAACTTCAGGAGTTGGTGATGGACAGGGAGGCCTGGTGTGCTGTGCTTCACTGAAGTGAACTGAATAAACATAAGTTCCTTGAAAACAAGCACCCTGCCTTCTTCATAGCTACTTCCCAGTATTTAGTGCAGTGCTTAGTACATAATCCCCTGGAGAAGGAAATGGCAACCCACTCCAGTATTCTTGCCTGGAGAATTCCATGGACCGAGGAGCCTGGTGGGCTACAGCCCACAGGGTCGCAAAGAGTCGGACACAACTGAGCGACTTCACTTTCACTTCACTTAATACATAATAGGTTCTCAACATCTGTTGACTGAGTGGTTCCAGAAAAAAAATCACCATACATAACAGTGTGGAACTAGCACAAATATAGGAACACAAGTACTGTTCATCTTTGTATTGGCATTGGCATTGCATACGTTTATCTACAGAATACAATGACATTTCTAATGTTTACTTCTATTCTTCCCACCTAGGAATTAGAATTGTTTCTGTATTTATTCAAGTGTTCTTAATTTTTCTATCAAACTTTGTTGAGCTTTGAATGGGGGAAGTCTGATCCATTCTGAATTGTCTAGTGACTTTACTTTTGGATTGGTTTGTACTGCACTGTCTCTCTGGCTAATAGGAATATTATTGTTTCTCTAGCAGTCACATTGAATTCTATTACCTCTCATAAAGGGGAAAAATAATAGAGCTTACCTTCTATAGTATTGATTAGTTCTTCTGGGTTTCTTTGTTTGGAGAATCAAATGAGATGATGCAGGAAAGCTGTTTCATAAGCTGAAGTGTTATACAAATGACAGTCTTCCATCTGTGAGTGGTGGTATTTTTGTTTTCTTGACATTATTTTGACAGTATACATTTCCTATATTATGGTAATTAAAACTAGTGGTAGAGAAGGAAAAAACGTTCATTATTCCAGGCTTGTGTTCATTTGTATCTCTCAGCCTGGAAAGTCTTTTCCATTCTGTCAAACCACAAACAGTGTCTCCTCAATGAAGCCTTCCCCAGTTGGGTCTAGTTTTCATTGAATGTGTATGTGCTACTCTGTGCATTGCTTCCACACTTAGATGGATATGAGATACTGTCTGCTTCCGAGGCGATTTATACAGCCAACACTTACTAGCGCCTACTCTTTGTCTACATATTTTACATGATTTATATTAGTTCATTTAACTTTCATAAAATCTGATGAGGTAGATGCTCTCTATTTGTCATTTTGAAGTGAAGAGATAAGATGGTATTCCTAAATGGCTCAGTGGTAAAAGAATCCTCCTGCTGTTAAGAAATGTGGATTTGAGTACTCAATCTGGGTCAGGAAGATCCCCTGAAGGAGGAAATGGCAACCTACTCCAGCATTCTTACCTGGAAAATTCCATGGACAAAAGAGCCTGGTAGGCCACAGTCTGTGGTGTTGCAAAGAGTCAGACACAATTGAGCATACACATACACTCGCAAGTGAGGAGATGACAGTGACGTGAACGGTAACTTGCTCAATGTCACACATCTAGTAAGTTGCAGACGCAGAATATATTTTTATTTGTTAACTTCCCATCTCCTTGATATAACTTAATATAGTAATGAAAATTTACAAATACAAATGTCAGTCCATAGTACTGGAAACCTAATACTCAGAATGGTGGCAGTGACAGTAATGTAATCTATCCAGGTCATATCACTCTTAAGTCTTTAAATAAACATTGAGAGAACATGCCAAATATTAGAGATTGCACTTGATACCCAGGATTAGAAGATGAATTAGACTGAATCATCGACTTCATTGATTTGATCAGGAGGGAAAAAGATAGGGAGAGAGACATGGAGTGAAAAATAATCAGATCACATCTAAAACATATTTTTTCCATATTTGAGAACTTATTTTTTTTAAAAAATGAGAACATTGATAAATAACAAACGGAGAAGAAACACAATATGAGGAGAATTAAGAACCAACACATAAAAAATGGTCAAAACAACAGGAATCAGTTACCTTAAATACAGGAGAAGTCTGAGGTGTTCTCACATGAAAAGTGACCAAAATATCTGAATAGCTTTCAAAAGTGTAGTAGTTCCACCAAGAGAAAGACGTAGGATGAAAAATCAGGCTCAGCACAAACCAAACTTTTTAATAGAGCTACTCTAAAATGTAATAAGCTACTTCAGGCATAGTAACTCCCTATCAATGAAGGCTGAAATCTAAGAATGGGCCTTTACTACTTACAGATGTAGTAGAAAGTCTTCCTACATTAGATAAGAAAGCTGGACTTCACTAGGTGATTTGTTAGTCATCTGAATTGCATTTGATCCTGAAACAAAATCTTCTCTGTGTTAAGGACAATGGAAAACAGGATATACTGTCAGAAGCGATGGAAAATCTGGGATTTATTATTTCTGGATACTGACAGAGAAACAAAAAAGAGAGACTTCTGGAAACTTCTAGATCAGAGACAAAGTCTTTATTTAACATGGTAGCAGTAGTAGCCATGTTACCCACCAAGATTCTTTGCCTCCTTAATCAATACAAATTGATCGAAGGACAGACAAGAAATTCAGGCAAGGCTTTATTGGGGCCCCTGTTGCGGCAGCGGGGAGTGAGAATAAGCAGTAAGTTCCCTTGCTTGCTCACTCCCTGGGAGTGGAGGGAAAGCAGCAAGCTGGTTCCTTATGTGGGGTTAGGGTAGGGTGTGTCCAGGGGTCAGGCCAGACAGCAGGTGGCTTAGGTGTTTTACCCACCCCTTCAGTTCAGTTCAGGTCAGTTGCTTAATTGTGTCTGACTCTTTGTGACCCCATGGACCACAGCACACCAGGCCTCCCTGTCCATCACCAATTCCCAGAGTCTATCCAAACTCATGTCCATTGAGTCAGTGACGCCATCCAACCACCTCAACCTCTGTCATCCCCTTCTCTTCCTGCTTTCAATCTTTCCCAACATCAGGGTCTTTTCCAATGAGTCAGGTCTTCACATCAGGTGGCCAAAGTTTTGGAGTTTCAGCTTCAACATCAGTCCTTCCAATGAACACTCAGGACTGATCTCTTTTAGGATGGACTGGTTGGATCTCTTTGCTGTCCAAGAGACTCTCAAGAGTCTTCTCCAACACCACAGTTCAAAAGCAAAAAATCTTCAGTGCTCAGCTTTCTTTACACTTCAACTCACACCCATACATGACTACTGGAAAAACCATAGCCTTGACGAGATGGACCTTTGTTGGCAAAGTAATGGCTCTGCTTTTGAATATGCTGTCTAGGTTGGTCACAACTTCCCTTCCAAGGAGTAAGCGTCTTTTAATTTCCTGGCTATAATCACCATCTGCAGTGATTTGGGGGCCCAAAAAAATAAAGTCAGCCACTGATGGTTTTGAACTGTGGTGTTGCGAAGACTCTTGAGAGTCCCTTGGACTGCAAGGAGATCCAGCCAATCCATTCTGAAGGACATTAGCCCTGGGATTTCTTTGGAAGGAATGATGCTAAAGCTGAAACTCCAGTACTTTGGCCACCTCATGCGAAGAGTTGACTCACTGGAATAGACTCTGATGGTGGGAGGGATTGGGGGCAGGAGGAGAAGGGGACGACAGAGGTTGAGATGGCTGGATGGCATCACTGACTCGATGGACGTGAGTCTGAGTGAACTCCGGGAGTTGCTGATGGACAGGGAGGTCTGGCATGCTGCAGTCCATGGGACTGCAAAGAGTCGGACACGACTGAGCGACTGATCTGAACTGAACTGAACTGTTTCCACTGTTGCCCATCTATTTGCCATGAAGTGATGGGACCTGATGCCATGATCTTAGTTTTCTGAATGTTGAGCTTTAAGCCAACTTTTTCACTCTCCCCTTTCACTTTCATCAAGAGGCTCTTAAGTTTTTCTTCACTTTCTAGCATAACTGTGGTCTCATCTGCATATCTGAGGTTATTGATATTTATCCCGGCAATCTTGATTCCAGCTTGTACATCATCCAGTCCAGCGTTTCTCATGATGTACTCTGCATATATATAAGTTAAATATTCAGGGTGACAATATACAACCTTAACATACTCCTTTTTCTATTTGGGACCAGTCTGTTGTTCCATATCCAGTTCTAACTGTTGCTTCCTGACCTGCATATGGATTTCTCAAGAGGCAGGTCAGGTGGTCTGGTGTGCCCCTTAGGTGATGTTATATGCAGGGGGCATGCTCAGTACCCTGCTTTTGCTTCAGGCTCCTCAAAATAGCAGTGGAAATTTTTTTTGGCCTCTTTGTATCTTTTGTCCAGAATTTGCCCCAATTGTACATGCTGCTACTGCTAAGTCACTTCAGTCATGTCCGACTCTGTGCGACTCCATAGACTGCAGCCCTCCAGGCACCCCCATCCCTGGGATTCTCCAGGCAAGAAAACTGGAGTGGGTTGCCATTTCCTTCTCTAGTGCATGAAAGTGTAAAGTGAAAGTGAAGTCGCTCAGTCGTGTCCGACTCTTAGTGACCCCATGGACTGCAGCCTACCAGGCTCTTCCGCGCATGGGATTTTCCAGGCAAGAGTACTGGAGTGGGGTGCCATTGCCTTCTCCGCCAATTGTGCATGCGTGCAGTTATTTTTAGTCCCATATATTTTCCTTGTGTTTTGTTGCTCGGGGAACTGTATGCCCAGGTGCAAGCACTGCAGTAAACAGTCCAGGTCCCAGACTGTCTCAGCTAGAGCTTCATGTTTATTGGCATCAACTCCTGACTTGCCCCAAGTTCCATGGGGGCAGCACCAAGGAGCCATGATGGATGTTGCATGATTACAGAGGAGGAACACGAAGCTTGGGGGAAACATCACTTTTACAGTAGATAAAAACAAGCTTACTGTTTTCTAGAGAGAGACATGACTGCATCCCTCAAGGCTGTTCCCTGCAAACGCAACCTTGAAAAATGGCCCAGAGAGCCAACGTTTTACGTTCTTGGAATACCCAAAGAGAATGTGCAGGGGTTTTCAGGCCTATGGTAAATTGCTTCTCTCAACATAGGCTACAAAGCCATTGAAAACCTGGCTTTCTTGGGCATGCCACTGTCTCTGATTACCAAAGAAAGCAGGTAAGGAGGAAGATATTCCAGTGACATTATTCCTATTAAAAGAATCCCCAAATAGTGAGATATAGATGAAATAAAGACAGTTTGCTTCTACACCTACAGAATCCAGATGGGAGTTACATATGTCATCAACCTTCTTGCTTGTATGCCAAAAGAACTAACTTATTTGGTAGAGGCTTATTTATAAGGTTTCTAATGGCAAGAAACACCCATTTTTCAAGTTCAGAATTGCCCAAATCAGCTCTTTCCTATGCAGGAATTTTCATTAGATTGTAAAAATAAATAAATACAAAAGAAAAAACAGACTCAATTGCTTTCAAGACAAAATGAGGGTAAACTACAGAAGTAGATAAGTCAACAGTGCCACCTAGTGGAATCATTTATTTATAAGACAAAATTGTATTTTCTACAACTCTATCCAATTTTTCCTTGTGTTTTTGCCAGCAAAGATGAGCTCTTTAAAAGCCTAGCTTAATCAATATAAATATTAGCTTACTATTTTTTAACTTCTTTAAATGTAATTTTATACATAAATTGTGTGCAGTGTACAATGGGAACATTCTAAAACAGATCAATTTTAAGGGCTGCTGGTTGTAAGGATAAAATTAGGAAATGCAGTTTCTGGAAAATTTTGTGAAGGAAACAGAGGTTAGTGAAAGTAGGATTTAGAGTCCCAATTATTTAAGCAACATTTTAAAATCTAGATTACCCTAAAACTGATGAATATCATGCCATTGTAAATTACTATAATTATGAATCACAAACAAATTTGCAAGGTCTTTATGAATATTAAAGTTATACACAATGATGACATGTTTAAGAGTAGAAGTTGCAAATAAGAAAAAACATTGGAAAAATAACACTTTCACAAACTAAAACAGTTGCACATAATTTTATCTTTTTCCCTTTTAAAAAAGGCAGGGGGGTACATTACGTTCCAGTCAATAGGCATCTTGTGGAAGACGATTCAGGGATCACAGGTCTACAGGACACATTTAGAATCAGATTTTCCAGTAGTTTCCAAAATCTTGTCAACATCTAGGTCAAATTCCTTCAGGGAAATGGGAAGAGAAAAAGAGGAGAACCAGAAAAACTAAAATGAATGTGAGATTCCTTCCAGTGATTCTGAAATTCCATTCTCTTTTCCTTCACGTGAGAAAGCATAATATAGTGATTATGATCATGAACATGGAAGTCATATTTATAAAGTAAAATCATATGAAATTTTTGTAAATCAAAAGTCAAATATCCAGTTTCACAGGACTCAATCCCATACCATAACCCCATGTGTACCTATGTGACTTTCACTGGGCAAGTTGCTTCACTTCAGTAAGACTCAGCCTCCTCATCTTTCCAGTAGGGATAGTCATACATACTGGAGTGGATAGTTGTGAGAAATCAGTGGAGGAATTATCAGTGTTAGCTATTGCCCGGCTGATGCCTGCATGCTAAGTTACTTCAGTTGTGTCTGATACTTTGCCATGCTCTGGACTGTAGCCCGCCAGGCTCCTCTGTCCATGGGATTCTTTAGGCAAGAATTACTGGAGCAGGTACCTGACTGACAGTGAGCATGAAAAGAATGATTTCCATAATTATAAGCTATTTTGTAAAATGTATTTCTGGGTTATATGGAAGAGAACTTATTAGTTAACTGTCAGCTAATAAAGTATCAGTATGATAAAGCCCATCTCTCTGCTTGCCTCATTACCAATCACTTCTTAAGAGTTTCTAGCACTTCTTCATATGCATATCTTCATCATGTAAATAACAGCTCTTTTGAAATTTATTTTTCCAGCTAATTAGATTAGATACCACCACCTTCTTGCACAAGAGCCCCCAAAGGGATGAGCTGTTATTTGGTAGTTGCTTCTCTTGATCTAAGTCTTCTTGGAATCGGACCTGGACAGGATAACAGATTATGTCTCTTCCACATTTATACACCATGATGTGTTTTCTCCTGTCATCATAGCTTAGGATCTATTCTGTGTTCATGTGCCCCAGATAAAGTAATAGTAAAATAATTGCTATTGAGTCCTATCATGCTTATGTACCTCTCTCTGGATAATTCATTCTCACAGAATCTCTCTAAAGACAATGCTATCATTTAGTGATAAAACATCTCCTGTAGTCTCTAAAGTCAGACTTCACTTCAATTCAGTTCAGTCGCTCAGTCGTGTCTGACTCTTTGCAACGTCATGAATTGCAGCACGCCAGGCCTCCCTGTCTATCACCAACTCGCGGAGTTCACCCAAACTCATGTCCATCGAGTCAGTGATGCCATCCAGCCATCTCATCCTCTGTCGTCCCCTTCTCCTCCTGCCCCCAATCCCTCCCAGCATCAGGGGCTTTTCCAATCAACTCTTTGCATGAGGTGACCAAAGTACTGGAGTTTCAGCCTCAGCATTAGTCTTTCCAGTGAACACCCGGGGCTGACCTCCTTTAGGATGGACTGGTTGGATCTCTTTGCAGTCCAAGGGACTCTCAAGAGTCTTCTCCAGCACCACAGTTCAAAAGCATCAATTCTTCGGCATTCAGCTTTCTTCACAGTCCAACTCTCACATCCATACATGACCCCCAAAATAAAGTCCGACACTGTTTCCACTGTTTCCCCATCTATTTCCCATGAACTGATGAGACCAGATGCCATGATCTTAGTTTTCTGAATGTTGAGCTTTAAGCCAACTTTTTCACTCTCCTCTTTCATTTTCATCAAGAGGCTTTTTAGTTCCTCTTCACTTTCTGCCATAAGGGTGGTGTCATCTGCATATCTGAGGTTATTGCTATTTCTCCTGGCAGTCTTGATTCCAGCTTGTGCTTCTTCCAGCCCAGTGTTTCTCATGATGTACTCCACATATGAGTTAAATAAGCAGGGTGACAATATACAGCCTTGATGTACTCCTTTTCCTATTTGGAAACAGGCTGTTGTTCCATGTCCAGTTCTAACTGTTGCTTCCTGACCTGCATATAGGTTTCTCGGCCTCATCTAGGGTAAAAACTCAGCTTGGACAAGGCTTAAATGAGTTATTTATCATGTCTACTTTCTTTGCCTGTGATATGGGAATAACAGTAACATTAGTTTGATAGGGATGTTATCAGGAACAAATAAAATAATGCATCAGCCTGGACCAGAGTGAGAATTCAAGAAATGTTAGCTATTAGTGGGACTTCCCTGGTGATTTAGTGGCTAAGCTCAGTGTTCCCAAAGCAGGTCAGGTCGATCCTTTGTCAGGAAGCTAGGTATCTCATGCTGCAAGTAAGGGTTTGCATGCTACAAGTAAAGATCGTGCATGCTGCAACCAAGAGCAAAGAAAGAAAGACATATTTTTTAAAAGGTGCAGCCAAATAAATAAATATTTTTGATAAGAAATGTTAGCTATTTGTAATACAGTGGGGCTCTTCTAAGTCCAGGCATTAAGAAGTCCAGTGAAAAAGTAATTCAAAGCATTCTTTCATTTATTTAAAAAATAATAATTATACTCCACTAACCATTGGACTCTGCTGACATGAAAGGGTAAATGTTGACACAACTTCTCTCTTAGTGGAATTTGCTATCAGAGGGCACTTTGTTAGTAGAACTTAAAATTAGGGTTATCTCTGACCTTCATTTAAGTGTTCCAGGTTGAAATATACCAGAAAAGGAGAGGTGCCTGCATAGGAATGCCCACATGGACCTAATGAGAATGGAGGGGAGGTATGGAGGTTGTAGGGGGTTCCCGGGCCTGTCCTGTGCCTAGTTCATGAGAATTAGAACAAGTAGCTGCAATACTTTGAGTGCTCACTGATGTCAGCCTGTTTATGTTCTAATTTCAATTTTGGAGAAAAGTTCCCAAGGCCGGTGCATTTTTCAGCCAGTAACTTAAATTTCAGAAAGATGGAATGAAGTGACCAAGATCACACAAGTCTTCGGTACAGTATTTGAACTCAAGTCTACCTGGCTCCTGAGCTGATGGGCCTGACTTTTTCTTTAGAGCCAGGAGGAATGCAGTTGGCTTGAGATTGCTGTGGTTCAGTCACTAAGTTGTATACGACTCTTTGTGCCCCAGGACTGCAGCATGCCAGTCCATTATCCTTCACTCCTTGACTTGACTCAAATTCATGACCATTGAGTCAATGATGTTGTCTAACCGTCTCATCCTCTGCCACCCCCTTCTCCTTTTGCCTTCAATCTTTCCCAGCATCAAGGTGTTTTCCAAGGAGCTGGTTCTTCACATCAGATGGCCAAAGTATTGAAACTTCAACTTCAGCAACCATCCTTCTAGTGAATGTTCAGGGTTGATTTCCTTTAGGATTGACTGCTTCAGTCTCCTTGCTGTCCAAGGGACTCTCAAGAGTCTTCTCCAGCACCAAAATCTGAAAGCATCAGTTGTTTGACTCACAGCCTTCTTCATGGTCCAGCTCTCACATCCATAAATGACTACTGGAAGAGCCATAGCTTTGACTATACGGACCTTTCTCAGCAAAGCAATGTCATTCCTTTTTAATACACTATTTGGTTTGTCATCACTTTCTTTCCAAGGAGCAACTGCCTTTTAATTTCATGGCTTGAGATTAAGCATAAACAAATCTTGTAGATGCTGGAATCTTTAATCACTGGAGTAGAGAACAAAAGTTCGTCTGCAGTAAAAGTAAGAAGAACAAAGGTATATTAGAGAAAAAAATTATATAGATTTGAAAAGCATAAGTAAAGCCTCCAAGAAAAGTAGATAGGTCTTATGGAGCACAAGGGCCTGGGTGCAGAAAATTCAGGTCAAGCTTGTTCTTCGCTTCCTACATCTCACCTGTCTTTTCCAAGGCTTTTGTGAACCTTCACATCTTTTGCTTTCCATCCAGTGTGCTCAGTCTCCTCCATAAGGTGAGGGTAAATGGGGGTACAGACACAATTTGCAAGAAGACTTGAAAGGCAGAGGGAGGATCCATTTAGAGCAGAAACTCTGCAGTCAGACTTTTCAGTTTCATATCTCAGTTTTGCCATAGAATATCATGGAGGTAACTCAGCTTCATTCTAAAAAGATGTGATCACATTTACCTTACCAAGCCTGGGGAAAATCATGTGTGGCAGCATGTGTGAAATGTCCAAAGAGCTGATACAGAACAGACGTTGATACATGTTAGTTCTGGGTATCTACAACTACAGGTTACGAAGTCAACATTATTGTTCCTGACCAGAACATCAGAAAGTAATGAAATGGATCAGAATATTTCATACCAAATAAATACTAATATTTTTTCATGAAACTTCTTTCAGATATATACACACATGCAAATATATTATTAGATCACAGTATAAAATGCATTTGCTGCCATGTATCACAGTTTACAATTTTGGAAGATCCCTTCTTTTTAATGTATTTCTGACTAATATAACCCATATTAAGAGATTGATTAAGTCCATATTTATTCTACTCAAGAGCTTTACAAGATGGTCTTATTGTTTTATATTATTATTTCATATGTTACTTTAATTCCTTCCAAAATACTTTTCAATTGTCTTTATTACATAGAACTTTTTCCCACAATATATTGGCATTATGTTTACATATCTAGTCCCTCTAATTTTTCAAGGGCAAGAATAGTA
>SJYQ01008623.1:25113-51292 GCA_006410935.1 Redunca redunca | reverse complement strand
CAATGAATTTTTTGTATGCTAATAAGAAAAATACAAGTTAAAGTCTATAATTTGTCTGATGATATATGTTAGTTCAGAGTATCGCAGTGAAAAGACATGTTTAGATTATTTTAGTAGAGGTTTCAAATTACAAAAAATTAGAAAAAAACTTGAGCCTGGACTTAAGAAATATGGATTCTTGATATGAGTGCCATTCCTAAGAATATAACATAATAAAAGTCATTTAACCTCTTTTGGCCTAAGCTGACACCTCTTTAACAAGGTGTGTAGACTGCATGATTTCTTAAGTCTTTTTCAGATTTAATGTCTCTGATTTTGTCCAACATGGCAGAAGATAAGATTAAATATGACTGACAGCATGAAAGAGACAAATTTAAGATCAAGACCCCCAGATTATATAGTCAACGTTTTAATTCCCCCAAGATATATTATGGAATCATGTACATGATAAATTTCAGGAAAAGAGCTATAATCATTTCAAAAGCTCTGCTTTGGTGAATCAGAGAGCAATTTCAAATGCCAGTTTTAATCAGTTAGGAAACCAAGGAGAAGAAATGACAAGTCTTGCTTGCTTTGGGGCTTTTAGCTGCATTCAACAGCTGAAGTCAATTCTTTGTGCAATTATTAGTTGTTACAATCTATACAGTAAAGCACTAGAGTCGTCCTTTACTTATTTTCAAATTTTTCTCCAAGTTGGTAGGCTGCATATAAAGAAATAGTTTTTCAGAAAATAATATATATATATATATATATATATACACACATATTTATTTATTTTCAAACTTCCAAGAATATCATAGGTACTTAAGGTATGTTTGGTGATTCTATTAGTTTACAGACATTGGGCACGTTTTGTACATTTTTCTGTTTTATCCTCAAACAACCTTATACAATATAAGGCAACATGATTCTCATTTGCAAAAATGAGGAATCAAGGTTCACACATAACTTGGGAAATGTATATCTCCTGCTGCTGCTGCTGAGTGGCTTCAGTCGTGTCCGACTCTGTGTGACCTCATAGACTGCAGCCCACCAGGCTCTGCCGTCCCTGGGATTCTCCAGGCAAGAACACTGAAGTGGGTTGCCATTTCCCTCTCCAATGCATGAAAGTGAAAAGTCAAAGTGAAGTCGTTCAGTCGTGTCTGACTCTCAGCGACCCCATGGACTGCAGCCTATCAGGCTCCTCCTTCCATTGGATTTTCCAGGCAAGAGTACTGGAGTGGGGTGCCATCGCCTTCTCCAGTATATCTCCTACCGAACTGAAAATATTAAGAGCTATTTGTAGAACAAATGAAAACATGCTGATGATGAATAAACGTCAGACAAACTGAGTATGAGCTCCAAATTCAGAAATGAATTAGGGCTTAGGACACTTCCTAAAATTACAAATCTTTATTGAAATTTTACAAATAGTTTAGTTCGGTTTTTTGTGTTCCTTGTTTTAGGTTTGTTTGTTTACCTTGTTATATGGTCTCATGGACTATATATAGTCTATGGGGTCACAAAGAGTTGGACACGACTGAGTGACTTTCACTTTCATGATCTCTTTAATATTAATGAGGTAAGAGTTATATTATCTATCTTTTACACATAAAGTATCCTTATTCAGTGGTTCTATAAATACAGTATAAAATAATAATCAGGAATTAGGGAAAATACCTAGTTTTCCATACAACCTCTCTCTAAGAATATGAACAGGAACACTCACATTTTTAGTACATTCATTGAAATTCTTATCCTTTCCAATTCTCTTAAATAAAACCTGCCTCAGAGATAAAAGATAAGAGTAGCTAGTATTGGTCTCTTGAGCAATATGACAGATCGAGCACACACTTGCCCTGTGTGTTTAATGCCACGGTTCTCGTGGGCTCATTGGTTTGCTGCCAAGAGAATGTAACTCTAAACCACCACAGACTGGCCAAGGCTGGTACGTTTATTTGGAAGACAAACAAAGCACCTCATTTCATTCAAAAGTATCTCTGACACTGCCTTGACCATTTGAAATTGCGTAATTGAAAACAAACTATTGACCACAATATCGAATTTATTTTCTGAGTGAATTGTCTTTATATTCCTTTGACTACCTCAACAAATACAGAGTGACTCCATTTCGTTGTCATCATCAATGGATTTTACATTTAACCTTCCAGTTTAGGATATCTACAAACTATTATATTGCAAAGCATCAATAGTATATTGATTCCAAATTGAGATGTCATAATAAAATGTTGGTCTTCACAAACAGATGAGGGTTGCAATTACTTCTATGCTATTTCACACCAAATGAGAGATTGACAACAGGAATCCACAAAGAACTAATAGTCTACAAAATTTCTTGCTCTAAATCACAAGGTTAAAGGAAAAATCTATTTTAGACTTAAAATACTTTAATATAAAGTAAGTCTATTTGCTATGATCAATGTGGTCAGGGGAATTATTCATGTCAGAAGGAATATTTAGTCTTGATTTATAAATGTTTAGGGAAATGGGAATTACATCATGAATTGGGAATCATTTCATGTGCTTTTAAAAAATTACCCAGACTTTTGAATATTTAGATGCTGGTTCTGGCAATAATATAGACTTTTCACTTAACAAAATGAAATAAATCACCTGGAATGGAGGTAAAGGATTAATAGACCAGGTGCCAGGCAGGACAGTCTTTGAAATAGAAGGGGAAATAGAGGAAATAGAAAGATATATTTCAATAGTATGAGCTAGTTTGGTTCAGTTTCACAGGCATACTATGTGTCAGCAACTGTGCTAGATATTGGAGATTGATAACAACAATAAAAGAAGCAAAACAGAAGAACTAAGAAAGCAAAAGTGAAGAGCACAATCAGCAATGTGAGGTGTTACTTCATCTTGGAGACAAGACAGCTAAGGTGTTGGCCAATCTTGTGATTATTTTCTAATATAGAATTGTTGGAGCTGAATTGTGTCCCCAACAAAATTTCAAGCCCTGTGTGTCAGTACCTCAGAAAGAGAACTTAGTTGGAAATAGGGTCATTTCATAGGCGAAATTAGTTAAATTAGGTGGGCCACTATGACACACCCTTATTATGATGCACCCTTATTATATGACTGGAGAGCTTTCAAGAAGGGGAAATCTGTACATGGACAGGTGCACAAGAAGGCCTTGTGAAGATGAAGGCGGAGATCAGGGAGATGCAGCAGAAGCCTAAGGAAAGCCAAAGAGCATCAGTAAACAACCAGAACCTAAAGAAGCCAGAAATAGATTCTACTTCACAGCCCTGAGGAGGAACCAGCCCTGCAGACAGCTTAATCTTGAACTCCTAGCCTCCAGAACTGTGAGAAAGTAAATATCTGTCTTTGGAACCATGCCATATGTGGGTACTTTGTTACAAGCCACCTACAAACATAATACAATAATCAAACTATGCACTATCTTTTTAAGTATTCGAGTTATTTTTCATGAAACTTTAGGTCAGGCCTTTGTTCATTTCAAAAAACAAAAGTTCAGGAGAAACCATGTTAAGAAATAGGAACAGAAATTGAAGCTCAAATGTGAGTGATTCTGATTCAAAGTAACTCAGGCTCATTTATTAATCATTCACACACTATTCAATTGCTCTTTTTCTGTGTCCTGCCTGCCTTTTCCCGCTGGGTCACACTTCTCGCCGCAGTAACACTTGAGGTTTCCATTATAGGACCAATCTAAAGAAGATAAAGCAAGTCTACACTATGTATAAATCCCTTTCCTGATTGAACAGTCCAACATGAAAAAAAAAGTTTTACAGGAAACCAAAACTAGCATTTGATGCAACATTTTCCTCCAAATGGCAGGAAGGTGCACAAAGCTGATACAAATATCATTTAATATTCTCAGTCAGTGAACCTTTTTAAACATATTAGCCTTGCAGAATATAATAGATTGAAAGAATAAAATTGCCTCAAAATTGTAGGATTAAATAGAAAGTATCTTTTTAGGAGCAATTGCTCTATTTCAGTTTGTAAGTTGATAGATTTGCTTTTTTTTTTTTTTTTTTTGCAGTAACTGTATATGGCAGAATTTCTGACAAATGACTGAATTCTAGATATCAGGTGACTATGATGATGACCGTCTCATAGAAAACTCACTCCTTCACTTTCACTCCACTATGATCAGTTTCAACAAAAAAAATCTGAAAAACTGAATACATGTAACTGCCTTTACAAAGTGTTTTCCTGATTTATATTATAGAAGAGCCTGTGTTTCCAGCTCCAATCCCTTACGCTACAGATGAGGAAATTCAAGGACAGATGTTTGGTGTTTTTAAATGCTCTCACCAAGGACACACAGGTTATTGCAACTAAGTAAAAGCATCAATTTCTTATTTCAACCCCAACTCCTGATCATCAGAGCAATGTATGCTGTCCATAACACATAAACCACCCTCCTGTACTGTGTTTCTAGTCATTGACATAAGATGTTGAAGCCATTGAATACAAGGAAAAGTATAGAAAGACTTTTCCTCATTGCATATTAAAAGAATGCATTTTGATTCCTAAGTTCTGGCATTATACAGAAGATCGTCATGTGGGCTACAGATGCACCATCAGCCAAGTCACCTGTGCCCTAAAATTGATATTGTAACACTCAGTGCAAGAATAAATGACCCAACTGTCATAAATATTGCTATTTTCTTTAAAGATAAATTTTAGATTCTTATAATCTTCCATTTCCTGTGAAGTTTGACATTTTTAACTACTCTGTTTATTTGTCTTATTCTATAGGCTCTTTGACAGTGTTAAAGAGGATAAATGTTAATATAGTAATAGTAAAATGTGATGCATCAGCCCCAATAAGGCTTGGCAGCCTTATGGTATAGAAATATAGTGTCGCTTCACTACCTTGTTCTCGTGTATGTTTGTTAATTCTTATTTCTGTCCATTCTAAGCACTTGAACCATATAGGTGACTTGTTTCCATGTCACCAACACTTAACTATAATGTGTCACAACTCAACAAAAATTAGGATATCATTGAAAAAGTTCTGCTTATCCTATTGTGTATATGGTAAGAACCAGAGAATCTCATTTTAGATACCTGTCTAATTCTAGTATATTCTTTATTTAGAGATCTCTTAAGAAAACATAAAGGATTGGCACACTGTAGAACTATTTACCACGAACTATATATAAATGGTGAGCAGTATGTTTTCCAATAATGGGTATTTTTCAATTATCATCTCATTAAGGAGTTAATGAAGGCTATTTTCTATGCATGGCAGAAAAAAAAAAGTAGTCTATGGTGTGCTTGGTGAGAATTAATGACAGTGGTGAAATCTATCATTGGAGGCAGAGAGGCATGAGTTAAGCTGAAAAATGGTGGAGAAAAAATGTATATAGGTTGTCCAGAACATGTGGAGAAATAGAAAGAGAGTTCAAGAACTGTGGATTGACTTGCCAGCCTTTAATCAGAAGAGTAGTGGTGGTGGTGGTTAGTTGCTCAGTTGTGTACGACTCTTTGAGATCCCATGGACTATAGCCAATGAGATTCTCCAGGCCAGAATACGGGAGTGCGTTGCCATTTCCTTCTCCAGGAGATTTTAGCAACCTAGGGATTGAACCCAGGCCTCCTGCATTGCAGGCAGGTTCTTTACCATCTGAGCCACCAGGGAAGTAATCAGAAGAGAAAGAGAAGTCAAAAATAAGAATTCTGAGTTAGGTTGAATAAGTGTTTGAATCGAAATAGAGCTAAAACCAGAGATAGTGTTAGAGATAGTTGTTGTTTGGTCGTTCAGACATGTCCGACTCTCTGTGACCCCATGGACTGTAGCCTGCTAGGCCTCGCTTTCCATGGGATTTCCCAGGCAAGAATATTGGGATAGGTAGACATTCCCTTCTCCCGGGGATCCTCCCAATCCAGGGATTAAACCTGAATTGCTTGGCAGGCAGATTCTTTACCACCAAGTCCATTAGTATTGAGTTAATCTGAGTTCTTGGTCAACTCCACCTTGCTTCTGTTCCCTTTCAAATGCCAGAGACTGGGAAAAACCACAAGTCAGAAGCACCCAGTCTCTAGTTAAGACAGCAGAGATCAAACCAAAACTGTATCCACATCTTTCTTTTCAGTACACTTCTGTTCACCAACTATGTGTGCTGCAGATTACTGGCCGCTGTGGGAAACATGAATGTGTGATGACCCAGCTTTGGACGTTGCCTGGACATTTCCTCGTGGTCTCTGCTCTGAGTACACTGATCTGGTGCCTCACTATTCAGGCTTTGCAACATTTGATTAACGTAGTATCACTGCTAGGAAAAAGCTATACAACTGGGTGGAGAGGTACTTTGAATATTCTCTTCAGGAAAAGTGATTCACTGATCAGCATCCAAGATGAAAATACCTTTTCCATTAGGAATACTTCTTACAATGCACCATTAACAATTAAGTTCCAGGTACCTCCCCACTGTGTTTACTTTATAAAATTCCATTAGATTTTGGGAGAGAGATGTATGTACCACAATTGTTCAGTCACTAAATTATGTCTGCCTCTTTGCAACTTCATGGACTGCAGCACAACAGACTCCACTGTCCTTCACTATCTCCCGGAGTTTGCTCAGATTCGTGTCCACTGAGTTGGTGATGTTATCTAACCATCTCATCCTCTTCTGCCCCCTTCTCCTTTTGACTTTGATCTTTCCCAGCATCAGAGTCCTTTCCAATAAGTTGTCTCTTCACATCAGGTGGCCAGTCCCTTTTTTTGGTAACATATCCAAAATATGCTGTTTTATTTTTAACTTTTTATCTAAAAGAGTTTTAAACTTTCTGAAGAGCTACAATAATAATACAGAGATCTCTTGTACTTCCTTTGCACAAATATATTCATGGTTAATGTTTTTTCCACATCTTGTCATTATCTCTCTGTTATGTATAATATGTGTGTATGTATATACAAACATGCATACCTGGGAGAACACCTTCTTTAAAGACAATGCTCAACTCTCTTCTTTGAATCTACTGAAAACGTTTAACAAAAACAGAAAACAAATTTCATATGTTTATTTGCCCACTGAGAAAATGAAAGACATATAATCCTAATAAATATCTATCTGTTTGCATACTCTCAGTTCAGTTCAGTCGCTCAGTCATGTCCGACTCTGAGACTCCATGAATCACAGCACACCAGGCCTCCCTGTCCATCACCAACTCCCGGAGTTCACTCAGACTCACGTCCATCGAGTCAGTGATGCCATCCAGCCATCTCATCCTGGGTCGTCCCCTTCTCCTCCTGCCCCCAATCCCTCCCACCATCAGAGTCTTTTCTAACGAGTCAACTCTTCGCATGAGGTGGCCAAAGTACTGGAGTTTCAGCTTTAGCATCATTCCTTCCAAAGAACACCCCGGACTGATCTCCTTCAGAATGGACTGGTTGGATCTCCTTGCAGTCCAAGGGACTCTCAAGAGTCTTCTCCAACACCACAGTTCAAAAGCATCAATTCTTCGGCGCTCAGCCTTCTTCACAGTCCAACTCTCACATCCATACATGACCACAGGAAACACCATAGCCTTGACTAGACGGACCTTAGTTGGCAGAGTAATGTCTCTGCTTTTGAATATGCTATCTAGGTTGATCATAACTTTTCTTCCAAGGAGTAAGCGTCTTTTAATTTTATGGCTGCAATCACCATCTGCAGTGATTTTGGAGCCCCCCAAAAATAAAGTCTGACATCAACATTAAAATTAGAAGAGAAAATTGAGTGTATTGATAACTGAATTTTCATGGTCAATTATATTTGCTTCACTGAAGTGAGTATCACTGAACTAGTTAAGAGAAAAAAATAAAACAAAACTGGGCTAAAATGATAAAGCTGTTCATAACTCTTTCCAAGTAAGTAAAATATTCACTGTTAGACAGGTGCCTCAGGCACCCTTTCTTTGGGAAATAAAGAACAAATTAGACAAAAGGATTGTCCATACTCAGCAGTGTCCAATGTTGATGATCATGTGTTTTCTATCTAAATATTTTTTTTCTGTTTTTCATATCCTGCTTTGAATCATTCCATTGGAGCCCAGCTGAGTTCAGTCAGGCTTGCAAGTCTGAATGTGCCTGCCAGGCAGGCTTAACTATTTCTTATATGCTTAGAGGATATTGAAAAGGTTACTGTATTAAAATTGTTGATGTACATGAATTAAAACCATCCTTTCTCAGGTGTAAGCCAGCATGTGGTATTTCTGAAGATAAGACATCCTGGTAATAATTATAAATACCAAAGCTGTTGTTCATCTAAGCTAGCTGTCAAGTATACTGCAGAATGAATTACCTAATGAATTTTACTGATGAGTACCTCAAACAATGATGTGCATTCTAGTTGAGGAAAAACACAAGATAAAAACAGATACACATTTTAACTACGAAAATCTAAGCTATTACTTTTCACTAACAGGTAAATCACTGAAACATGAGTTAAATCAAATCTACCATCTCTGACTACTCACATAACTCTGTACTGTGTTTCCCTTGCCTCTTACCAAAGAAACCATGACTGTCAAATGCTGGTATCCTTACTCCTAAAAGTAACAATGGTGGGCCAAAGGGCAGTCAAACTTTTAGAGGAATATATCATTTTTCTCAATTTGCAATGTAAAGAAATCCAAAACAATATTTTTAAGAGATAAAGTCAGTAAAGAATGAGATGAAAATATGTATACATTTTACACTTTTTTTTACATGCTACCTCTCCTACTATAGAGATCATTGGTCTCAGACAACAAAATCCAATTATAGCTAATTTCAGCAGAAAAAAGGAACCTATAGAATAAGATACAGTAACTCACAGAATTGAAGGTAGAAAGGGAGTAAGGGAGAGAGAGGCCTAAAGAGACAAATGAGAACCAGAGCTCTGAACACAGTAAGTTCTCCACATACAAACAAGTTCCATTCTGAAAGTCAGTTTGTAAGCCCAATTTGTTCATAAGTCCCACAGATTCACCCCAGTATTCTTTCCTGAGAAATATCATGGACAGAGAAGCCTGGCGGGCCACAGTCCATAGCATCACAAAGAGTCAGCCAAGACTGAGCAACTAAACAACCAACAAACTTAGCATAAGTACCCAGCTAACACAATCAACTCTATAGTCCTGTACTGTAAGAGGTTTATAATACTTCTTACACAAATATTACATTAAAAAGTGGGCACAACAAACAAAGAAAACATTTTTAATATTATAGTACTGTATCCTGAAAAGTACGGTAGTACAATACAGCAGCTGGCATACAAGGGCTGGCATCGATTAAGTCGTCAAGAAGAGTTACTGACTGGAGGAGGGAAAGGAGGTGGGACATGGTAGAGCTGTGGGATCATCAGTAGTAGGAGATGGAGGGCAAGCTCCAGTTTCACTCATGCCTGACATTGATGTCAGCTTCCTTGCTGGAACCAGATGCATGTTTGAATCTTTAAAAGTTCACTACTGAATGTTCATATCTAGGGGATTTACTGTAGTAGAAGCTAATGGTCTCTCCAGTATCCTTTTATCTGAATGACAAACCTGAGTTGATTTAGGGTAGAAAAGAAATGATAACCTAGACGGGTTGGCTATACTCAATAAAAGACATTAGGACAGGGAGAAATGAGACTTATTCTATTAAGTTCAAAAGGAAGAACAGAAGTTAGAAGTGGAATTTTTATCTAATGAAATTACTAAAAAGCAGGTTTCAGCTCAGTGACAATTAGAATCAATCTGGAGAGGGGTCAAAACACCCTCCATAAATTTGTCCAAAGAGTAAGTGATTGGCCACCATGAGGTCTGGCATTTGATGAAGGCAATTTCCATCGCAAGTGAAGATTTACTGAGTGACTTCCAAGATCCAAGATCTTAAGTTGGAAAACAAGATTCTATGATTTCCTCTTGATGGTAAAATATTCTCCTGTCTCTAAAATGTTTTGCACAGGAAATTATGTCTAAAGCTCAATGTAGCCTCTTCAGAAACAGTTATAGAGTGTCTCTTATTTCAAAAGATATCACACTTGTGTTCAAAAAGTTATAAATAACATTTTAAAAGCCCAAATCAACCTAGAATTTATACTTTTGAAACCAGAGCATATTTAATTAGCATTAGTATTTTTCCTTTGATTCCTCTGGCTGTTAATATGAATCTCCAACTTGAAGAAAGTCTAGGTACAGAGGCCTGAAATGCTGGACTTGGATTATGTTAAAAATTAGATATTAATCATATGTCATCATAATAAAACTGATAATATGGATATTTCCTAATCAAATTACTTTGGCATATAACCTAATGGATTCTCAGAAGTAGTTTTAATATAGGNCTCTTTATAAAGAAATGTTTATAATTTCACCCTTTTGCAGTTATTTCATATGCAATTTCAGTGAAATAATATAAAACCATCAAAAAGCACTTGAACTTGTGTCTGGCAAAATAAATCGAAGCAATTCTCTCTGTAACTCAATGGTTTACGTTATTTATAAACAGAAAATCTCAACTGTTTGTCCCTTACATGCACACACACACACATGCACACAAGTACATGCACACACATGCATATGAGCACACACACATGCACACACACGCACACACACACTATACCCCACAATGTAATATACTAAGTGATTAGACTTGAGTTTTTATTAAAAATCAAATAGAAAGCAAGAGTTAAATCATGACATAAAGGTAATAACTTTAATGACCCCAATAACTCAAAATTTCTAGAGAACTGGTAGAAAGGAAACAATAAAATAATTAATTAAAAATTAAATGTGATGCTGACCTTAATATTTTTATTTTAAAAGAAAAATGGTAACCAGTTTGGTAGAAATAATAAAAGGAGAAAAGGGTGTAAAATCCGATAGAACTTTTCTCAAAGGAGGTGGCAAGATTTCTTTGAAAAAATTAAACTTCCAGAAAAGTATGGGATATTTTCTTTATTTTTAGTTCAAAATCTGTTACTAAGGAAGAGTTCCAGGGAAAAGAAGTATAAATGGCAGCACCAGACCTCCAAAACTCCACAGACTTCTAACACCTCCGAGGACTGCAGTTGTCTCCTCCGCCTACAGATTTCAATCATTCCAGCAGCCCCTGCCTTCAGCCATCTGAGGACACTCCATCAATATAACTGATAACAAACCCAATTTGTGTACTGGAGGGAAAGTTAATACAGAACATATTCAAAATACCATTTATCCCAGAAGACAGGCTGACATTGTAGAGTTAAGAAATATGGTTTCTTCTCACATTACATCCCTTATGAATAATTGTTGACTTCTTCACTTTTTGATTGCAATTCAAATGATGAATTAACAGAAACTACAAGAAGGCATCTAGAGGTTGTGCAGGTGAATAGAGCACTATAACATGTCAATCCAACATGTTATGCTAATCCTTTTATCCCTGTGTGTTCTCACTCAATAAATATTAATACCATATAATAATCAATACATATTATAACAACATATTATGTAATATAGTGTGTATAATATTAGTATAACATATTAATCAAAGTGCATATTAGTATTATATTGATGAGTGATAGATTTTATTTTCTTGGGCTTCAAAATCACTGCAGATGGTGACTTCAGTCAGGAAATTAAAAGACAACTGCTCCTTGGAAGAAAAACTATGACAAACCTAGACAGTATATTAAAAAGCAGAGACATTACTTTGATGACAAATATCAGTATAGTCAAAGCTATGGCTTTTCCAGTAGTCGTGTAAAGGATGTGAGAGTTGGACTATAAAGAAAGCCGAGCACTGAAGAATTGAGGCTTTCGAACTGTGGTGCTGAAGAAGACTCGTGAGAGTCTCTTGGACAGCAAGGAGATCAAACCAGTCAATCCTAAAGGAAATATTCATTGGAAAGACTGATGGTGAAGTTGAAGCTCCAATACTTCGGCCATCTGATGTGAAGAGCCAAATCACTGGAAAATACCTTGATGCTGGGAAAGATTGAAGGCAAGAGTAGGGGGTGGCAGAGGACGAGATGGTTGGACAACATCACTGACTCTAAGACGTGAATTTGAGCAAACTCTGCGTGATAGCAGAGAACAGAGGAGCTTGGTATGCTGCAGTTCATGGGGTTGCAGAGCTGGACATGACTTAGCAACTGAACAAGCACAAAAGTTAATGCCTTATTCAGTTATCATCATTATTTCATAGCTTTGAAAAATTGAAATTAAAACTGAGTAGAGAAAAATATTTTGGAAAAGAAGTAAAACAATCTTGTGCCATTCTACCTGAAATCACTACTTCACTAGAAAAACACTACTAAATTGGAACATAAAATATATTCGTTTTGGCTATTACTCACCTGCTGGGACCTGCTCAGTTGCCACTGACTTTTTGTGACTCCATGGAGCCCACCAGGCTCCTCTGTCCATGGACCTCTGCAGGCAAGAATACTAGAGTGGGTTGTCGTTTCTACTCCAAGGGATCTTCCTAATCTAAGGATGGAACCCGCATCTCCTACATCTGCTGCATTCATAGGAAGATCCTTTACCATTATGCTTCCTGGAAAGTCCATTACTCACATAGTTATTGGTAAAATAATGCAGTGAGTCCAACATTGTGAGTCACATAGAGAAGAAGTTAAGAGCACAGATTCTGGAGACAAATTAACTAGATTTAAAGCCTGGATTTAGCTAGCATTGAGTCATTTATTTCTAAGTAAATAAGCTTTGGTGAATTACTTACTTCAAGTGTCCAATTTGTAAAAATGGAATGATAATAGTAGTGACATTGCAAATATTATTATTAAATTACATAAGCAAATATAAGCAATGTATATAAAAATCACTAAATATGTTATAATGGTAAAAAAAAAAATAAGATTTGCTTTTAAACTGTATGCCTACACACATACTCAGACACAAATATGTTCTTTCCCAAACTTATATACACATTTTTCAAATAAAGGTGCCATGAGGATTATTTGGAAACAAAAAGTTATTTTGAGAAGAGCATTGCTTCTGGATACAGAGGCTTGGGGTTCATTTCCCACCATCAGCAGTAATCATTGTGCTGCAATTTGTGGTTTTTTGATACTCTTTCCTCCTAACATTTTTGCAGTTAATTTCTCTCTGTTCCAGAAATAAAGTTTTTATAAGCTTCAAAGATTACAAGTAAATCTATTCAATTTACTCTGGATTCTGTATTGTACTCTTAATCAGAGCACTTTTTTAAAATGCATCTGTGTCTATTTTAAATACTGTAAGAGTGAGGTAATGCTTTAAGAATTTATTTATTATTTAACACAGTTGTAGAAGTTTCACTTTAAAAATCCATATAGGAATTAATGAAGGGAAAACATTGAAACTTAAGCATTTTAATCTGTAGATAAAACTGAATTGGAGCTTGAATTTTTCGAATATGTAAGGGCTGCAGTCATTAGAATTCTATGAACACTGAAATATAAAAATAGGATTTTTCCCCTCCTACTTTTAAAATCTACATTAAAGATGTTAATGGGTTTTCCTGATAGCTCAGCTGGTAAAGAAGTCGCCTGCAATGCAGGAGACCCCAGTTTGATTCCTAGGTCTGGAAGATCTCCTGGAGAAGTGATAGGCTGCCCACTCCAGTATTCTTGAACTTCCCTGGTAGCTCAGCTGGTAAAGAATCCACCTGCGATGTGGGAGACTTGGGTTTGATCCCTGGATTGGGAAGATCCCCTGGAGAAGGGAATGGCTACCCACTCCAGTATTCTGGCCTGGAGAATTCCATGGACAGAGGAGTCTGGCAGTCCATGGGGTGGCAAAGAGTCAGACATGACTGAGCAACTTTCACTTTTCAAAGATGTTTAATATATTGGAGGGAAAAAATCCACCAGAGACTACTGTTAAATGTCAATATTTCTCAATATTCTTCCCATCTCCATTGCTTCCTCTCCTACATACGTGTATTTTCAAGTTTGTTGTCACACACAAGCCCACAAAACTACCTGTGTTATGGTGCATATCATACTGAGAAAATATCATATCTGTTGAATTTAAAGATACAACCCAGGGGAAATTTAGATTTTCTTCAGGAACACATTTCTCTTTCTGACTTTCATTTTCGCAATGATATTTAATATATTGAAGAGATATTTAAACATTTAATATATTGAAACCGTAATGAAGAGCATTTCCTATGAGCAAAGGGAGAGGAAAACTGAAAAAGAAAAAAAGAATGGCTAGAAAAAAATGACAGTTCTGAGATGTAGAGAGATGAGAAAAGAGATGGATGTTTCTTTGTCCTATGACCAAGAATGACCTGTTCTCTACACTCTGTATCCCACCCTCCAGTAAGGCCTAGGAGGGACAGCAATGTACCTGAAAGAAACAGTTGGATCTTGGGATATATGGACTACCAGCTTTCCCAAGCCTTCTGTTCCCCAGGGTGGACAGAAGCAACAAAATGGCAATCCCGCCAGTGCTTTCTGCAGAACAAGAAAGTGAGCCCTGTGGGAATAAGAAACCACCATGAGCGAGCTCCTCAGTGCTTTCGAACTGTTCGAGTCATGAGATTATTTTGTCTTACACAAAGGGATAGAAGTCACAAAAAAGATTTTCCTTTTGTGTCATCCGGAAGGGCCTAAAAGTAAACACATTCCAGTAGCTCTGAGCACACCTGTGCCCAGATCTTGGTTTTAATAGCACTCTCTAAAAAAAGAATCAGGACTCCTTGGAGAAACGGATGATTGAGGACTAGGGCAGAAAGTATACAAGATGAACCTGGAGAATCTGTAGTGCCATAAGGAAAGTGATCAAAAATAAATAAACCCCTGATGCTGGGTTTTTTTTCAAAATGACGCAGGAGACAAAAGAACTCCTACTTGTCAAAACTGGGATAATTCCAACAATGAAATAAACAAGGCAGAACTGGATAATAACAAAGGATAAAGCAAATTTACAAATAGTCATAGGTATTAGGATAGATTCTTGTATGAATAAGTGGGACTGAATGAACAAATATCCCATAGAGAAAAATCCTAGATAATTTATGTAGCTACTTCTCCCTCAAGGAGGAGCACAATGACTTTTTACATGTGAGCTGTGCATAGTGACTTCCTTCCAGTGAGCACAGGATGAAAAGCAACAGCAAGAAAGGATAAATTTACCATGGAGCAAACAGACACTACCTCAAGTCAGGAGACCATCAACAGTGATAAATTTATACTCGTGGTATGTGCTCTTCATACCAAGTGACTGGAAAGGCAATTTGGTATTCTTCCCCAAAATGCATTTTCTCAGTTTAATCCTGAGAAAAATAGTACACAAGTTGCAACCTCGGGACATTCTACAAAATACCTCACCAGTACTATTCAAAAATGTCAGTCATCAAAACCTGAGAAAGTCACAGTCCAGGGGAGCTTTGAGGACTAAGTGGAAAGCATCCGGAATGGGATCCTGGAACAGAAAAGAGTATTAGGTAGAAACCAAGGAAATCTGAATAGAGTATGGACTTCAGTTAATTACAATATATCAAATTGGTTCATTAACTAATGAATGTACCAGGCTAATATGTAAAATGTTAATAATAGGGGAAATCAAATGTGGGGGATGAGCTACTCTACGTACTCTCTTCATAATAATTTTGTAAATATACCACTGTTCTAAAATTAAGTTAATTTAAAATTTTTATATACATACATTGGCTTAGTGGGTAAAGAATCCACCTGCAATTCAAGAGACACAGAAGACAGACTCAGGTTTGATCCCTGAGATGGGAAAATCCTCTAGAGAAGGAATCAGTGACCCACTTCAGCTTTCTTGCCTGAAAACTCCCATGGGCAGAGGAGCCTGGCAGGATTCAGTCCTTGGGGTCGTAAGAGGCGGACATGAGTGAGTGACTGAGCACAACAATATAGTCACAATATGTATGCATGTATGTATGTGTGTGTGTGAAAGCACATGTGTGTATATGTGTGTACCTTTCCAATCTCATATTTTGCCAATTTCTCTCTGCATACAAATCATCCCAAACACCAAACTTCTAATACTTCCTCCAATAAAAGTATACACACATACACACATATGTCCATCTTGTTAACTTGTCTATTGTTCAACCCTTAGCCCAGGGGTCCAGACATACCAAGAAGATTTCCCTGAATTAATGGAAATTTAAAATGATTCTTTAGCACCCTATGCCCTTGAACAAGAAATTACATTTTTTCTCCCACTAGTCTGAAAATGCTATTAATTTTTGCACACCTATAATTAAAACTAAGCTCTGCCACATAATAGTCTGTCAAGAGATACTTAATAAACTGACCTGAATGGGACTGGCCAGCAGCTTTTTTCTAGAAGAAGCAGACTTAGATTAGAGGTTCTATTTTCCCCAAAAGGGAATGAATCCATGTGGAGACTGAGAGAGTCAAATTAATTCAAAGAAGTAGCAGCAAATGCCCCTGACGATCTGACTTTATTATTAAAAGTACTTACCATCTACAACTAAATGCTGTTACTATTGCTTTTTAAAAGTCAAGTATTACTATTCTAAAACTAAAAATGAGAAAGTTTCAATAAGGAATCATTTCAAGGTAACTCACAGAAATAGTTCTGATATTATTCTTTTCCCTTTCAAAACCTTAACATTTCTAAACATAAATTATAATTATGTTTGAAAATAATACAAAGGTCAATTACTAAGCTATTCAGGCTTTTTTGACTATACAAATGTATGGATTTATACTTCAAAAATTGTTATTTTACTTTTAGCTCCAAATATTATAGAATGTCCTGATATATTTGTCCTAAGCACACTCCTTTCCCATACTTTTTATTTGTTTCCAGAAAAGAGAAAAAATGTGCCCTGTTCCAACATGCTAAATAAAACTTTAAAACCCTACTACTAACTTCCGGCTTATGTAATGTTAATGTATTTCTATTTTATTTTCTAATATACTTTGGATTAAATATTAATTTTAAGGAAAAGTTACCAATGTAACATAAAATACAGCTTTTTAAAAAATAAAAGCATCAACAATGACTAAAGAAAGCTGGATATTATGCCAAAAAGAGATTTTAATACCAGTGTCATAGTCACAGAAGCCTACTGTTTAAAATTTAATTTTTAGTTTGAAAGCGTTACTGGCAGCACCAAGAATGCACAAAACATATTCTCTCATTACCAGTATTGTTCCTTGGAGCATAAATGCCAAATGCTCCAAGGTAAGGACAAAGAATATTTTTGAACCCTGCAAGAAATGTGACAAATATCAAACTATGCACAACTGTCTCCAAATATTAGTTTCTTAAGCAACAATGTTTATGAAAATTAAAAAAAATGAACTAAACATTTTCTTGTCCTATAAATAAGCATGATGTATTGAGGTGCTTTTTTTAATACTTACATTTGAATAACTAAATTTTTCTAGAAAGGGAGAAAGAAATAACCTTAGAATAATTGTCTCTCAAACCATTCATGCCTTCATTCAACACTAACTAAGCACATGAGTCAACCAGGGATCAATGGTTGATGCATACAAAGCACAGTCATTAGCCTCTAAGAGCTCTTATTTTAAGACGAGGCCAGTCAAGAAGACAATTGTAATTCAGCTATACATTAATCCCCCACTTATCCATGGTTTTGCTTTCCGGGGTTTTATTTACCCAAGGTCAACTATGGTCCAAAAATATTAAATGGAAAGTTCCAGAAATAAGTAACTCATAAGTTTTAAATTTTATGGTTTTCTGAGTAGTGTGATGAAATCTCACACCTTCCCAAACCTCCCCATCAAGGACATGAACCATCACTTTGTCCAACATATCACACCTTTAGTCACTAAGTAGTCACCTCAGTTATCAGATCACCTGTCACACTATGACAGTGCTTGGGTCAAGTCACTCTTATTTTACTTAGTAACAATCATAAAGAGCGAAAGTAGTGATGCTAGCAATCTGAATATTCCAAAGGAAGCCATAAAAAGCTTCCTTTAAGTGAAAAGGTAGAAATTCTCAAAGTAACAAGGGAAAAAAATGTATACTGAAGTTGCTAAGACCTACAGTAAGAACAAGTATTTTATCCATGAAATTGTGAAGGAGAGAGAAATTTGCACTATTAAGTTTTGCTGTCACTATAAAAGTTATGGCCATGCACATGATAAGTGCTTAGTCAATATGGAAAAGGCATTACATTTATACAATAAGATATTTGGGGAGAAGGGAGAGATCACATTCACATAGCTTTTGTCACAGTATACTATTATAATTGTTACTCTATGGGAGCCCTCCCTGGTGGCTCAGAGGTTAAAGCGTCTGCCTGCAATGCGGGAGACCTGGATTCTATCCCTGGGTCGGGAAGTTCCCCTGAAGAAGGAAACGGCAACCCACTCCAGTATTCTTACCTGGAGAATCCCAAGGACGGAGGAGCCTGGTGGGCCCCAGTTCATGGGGTCACAAAGAGTCGGAAACAACTGAGCGACTTCATTTTCACTTTCATATTGTTGTTAATCTCTTACTGTGCCTCGTTTATGAATTAAACTTTATCATGTTCATGCATGCCCAGTCACTCAGTCCTGTGTGACTCTTTGCGACCCTGTGGACTGTAGACTGCTGGGGATCCTCTGTCCACGGGATTCTCCAGGTAAGAATGCTGGACTGAATTGCCATTGCCTGCTCCAGGGGATCTTCTAGATCCAGGGAGTGAACTGGCATCTCCTGCCATCTCCTGTATTTGCAGGCAGATTCTTTTATCACTGAGCCACCTGGGAAGCCCAAATTACAGAACAGGTACATATATATGTGTGAAAAACATATAGAGAGTGAGATACTATCCCCAATTTTAGGCATTCATTGGGGTTCTTGCAAGTATCTCCTGCAGATAAAGGGGAACTGTATAGACAAACCAAGCTTCAGAGCCAGTTCAGATGACCCTGTGCAGAGGTAACAGTTAACCACAGAGCTTTGACTAATACTGTGTGTGTGGAATATAAAACATTTAAAGTTCCCACCAAACACATGAAGTAGTGCCTAAAAGGTATCTGAGGTATATTTTCCTGAGAGAAAAGCTGTAAAAAGCTTTGAAATTTAGTGGTTGTTCTAAATAGCTTATTCATCCAGGTTATCATCATCTTGGTTTATCTCTGACTAGGCTATTTTATTGATCTGAACAGCTAGAACTTAACTTATTATAAACTGATACTGATGTAAATAATTGCTATCCATATAAATGCAAATTATGTCTGGTGAAATGCAACTGATCAAGGCCCTATAGCTGTTCAAGAGCTCTGCCAGTTTGCATCCATTTGTAAATTTGTTTCAGCATTCCTTATCTGACTACTAAGGTGGAGCTCTTTGAATTATCTTTAGAACCACTGGTTTCTCATTAATTAATGAGTCAAATAAATTTTTTGACATGCGTTCATTTTATAACTGTAGGAGAGTCATGATTTTATCCCTTAAAAAAATTATCCTTTAACGAGTAAATAGAGGAACCTTAAATCAGGTAGAGTATTTCTGTCTTCTGATGCTACTTATATTTTAAAAGAGTAATTCAGAACCTGCATGGGCTTCATACTGGTGCTTATTGATGGTGCTTTGCAGCATTGCTCCTTCAGAAACTGAGAATGATGAGCCAAAACCATGGATTCCAGGAGAAGCATGCCTCAGCAAGAAGAAAAATGTGAAAAAAAATCACATGGTAAATATTTAGAAAGACAGTCCATGATTACTGGCAATATTTATCCTGACCAGTGACCAAGAAGTGCATACACTCTGAAGAATGTGATGCAATCTTTGATAACCACTCTGCAAGGCTGTGCCATGTGTTCATAACTCACAGAGCCATTTAAGGTATCTCCATTTGTCTTCAGAGCAATAACACTTTCTCAAATAAATTAAAAGCTCGGCTGATTAAACTAAAACATTCTGTATCTTAAAAATAAAAGCAATCCTAAAATGGAAAGACATATAGGCTTTCCATGTTTCTTGAGTTAACTGAAATGCACTAATTTGCCAGCATTTTCTGCAATATGGTTCAAAATACTTATAGACATGTGTCGATACAGAGATATATGCAATAGGAACTAAAATGGAAGTCTCAGAATACACATTAACAAGCAATTTCCAAAGTAGTATAGAGGTAAGAAAGTACATGGACAGAAATGGATTAGAGGGCTTTTAAACCCCATGCCACATCAAGAATATGATAAATAGAATCTGGAGATCTGATGGCAAAGAAAGCAATGTTGGGGAAGATTTTCTGGAGAGAATTGTGCTGGGAGAGATACACCCAAGGAGAATGTACCCAGTTACTATCTCCTGACTCCAGTAAGCAAAGAAGGTCATTAAGGATCCCTCTTAGAATGATTCAAATGCATCCCTACTGGGAAATATAATGGATGTGTGTCTGCCACCTAGCTGGCAGTGGCTAGGCAAGATATGAGATTAATGGCCACATTGATGGCAAGCAAAAAAAAAAAAAAAAAAATTCTCTATTTGCAATGACTCACACTCTCAAAATTTCTCCCCAAGTTTTGTGGAAAAAAGAATGTCATCATTCTTTCAGTGGGTGAGATGTATGAGATAAGAGAATCAGCATGAAATCATCTTGGGTTCTGTCCACAAGTGTTACCTGAGAGATAGAACAGGTCTAATAGGAGGGAAGTTAGAATATAGGCATATTCAAATAAGGATATAGTGATGCTGAAAAATCTGCAAAAATAACCTGAGCTTATCCTGGCAGGGTATAGTCCATGGAATCGCAGAGTTGGACATGACTAAGTGACTAACTATGGGATAAGAATATTAGGGACAGGACACTCAAAACCTAAGGAACTTTATAATCTTATTCTTAAAAATCCAGCTATGCACATACATACACACAATTCTAAGAACAGGATAATTTTAGCATACCAAAAGACATGTTAAATTCTGGACAAATAAATACCATAGTAAATGAAGGGTTTTATCTTTAAAAATAAAGGTACTTCAGTGGAAAGACACATAAGTAAGGGTTGAACCTCCTCGGTTATAGGGAAAGGGGCAAAATGAACACAAAACAGAGAGAATAGTGCAGGAAGCACTTTGCAGGTAGAGCATATGACCAACACAGGTCAAGAAGAAAAATGTGAGATGATTGGGTATTACATCAGGAATGCACATTTCGGTAGCTTGCTGTGATTAATTCTTTAGTATATTTTGCATTCAACTTCAGGTACTGGTGGTCCAAAGTATTAACACACTTGATTGAAAACCAAATTTTCTGTGATCACATGCGATGTCTGTGTTTTACTGATGTCATTCTGCTAATATGTGTTACAGACCCATTCTTTTTTGCAGAACAGACCGTATCCACAGATGACTGTGGGAGACATAAACAAGCAGTAATAACAGAGAGCACTGGCCATTATCAGTGCAACTACAGAGGAAGAATGTTTAGCAACAGTGGTGGGATAGGTGTTGGGGAGG
This sequence comes from Redunca redunca, assembly GCA_006410935.1. Lineage (NCBI taxonomy): Eukaryota > Metazoa > Chordata > Mammalia > Artiodactyla > Bovidae > Redunca > Redunca redunca. The sequence goes on along the minus strand of SJYQ01008623.1, from coordinate 29,944 downwards.
GGAGTCCAAACAACCCACATCAGCTCCCAGTGGTGTGTGTATTCAGTCGTGTCCAACTCTTTGAGACCCCATGGACTGTAGCCTGCCAGGCTCCGCTGTCCATGGAATTTTCCAGGCAAGAATACTGGAGTCAGTTGCCATTTCCTTCTCCAGTGGATCTTCCCAACATGGAGATTGAACCCGTGCGTCCCAAGTCTCCTGCATAGGCAGGTGGACCCTTTACAACTGAGCCACCTGGGAAGTCCCAGACATTCCCAAGACAGTGTTTAAACTTTCAGGTCTGGAGAGCTCAATAGCAGCTCAAAATAGGAGCAGTAACATAAGAACTTTCTGCTCTTCTTTTATTTTTTTGTATTCTTGCTTCATCCTGGAGGAGGGGGAGAATGCTACTTAGACTCTTTACATGATGGAGAGAAGAGTTAAACATCAGAGTGGAGAAAGAGAAGCCATTCCTCTATCTTTCACTGACTTTGATGCTTCCTTCTCTACATTGCGCAAGCTGAAGTAGAGGAGGATGTTTTGATTGTTATAGAGGTCTGGACATTTTAATTACTGACAGAATGGCTTTGTATGATGACAGAGTAAGCATAAAAATCATAGGGTTGCTCAATCCAGGCGAGAGACAATTTAGCCCTCTTAATTAATTTGAAGAGATAATGGGTGACAAAAACAGAGGTTTTATGTTACAACCCACTAGCCCTGATGTATGTCTCAAAAATGATTGTTGATGTCAATCAACTTTTCACATTTCCTGGACAGTATTTTCATAATAAACATAGTCATAAAAAACAGACCCCTCCATCTATAAATTTCTCTTTTAAGAAACTACTGTGAGCTCTCTTCTCTCCTCCTTCAGATAAATGGGTAAAAATTATTTTGTATTATGTATTATATTATTTTAGAAAAATGCTAAATAATTCTAATACTACAAATAGAAAAAGTTTGTTCAATTCCATATGATGCATACCTAAATGTATGAGATAAAAAAATTTTTTAAGATGTGAAAGCCTAATTCAAGAAAGGAGGTGAAAGGGGATTCCATTGACTTGCATAAGTCAGAAGTTCAAATATACTGGCTTTAGGCATTGGTTGAATTAGAGAATTGTCAAATATCCCACTAACTTTATAGTATCTTTCAGCTATGTTATTTCCTGCTTGGACTTTCTGCTGTGCTGTGCTTTGTCACTCAGCTGGGTCTAACTCTTTGCAACCCAATGAACTGAAGCCCACCAGGCTCCTCTGTCCATGGGGAATTCTCCAGGCAAGAGTACTGGAGTGGTTTGCCATGCCCTCCTCCAGAGGATTTTCCCAACCTTATTCTCCAACAAAGATGACACCAACAACAGGCTTACATCAATCTTATAGCCACTAATTCAGTAAAATTATGGTACCTTTCTTTGAGTGTTTCCTTCAAAAAACCCAGAGAAATACTCATTCATCCCGGATGACTTGGTTTATTTTCTTTCCCCTAAACTACTATTAAATGTAGTGTCCTTGTTGGCCATGGCCTGGTCATGTGCTCAGACTTATGATGTGGGTATGGACCACCTAGAATGGATGCCTCATAAGAAAGAGTGTCTGTACCTAAATGAGGAAAGAGAAATTAAACGATCGTTGTTGTTTAGTCACTAAGCCATGTCTGACTGTTTTGTGACTTCATGGACTACAGCCCACCAGGCTCCTCTATCAGTGGGATTCTCAAGGCAAAAATACTGGAGCGGTTTGCCATATCCTTCTACAGGAGCTCTTCCCAACCCAAGGACTGAACCCACATCTCCTGCATTGCAGGGGGATTCTTTACCACTGAGCCCCCAGGGAAGCTTCAAGGTAAAGGATGCTGGCAGATAAAAATTCTAGACATCCCAACGCACTACAGTGGTTATTAAAATAATGTCTTCAAAAAACATTTCACTTATGTTGGGAAATTGGGATTTATTCAAATTAATAAATCATATACTGTACTATACATGTCTATGTATAACACACTTATTTGTATTTTTGATACAAATACACACCTATTGATAAGAAAATAGGTATATAAATCAGTTTAGTTCAGTCATTCTGACTCTTTGCTACCCCATGGACTGCAGCACAACAGTCTTCCCTGTCCTTCACCAACTCCCAGAACTTGTTCAGACTCATGTCCATCGAGTCGATGATGCCATTCGATCACCTCATCCTCTGTCATCCCCCTTCTCCTCCTGCTTTCAATCTTTCCCCAAATCAGGGTCTTATCCAATGAATCAGTTATTCGCATCAGGTGGCCAAAGTATTAGAACTTCACAGAGTGGGGGTTGATCCCCTGGAGAAGGAAATGCCAATGCAAGAGACATAATAGATATGGGTTTGATCCCTGGGTTGGGAAGATTTCCTGGAGGAGGGCACAGCAACCCACTCCAGTATTCTTGCTGGAAAATCCCATGGTCAGAGAAGCCTGGTGGACTATAGTCCATGGGGTCTCAAAGAGTAGGACATGACTTAGTGACTAAACAACAATATAGTCATACTATAAAGGTAGAATTTTCCAAAAATTTAATTACTATTACATCTGGTGATAAAATTAGAATAATTTATTTTTCTTTGTGCCTTTTTTCTTCCTCTTTAAGATAAGGAACATACATATTTCTTTTATAATCAAATAATTCTTAAAATAATAATTAAAGCAATAAATAAATCAGTGAAAAAATTTCACTGTCATGATGAGTACTATCTCAGCAAAAATGGCATTTGTTCCAGTGAAATCTATTAAGAGGCAAGACTTGTGTATCAGGATTTCAGAATTTACAATAATCAAAGCTCTTCTTCCCTGAACTTTCATTATTCTGGTTCTTCTTATCTCCTAAATTAAAGGAAGTCAAAGTGAAAAAGGGCCTTAGAGGGGAGCTAGTCTCAGACCTTTATTTTATAAAATGAAGAAAGTTCAGCCCAGAGAAATGTTAGGACTCACCATCAATCAATAGCATCTGAGTGGCAGAGTAAGGACTAGAACCCACCCTACTTACCCTGAAGTAGGTAACCCAAGCATCAAATCTTTTGCTTATTTTTTATTTTAATACACAATGTCTAATATTTACAGGAAATTGTGTTAATATAATTGTGGAATGTATGTCTAGTAGAGAAATTGATACAAGTTCACAAATAAATCTAATGCAAGGTTTAAAAAAAATGCTGAGGGTATTAAAAAGAAGTTACCATGCGAAGAAGAAATTAGAAAACCATAAAGGCACAGAGGAATAAACCCATTAGAAAACTGTTGAAAATATCTACAAACTGAAAACAGTAGATTTCGTAAAACATAGCTCTGGATGAAAAAGAACAGATTTTATTTCTCTGGATATGCAAGTATACACCACGTTCCTTAATGTGTAGATATGATATATATTACAAACACATATTATCCCTTAGCAAAACTTCAACTAGAGATTGAAGAGTCAATCTCCCAACCAGGGTTTCTAGGACAACCAACCACCCTTGATTATGTGGTGGAAGGTTATTTCCCTCTCTTGTAATTAGAGGCGATCTTTTAAGCCTCTGAACTGCAACTCCAGAAAAACTAAACCAGTGAGGCTGAAAACACCACAAGGATGAATTTGGATCCTTTGCTGCTGCTGCTAAGTCGCTTTAGTCCTATCCGACTCTGTGCAACCCCATAGACGGCAGCCAACCAGGCTCCTCTGTCCGCGGGATTCTCCAGGCAAGAACACTGGAGTGGGGTGCCATTTCCTTCTCCATTTAGATCCCTTACAAACTGCAAAAATGTGACATAGTATTTATATCACAAAACTTGAAGGTAAGGTTTTGGTAACAAGTATATATAGTAGGGCTACAAAAAGCAATATAGAAAGATAAATAGAAACACTCTCAATTTGTATATATCCAGCTGAATTAACCATGAATTGCCAAAAACATTTACTATTTAATTCTGCTCCTTCTTGCTAAAGAACTCCTTGTATGCTGCTTTATAAAGAATACCTCACAGTTTCATTAACATAAAAAGGTTACGGAATGGAGAAACAGTGAAGAAATAATTTTACTAATCCTCCTATACTTTGCTGTTGTATAGTCACTAAGTCATATCCAACACTTTTGTGACTCCATGGACAGTAGCCACCAGGTTCCTCTGTCCTTGGATTTCCCTGACAAGAATACTGGAATGGGTTGCCATTTCCTTCTTCAAAGGATCTTCCCCACCCAGGGATGGAATTCGTGTCTCCTGCATTGCAGGTGCATGGGAAGTTCAATCCTTACATACTTAGAGAAAGTTTAATATGCCAGATTTAGAACAGGATTCTATGTTCCTGAAATTATATGATGGTTTTTTGAAATTCTATGATGAAATCTCTTAAACACTTTAATTCTAAAGTAGACTTATTTTGAGTCAAGAAATTGATAGCCTTTTGTCTAAAAAGTATTTATAAACTTAAATAGCTACTATTTTCAAGTAATAATTTTTATTTAATAGAGTACTCAAGAAAGCACTCAAATTTTAAAACATTTGTTTCTAGAAATAGATATTCATTATTTTAAAAGTGCTTCCACATTCCCCCTTCTCTCCTCGAACTACATTTTTTACAGTTATTTGGATTATATTCACATGTGACACTTTGGCATTTACAAAATCATATCTCCCACTGGCTCTGAAAATGTAATATTTGAAATGTGCAGTGTTTGTCCACAGTTGGCTAGTTTATCATTTTGTGCTCATATGATTTAGTTTTAGCTAATGATGCATTTTCTTTCTACTTAGGTGAAATAAGAGAAAAACCAATTCAGGCACATCATTCAATAAAATCTTACATGTACAGCCATCTTCTTTGCTATTTGAATCAGT
>SJYQ01008618.1:76396-98752 GCA_006410935.1 Redunca redunca | reverse complement strand
TCACATGAGGTGGCCAAAGTACTGGAGTTTCAGCTTTAGCATCAGGCCTTCCAATGAACACCCAGGGCTGATCTCCTTTAGGATGGACTGGTTGAACCCTCTTGCAGTCCAAGGGACCCTCAAGAGTCTTCTCCAACACCACAGTTCAAAAGCAACAATTCTTCGGCACTCAGCTTTCTCCACAGTCCGACTCTCACATCCATACATGACCACTGGAAAAACCATAGCCTTGACCAGACGGACCTTAGTTGGCAAAAAAATGTCTCTGCTTTTCAATATGCTATCTAGGTTGGTCATAACTTTCCTTCCAAGGAGGAAGCGTCTTTTAATTTCATGGCTGCAGTCACCATCTGCAGTGATTTTGGAGCCCAAAAAAATAAAGTCTGACCCTTCACTCCTCAGGAATAAGCACACTCATTCCTCTTTTTTCCTTCTCACTGCAACGTTCCCTCCTGATTAGAGGTCGCTGTGCCAGGGTGGGGTTTACAGTGAGACTGTATCTCAGCCTTTTCTACCTGCTTCACTGTGGTTTCTCTCTGGTTTGCCTCATGTGAAGGGTTTGCTTTGCCAGTTTTTAGGTTTTTTTCAGAGGAAATGATTCTAAAAACAGCTGTAGATAGGTTGTGTCCATGGGAGGCAGTGAAATCAAGATCTTCCTATGTCAGCATCCTGAACCAGCAAATAAAAACACAGGATGCCCACAGTCATCATCCGAACATGGCTCTAAATCTGAGTATTTTCAAGGCAGTCATGAGGGACATAAGAAAATCACATTATTTGATGGTTTCCCTAAGCAACTAACACTGTACATTATTTCCAGCTACTAAAATATTATGCAATTTTTTTCTTTCAAACAGTTATAGAATGTAAAGGCTCTGAAAATTACAAAAAATATGACATGATTTCTGATTTCAGAAAGTGTAGGGCCTAGCAGAAATAAAGACAGATAATACTAAGCAGAATATAATCTGCCAAAATTGCAAATAGTATCTTTAATTGAAGTGAGAAATTCATTCAGACTAGAGAAGAGGAAGCATTTTTTTTCAAAGCTTTACGGTTTTCTATCTTTAATTTTTTTGTTGTTGTTGAAAGGAATTTGTCGAAAATTTACAAAATGCAAAAATAACAGAGAAAACCAAAAGTCACTTTTAATCTCACTATACAGATATAGCTACTGATAACATTTTCGTATATATCCCCTCCTTTATATTTTAAATAAAATGAGGATCCTTTACATGTATTTTTCTAGCCTGCTTTTTCTCCACCTAATATAATGTGGGCATTTTCCATTAATGTTTTAAAATATGACTTTCAGTAAATGCACAGCATTCCATCTCATGGATGTATCATGATTTATTTCCTTCTTATTACTAGATATTTTATTTCCAGATGTTTTAGTTTTATAGATAATTATGCACTGAACAGCCCTAATCTTTGTAATAATTCAACAGCTATTATTTGAACACTAGTTGCTGCTCTGGATGTTGGAGATATGTTAGTGAAAAAACATATGTTCCAAATTCCTTCCTGCCATGGGGAAAAGGAGGAGAGACAATAAATATGTAAACTCTGTACTTTGTGAGATGCTGATAAGTACTCTGGAGAAAGATCAAGCAGGGAAGAGGAATAAGTAGTGGGGCTAGGTGCTTGCCTTTTAAACCTGTGCAATAGAAATAACTAAAACATGGAGTAGAATTTGATAAATGCCAAAACAGATACAAAATGCAATGAAGGACATTACCTAGTTGGACAGGACAGGAAAGAGAAACCCCTCAAATCAGCAGAGAACAAGGTAGACACTCAAAGCTAAAGCAAAGAGAATTTCTTTTTACAAAAGTTAATGACATATTAAAGTGAAGACTGAACAAAAGCTGTTAGATTTGAGGGAGCCACTGTTGACTTTTGTAAGAAATATAAAGACAGAAGAAACAAGATGAATTAGATCACCAGGGATTTTAGTGAATGACTGAAGGCAGACAATATAAACTTCTCTTTCTGAACTAAAAAAAAGAGGATGGGATGTTAAGCTCAAAGGACCGAAGAGATCCTTTACTTTAAAGTGAAGGAAAAACCTGAACATGTTTTTAGGTAGAGAAAAAGCAGGGGTAAACTGAAAGTATGAGAGAGGTCTGAGGGTGGGGTAGGTGTTAGCAACAGGAAAGGACAGGCTCGGGAGCACAGGTAGGAATAACAGGACGTGAAAGAAGGTGCACTGACTTCTCTGAGACCAGAAATAATGACAAGACTGTGAACCATGCCCAGCCCAGTGCTCAGTGTGATGTTAACTGACAATGGCTGCCCAGACATTTGGTCAAATACTCCCAGTGTATGTGAGGGTGTTTTGGGATGAGAATATTTATTTGAATGGGTAGCCTGAGTTAAGTCGATTGCCCTCCCCCAAGTGGGTGGACCTCATCCAATCAAAGACCTGAATGGAACTAAAAGGGACACTCTCCCCTGAGGAGGAAGGACCTTCGCCAGACTGCCTTGAGCTGGACTTCAGACTTTTCAGTCTTCAGGCTCAAACCGAAACACGCTCTTTTTGGGTCTCAAGCCTGCCAGTTTTTGGACTGGAACTGCACCATCGGCTCTCCTAGGTCTCCACTTTACTGACTGTGGATGTCGGGACTTCTCAGGCTCCATGATCCTCTGAGCCAATTCTTTAAAATCAATTTCATTCTCTGTCTCTCTCTCTCTGTGTTTCTCTGTGTATGTGTATGTATATATATATATATATATATATATATATGTATGTATGTATGTATTATTTTGTATTCTGTTTCCATTGGTTATTCCTCTGCAGAACCCTAATGTGCCAGTTCAACCTTCAGCTCTGGGCAATAGTGAAGGACAAGGAAGCCTGGCATGCTGCAGTTCATGGGGTCACAAAAGTGGTTCAGGACTTAGCAACTGAACAACAGTGTGCCAGTATATGGCAAATGTTTCATCTGTGTTGAATGATAAAATCAATTATAGAGAAATTCAAAGGTGGAAAGAATAAATGCTGAGGGAGCCATGGGAAATGGATGGTTGCCCAAGCCAACCAGTGATACTGACGGCCAAGTAAACACTCCAGGGAAAATCCCTTCATTGGCTGCTGCTGCCACTTAGTCGCTTCAGTCATGTCCCATTCTGTGCAACCCCATGGACTGCAGCCTGCCAGGCTCCTCTGTCCATGGGATTCTCCAGGCAAGAATCCTGGAGAAGGTTGCCATGCTCTCCTCCAGGAGATCTTTCGACCCAGGGATCGAAACCGGGTCTCCTGCATTGCAGGCAGATTCTTTACCAATGAGCTACCAGGGAAGCCCTTTCATTGGATAATATGGACAAGCAAGCAGATCTGAGCTCTTCATGGGCAAGGATTCTAGAGGGCAGCTGGTCAGCCTCTAGGACATTCAACAAGCATTCCTGTAGGTAGTCAGAGCTCTGAGTCAGGAATATGAAATCAAGGGAATGGGAAGAAAACAAGCATTTCATCACCTGCTTGTGCAGGCCCTCTGCTAGTACTTCCCATGCCTGCAAGATGAGTGTTCTTTCTTTTTCAGAAAAGGAAACAAAGACCAAGTAATATTAATTAAGATAATACAAGGTGACAAAACAATAGACTCAGAACCTGGATCTGATTCCGGAGGCATTATCCAGGGCAAGCCTGACAGTTGTCATTGACCCATCTATGGAGGGGCTTAGGGACCGGCTTCCAATCCCTGTGCAAACCGCTTAGGGACCGGCTTCCAATCCCTGTGCAAACCGCAGGAACTGGGATTGTTGTTTATCTAAGTCATGTCTGACTCTTTGCGACCCCATAGACTGTAGCCCGCCAGACTCCTCTGTCCATGGGATTTCCCAGGCAAGAATACTGGCTGCTGCTGCTGCTAAGTCACTTCAGTCATGTCCGACTCTGTGCGACCCCACAGACGGCAGCCCACCAGGCTCCTCTGTCCCTGGGATTCTCCAAGCAAGAATACTGGAGTAGGTTGCTATTTCCTTCTCCAGGGGATCTTCCCAACCCAGGGATGCCACCCACATCTCCTATATTGCAAGTGTTTTCTTTACCACTGAGCCACCTGTGAAGCCCAGGAACGGAGATACCTGGATCAAAAACAAGTCAGAGACTTGGACACAGAGGAAAACATAAGACAGCCAATCAACAAAACATAGTATAAGGAAGGAATCTGCTGATCAGAACATAACTGGAAGGATAATGGCGTGACAGCTTCTAAGATATCTGTAATACTTTAATGTTCAATTCGCTAGTCTCCAAAGACTGGTGCTCTAAAACAGTGAGCAAAATAGCTTTACATCTTATTAAGCAGTATCTGTCACAGATGATGGGTACATAGGAGCTCTCATGATATCTATTTAATTTGCCAGATTAACTGGTGTTCCTCATTCCTTCATTAAAATATGCCCACGGCACAGAATACACACACACACACACGTTTATACACATAAATGCCCATGTGCTCAGTTGTGTCCAGCTCTTTGCTACCCCATGGACTATAGCCCTCCAAGCCTTCTGTTCATGGTATTTTCCAGGCAAGAATACTGGAGTGAGTTGCCATTTCCTACTCCAAGGGATCTTCCTGATCCAAAGATTGAACCCACATCTCTTAAGTCTCCCATGGACTCCTCTGTCCATGCCTGAGCCACTTGGGAGTCCCTCCACAGCACAGTATATGCCCCAAACTTGTAGAATTTCCTTTACTGTCATTGTGAACTTCACCCACTACAAGTTCCATGCTTGTGTAGTCAGATGCCTTTCTGCCCAAGCCTCTTTATACCCACTGAACTTGTTATTGTAATTATGTTAATTATTATATAAACCCATGCAATGTGAAACAAAGTCACTAAATAAACTGCTGTCAAACTGTGAAGAAGGCTGAGCACCGAAGAATTGATGCTTTTGAACTGTGGTGTTGGAGAAGACTCTTGAGAGTCCCTTGGACTGCAAGGAGATCCAACCAATCCATTCTGAAGGAGATCAGCCCTGGGATTTCTTTGGAAGGAATGATGCTAAAGCTGAAACTCCAGTACTTTGGCCACCTCATGCGAAGAGCTGACTCATTGGAAAAGACTCTGATGCTGGGAGGGATTGGGGGCAGGAGGAGAAGGGGCCAACAGAGGATGAGATGGCTGGATGGCATCACTGACTCGATGGATGTGAGTCTGAGTGAACTCCGGGAGTTGGTGATGGACAGGGAGGCCTGGCGTGCTGCGATTGATGCGGTTGCAAAGAGCTGGACACGACTGAGCGACTGAACTAAACTGACAACTATAAAAACCTGGAAAAGGTAAAAATCCACAATTATTTTGCATTTCAAAAGATTGACAAATGAAATATAGTCAACCCTTGCACAAAAGAGGGGTTAGCAGTCCCCCCACACAGTGGAAATTTTGAGTATGATTTATAATTGGTCCTCTGTTTATGCAGCTCCTGGGTATCCACTGTCCACATCAAATCCACGAATTCAATCACCCAATGATTAAATAGTACAGTAGTACTTACTGTTGAAAACACTAGCATATAAGTGGACCTGCACAGTTCAAACCCCATGTGATGGTCAACTGTACATTTGCAGTTCAAGTTATTTTAACGGTAAGGTATGGAGCAACATTTAAAAATCTCTTTGCTTTATTTTTTCAATCCACCAATCACTTACCAGTGCTGGCTAAGAGGGCTTTTACTATGCTCTGCACTGTACCTGTATAGCACTTTTGTTTGCTTTTTTCTAAAAAAGCACAGTTCAGTTCAGTTCAGTCACTCAGTCGTGTCCGACTCTTTATGACCCCATGAATCACAGGACACCAGGCCTCCCTGTCCATCACCAACTCCCAGAGTTCACTCAGACTCACGTCCATCGAGTCAGTGATGCCATCCAGCCATCTCATCCTCTGTCGTCCCCTTCTCCTCCTGCCCCCAATCCCTCCCAGCATCAGAGTCTTTTCCAATGAGTCAACTCTTCGCATGAGGAAGCACAATCTGTCTAGAAAAGCAAAATTAAAGGTTGACTCCACGTTCTCTAAGTGATTCTAGTCAGAACTTTTCTGTTAAATCTCAATACAGAACATACTACTACTACATGTCTGTTTGGACTATTCCTCCAAGTCTCAGGTATAATGTGATTCCTATGTATTAAATTCTATGTTGCAAACAAATTTATGGCTCACTAGTATTCATAAAATTGCCAGGAATTATGCATTTGGGGGCCATGTTGTTGTTTCACTATAGGCCAACATGTAGAGCATTCTAATAGTTTTCAGTGCAGGGAATCCTAGAGATAATCTAGTGTGATTCTTTTGTATCAAAGATAAGTAAACTGAGTCCAGGGTTAAAGATACCTGCCCAAGTAAAAATATATTGTAATAAAATTAAGGGAAATGTTTCAATAACCCCAAACAATTGGACCTTCCCATAAATACACTGTATTTAAAATCCAGGATTCTCAAAGCACTGTTAAATCAAATCATTAACAATTCTGATACCTATGTATCAACTTATTGTCCTATTTTCTATCAGCTGGGTTGCCTCCTGTCAAACACTGACTGAAAGGTCAACAGTTTCTTTGCAGGTGAATCAGTTGAGAGTTGCATTCATCCGTGAATAAGAAACCTGAAAAACAAGGGTTATTTTTATCACCCGTGTCAGGGGTAGGCTGTCCAGGCAGGCCTCATTTGTCCACTCTCAAGTTTTATAATGTCATTAAGAACATGAGGCTTTCTCGGGTTTTTGTTCAGCCAACCTTAATGTGTGCTTGTCAACTGGTAATGAGCTATTTCACCTCATGCATTGTAGGTTTGCTTTGGTAGAAGTGATGGGAAGAAGAAAAGAAAGCATGTCAGCTGAACTGGCTTTCCCTTAGAAAAGAGATTTTCTGGAACCACCCTAATAATTTCCTCTCAGAGCTGACTGGCCAACTGTGTTACACGGCCACTGTCACTGGCTCTGTGGCTGTACTGAGAGATGGGAGGGCACCCCACAGCCTCTGTAGGACCATTGCCAGGGTTAGGAAGAGCATGTGTGTGGCGTCTGCATCACGTTCTTGGTTCACAGTAGATACTGAAAACCGGCAGCTCTTATTTTTTTAGAAAAAAAATGAAATGAGTGGTGACATTGCCAAATTTCTTCCACAGTAATTATGAAGAAATGTAGAAATGTTTTCATACATGTATAGAATCCAATGTGGTAATAACATAATTTTCAGTAGTAAAACTCATTTATACTGAGCTTCCATTTGGCACTAAAATATTGATATGGCAACTTTTAAAAACTCATTTGATTAACCAGATTATCATTCTGAACACTAGTCAATAGTTTGTGAATAAGCACTGTAGTCTCAAAAGTTTTACATACAAATGACCTTTTTCTCTCTTATGTTTCATGAGTTGGGAAGTATTTGTTTATTGTTCTTTATTGCTAAAAACGTATTTTGGGACTTCCTTGGCGGTCTAGTGGTTAAGACTCCGGGATCCCAATGCAGAGGGCATCGGTTTGGTCCCTGGTCATTTAACTAAGATCCAGCATGCTGTCTGGTATGGACAAAAAAAAAAAGGTATTTTATCATAAGTAAAGCATGTTCAAATTGGTGATATGTCGAGAGAATAACATCTGTTGGACCATTACAATTTTACCACATTTATTTGTATTATTCATACATTGCTAAATAGAGATCATCACTTTAAAAAGATGTCTCTGTAGAGATCACTGGGTTTCTGGTTTCAGCTGCAAGAATTCCTAGTTTGCTATAGGCACTGCCAGTAGAATGGCAATACCAGAAGTTTTATATAAGGTATTTGATTTTTGTGAAGCAAGAAGAAAAAAGAGAAATACATACTTCACAAGAAAATTAACCATTTTCACATACAAAAACTAAAAATATTAGCAGAATTTCAAAGATATAAAAACACCTAGAGCTAACATCTGCCTCATACATATGGTTTCCATGTACCAGTCAATCCCATGATAAAAGCTGAAGTACAATCCAATATTGCATTATATTGAACTTTGATGATATAAGTTGCTTTGAAACAGTAGGCAAAAAACAAACTTCACAGAAAACCTTTGTCTAAATATTTTCTCTAAAATGAGTTAAATACGGGGACTTCCTTGGTGGTCCAGTGGTTAAGATTCAGTTCTTCCACTGCAGGGGGCATGGTAAGGTCAAAAACAAAACAGGAATTAAATATGAAAGGAGTACGTGTGTGTGAGATAAAAAGAAGGGAATGTAGCCATTTAAAAGTCTATCTAGGAATCATTATGCTTCAAGTTTTACAAATACTTTTATCTCTCAATCTTTACAACAACCCTGAGTAGTTATTTCCCCAGTAAGGGGATCACCTGGAGGTATCAGAGCATCCTGAACAGGGACTGAGAGCTGGGCTTCAAACACAGAGCCAACTCTGCAGCCCATGCCCTGAACACGAGACTGTCTCATGAATGTGACTTCGCCTCTCAGTTTCTTCGTAGCAATTTTGTGACTTTTGGGCTTCCTTCATAGTTCAGTTGGTAAAGAATCTGCCTGCAATGCAGGAGACCCGGGTTCGATCCCTGGGTCAGGAAGATCCACTGGAGAAGAGATAGGCTACCCACTCCAGTATTCTTGGGCTTCCCTTGTGGCTCAGCTGGTAAAGAATCCGCCTGCAGCGTGGGAAACCTGGGTTCAATCCCTGGCTTTGGAGATCGCCTGAAGAAGAGAAAGGCTTCCCACTCCAGTACTCTGGCCTGGAGAATTCACAGAGTCAAGCAAGGCTGAGTGACTTTCACTTTACTATGGAAACTTTGATGTTAATAGATGTATTGTGGTTTTAATTTTCAGATCTGTGAAATGTAATTTTGGTTCTAGTTTGCTTTTCAAAATACAACCCAAGACAATACAAGCAATGTAATATGAAGAAATGAGTAATTAGATGGTGAATTTAACCAATTTATAAAGTTTGAGCCCATGCTTGCCCTGGCTTCCAAGATTTTTTTTCTCTATAATTACCAAAATACTTGATTCAGTTATCCAATTAATTTTATATATGTATGTATATCTTCAAATTGCTTTTTTTTAATTGCCATATTCCACCAGGAAGCATGTACATGCTTTTTCCTTTTGAAATTTTTCTTGCTATTTTTCCCTTTGCTTAGATTTACCCCGTCATCTATAGTTAGGCCTGTTTTATAGGAGGGCTTGTGCTTCTTTAAATTATTTCTTTAATCTGATTCCACCTCTTCCCAACGTCAATTCAGGATATATCCTGAGCTTACCTATAGTACCTGTGTCAACAGTATTATTTCATTGGCAACACTGTCACCACTTGAAGTCAGTCTCAGTGGTGAAAGAGAATTTGTTTAGGCATTACAACAGCAATGTTGAAAAGATATTTTCACTGTCTTTTGTAAAGAACTGAAATAAAATGCAAGTCTCCCTTTAAGCCACTGGATCTTTTTGCAGACATTAAAAAATTTAAGTAAAGTGCACTTCATTTTGCTCGCTAATGCATCAAGAAGATCCTTTTATACTTTAAACAGTATCATTTTCACTTTCACGAAGAATTCTGAAACCTATTAGCTACTCAGATCCAATAGTTCTTTCCTTCCCACAGATTGGGCTGAGCAAACTGCCCTGGCAGGAGGCCACCAGAAATTCCAGTTGCAGAAGACTGTAATCTTCCCTCACAAAAAGGGGCCTGGCAAGTGCTAGCAATGCCCTATTCCTCTTAACCATCTCTAACCCTTACTCAAGAAAAGGGCAAAGGTTAAGTAAAAATGTTTGGCATAGTCGATTTCTTAAAAATAATCAAAATGCATACTCACACTATGGATAAACTTTTTAAAGTATGTTCTGCCTTACTTTCTGAGGTATAAGAATATTTTAAGGCAATTTCAATGAATCAGATTTCAAGAAACTACTAGAACATCTTTTGTGAGTTGCTTTCATTTTGTCTGAATTATGATATGTATTTCAACACTTTGGTCTACCAGAGTATGTAGCTTTGTCTTGTCACTTCACAGCTGTCAAAGGGAAATTCTTATTTTAAATCTCTATATCATCATTGAATAGTTCTAATAATAAAAGGCCTAAATTTTAGGTCCTCAGGGATAACAAGGTATCTCATCTACTGTGTTGTTCAAGCTCTGGCAGCATGTTGTAAAACAGATATGTAATAGGCAATAGTGGGTAAGAACAAAACCTAACATTGTTACCTAGTGCTGTTGAATAAGATTATACAATATTTTGTTTAAGACAAGTAGGCTATTTTAATAAGTGAACCAAACTGGGATGGGGGTGGGGAATTCCAGATATATCTGTTTCAGAATACATCTTATCATTGACCCCTTTTCCTCCTTAAGTAAATCCAATATCGCCAATGCGCCTCCTCCTACATAGCTCAGAGCATTGTCGTAACATTCTTGTGAAAGCAGTCATTTAAAAATGGAGTTCACGCAGACTTAAGGAACTTACAGTTGGTGGGGGTGGGGGGTAGCCGGGTTGGGAGATGGAGGGAAGGGATAGTTAGGGAGTTAGGGATGGACATGCACACACTGCTATATTTAAAAATGGATAACAAACAAGGACCTACTGTGTTTATAGCACAAGGAACTCTGCTCAGTGTTATGTGGCAGCCTGGATAGGAGGAGGGGAGTTTGGGGGAGAATGGATACATGTATGTGTATGGCTGAGTCCATTCACTGTCCACCTGAAACTATCTCAATGCCGTTAATTGGCTATACCCTCAATACAAAACAAAAAGTTTAAAAATAAATAAATAAAAATTACACAATACTATACTAGCTTTCCCATTAAAAAAAAAAAAAAAGTTCAGAGTTCACATTGCAACCTTGTTAAGGTGATCAAATTGTGTGATGACCTTGGAGATAGCTCCAGTTGAACAAAGTCTAGTGAAGTGGACCTAGCATAGCAAACAAGAAAGCCCCGAGCTTCTTTTTATTCTACTAAATATTTGTACTTGTTATGGTTTCCCCGAGGAAGGGTTTGGTGCTGGTAAAAGGGCAACAAGCCTGATGGTCTGAATTTGACAGCCAAAACTAAACATGGAAAAAATCCTGATTTTCAGATGCATGACTCTGACATTTGGCTCAGGCTGAAGTCATTTACCTTTGCACTGTAAAAAAAAAAAAAAAATTGCTAGATGGGTAAACAGCAGAGTTTATCTTACTTAATAATGACTATCAAACAATCCAAGATATTTTAGGCTCCAAATTGTTTATTCTCAAATAATGAAGAGGAGCATTACAAACATACCTACAAAATTACCTCATATTCATCACTTGATCTTTTTCTTTCCCCTATCAGTTGTGCTGCTGTGTGTTTTTAAAGTTATAAATTTATAAAAATGTATGAAACTTTTAGACAAGCTGTGAGATAGATAGATGATAGATGGAGAGAGTATGTGCATATGTATTTTTATAAACATTTTTCCCCCGGTCATTTTCAACTGGAGATATTGAACTGGGAAGCATTTGGAGATGAACAAGGGTACTTCTGATTTCTCAGTGATGGTGTCAGAGGATTTCTCAGTGATTTCTCAGAGGATGTGTCAGACAGTGAGCTACTGCCGTTCGGGGCCAGAAGCTAGGGGTGTGAAACATCCTGCAAGAATGGAGTGTTCACTGTGAAGAAGTACACAGACAGGAGTGTAGGTACTCTGAGTGGGCTGTGGAGCCACACAGCTTGAGTTCCAACCCAGTTTCTGCCTGTAGGATCTTGACCACGTTAACTAAGCAGTCTCAGACTCCGCTGCCTCACCTGTAAAATGAACATGGTGGTAATATCCGCCTCACAGAATTCTGCTGTAAGGATTAAGCAAGTTAAAATATATAAAGTGCTTGACATATGGTCAGCTCTCGATGCTGGCTACGGCTACTACAAGTTCACTCAGGTTCTTCATTTCATGTTAATTAGAACTGGTAAGAGAATGTACAAATACAGTTCTTGAAACCTGCACCTCCTAAATTTAAAAATTCTGTCTGGAATCCATGATGCAGTAGAAGGTATTTCTTGATGACGAGAGTCATAATGGAAGCACACTTTCAATCACTAAATGTTTTCAGATGAAGCAGTAGGAGAGGTTAAGAGTAGGAGCAGAAAGCATTCTCAGGTCAAAGAAAATTTGTGTGGGCTGTAAAACAGTGTAAGCAGACACTGTACAGGGCAAAGAGATGCAGGGGCGGTCTGATCAAATTCTCACTGTGAGTTTGCACAGTGGTGATCAGAGCTGATGAGATGCAACCAAGAAGAGGTTATTACTGACCTAGGACCAGGAGGAAAAATCCAGTCCAGATCACAGTCAACTTGGAGGGTGTCTGTGGAACACACTACACTCCCGTGGGGTCTGCAAGCCTGGAGCCTATCAATGCAGACTGAGAACATCCGGAGTAGTTAAATGATTCTGTAAAAGAGGAGACTTCTCACTCTGCAGTTAATCTTGGGTTTGTTGTTTGCGCGCAAGGGCCTTTCCTGTGTAATACTCATTTACACTATAATTCAGTCTTTTGAACATGTAAAGTAAAAGCCACTGAAAGCCAGTTTTGCCTCTATTATTTATAAATCTAAAAGTGAGCATTAATCTTAGTGTTTTATACATACATACATACATACAAAAAAAAAAACCCTGAATCCAAACAAGAATGAGGTTAGTACCTGTGGGAAGAACAGAATAGCACATCACAGGTGGATGTAACACATTTTCCATAAGTACAAATTAAGCAGCCTGAAACAAAAAGATAAAAGTAAACCAACCACCCTTCCAATTTCCTAAATTGAAGTTCTCTCAACTGTCAGATGTTTAAAGTGATGATTCAAATGATCAAATGCTT
This sequence comes from Redunca redunca, assembly GCA_006410935.1. NCBI lineage: Eukaryota > Metazoa > Chordata > Mammalia > Artiodactyla > Bovidae > Redunca > Redunca redunca. Next base: position 85,932 of record SJYQ01008618.1, on the reverse strand, counting down.
TAATCAAACATAGAATTGAGTATTAGCACCATTAATAGAAAACTTCCCAAAATAGCGAGAGTAGTACTATGTTGATTCATTCTCTTTCAGAGACTGAGTCACAAAGTATAAAATCTAGTAATTTGGAACTGATGGCAAACTATCCCATTTTCCCTGTATCTTTCTTGGTTCCTCTCCCTACCCGGTAAGTCTTAACGCTGCTGAAGGTCCAACAGTTCTCCTTTATGTTCTCTAGCTGCACACTTGCATCACATACACACACACACACACTTTTTGGAGGCTCCTTAAAGTCATCTTACTGGCATTACTGTGAATGTTTCTCAAACCTCCGTCTGATCATCCTTTCATTGCACTCCAGTCATAGTGTTTCTGAAAGCTATGAGACATCGCCAATGAAACACAAAAATTCAACTGTAGGGACTTCCCTGGTGGTCCAGTGGCTAAGACTCTGAGCTCCCAATGCAGGGGGCCTGGGTTCGCTCCCTGGTCTGGAAACTAGATCCCACATGTCATAACTAAGAGTTAACATGCTCTAAAAGATCCCATGTGCCACAATGAAGACCTGGCACAGCCAAATCAATCAATATTTAAAAATTCTACCATAAAATTCTACCATAGGCTTCCCTGGTGGCTCAGAGGTTAAAGTGTCTGCCTGCAATGCGGGAGACCCGGGTTCAATCCCTGGGTCGGGAAGATCCTCTGGAGAAGGAAATGGCAGCCCACTCCAGTATTCCTGCCTGGAGAATCCCATGGATGGAGGAGCCTGGTAGGCTACAGTCCATGGGGTTGCGAAGAGTCAGACACGACTGAGCGACTTCACTTTCACTTTCACTTTACATCTCACACCCATCAACACGTTGAGTTTATTTTCCAACTACATCCAAACCCTGACCCTCTCTCTAGGCCTCCCGCAGATCCACACCAACATCAAGTCTTCCTCCGTAGTCGCAGTGGCCTCATCACCGCCATCCACGCTTCCACCCTTGCTGCGCTTCACTCTCCTGGACATAGGAGGTGAGTGTTGCTTTTAAAACAGAAGTCACATCCCAACACAACTCTGCACAAAACCCTCCAGTGACATAATTTCCCTGCAAGAAAGTGTGCTATCCCACTTCTGTCACTGGGTTACCTGAGGAAAGCTACTTAACATCTCTGAGCCTCTATTACCTGCTGGTAAAAAGAGGACAATGATTTTCTTACTGGTGTATAGGGAATACACATGCTCATTGTGACAGACATAGAAGAGTGTGAAAACTGTACTTAATTCTACTGATCTCTAGGGAAGCCTGTGTGGCAGTGAAATGAGCCATAGGATGTTCTATCAAACTCAGGAATGAAGACGGATCTACAGGGTCAGGTGGTCACTGAGAACCTCAGAGCATAACCACTCTGTGACTCTTAAGAAGGAGCCCTCGAGGAATTAAGTGTAAGGTAAACTCACAACCAGAAGATGAGTCCAGGACAAAGACTGCTGATAGGACCCAATATTCCAGATCCAGGTCATCTACTTGGATGGTGGGGTGCGAGTGATCACCAGTATTTTAAGTAGAGACAATGCTCAGGTCTGGGAGTTCGAACTTCTTCCCTTCAGTAAGTGAACCCTGGAATTTTAGTTGAACACATGGACACTCAGAATTGATCCCATCCCCTAGCTTTCCTTGCCTCTGAGTGTTCCCTGGTCTTGGGATGGGAGCAGGAGGAATGTATGTAATTTTGAGGGTTATAACTAAAAAAAGCATCTCTCCCAACCCCTTTTCTTCATTTTGCTGCTAAATATGATTAGCCATCTTGGATCCTGATAAGGACCACACTCTAAGATAGTAGAGAAAATAAGATCGCCAAAGCTTGTGTCTGACTATTTTAAGGCTGCCATATTGGTCTTGAACTGTCTAAATTTATATAATAATATTGTTTTGTGTTAGGACAGCCAAATTAATATATAGCAGATGACAAGATCGCCTGTTAATTATCTAGCAGAAGATTTTTTCAGAAATAACTTCAGAATAAAGGACAAGTTGTAACCTATGGACCCAGTCTATACTGTCCCTGGGAGGCGCCAGCCCTGGCTCCAAGCGGTGACCTCACACTACTCCTGGACCTTATGGCCAACAGTGGCTGAACACTGCCCCAGCCGGAGCTACTGTGACTGAGTTTTCTTCTAAGGTTTGACACACAGGGCTATCAGGGCTGACTCTGGACTCGTAGATTCTTTCCTCGACAAGCTTGATTGGGAGGTCGTATGTGGTCACAGTCCTTAGCTTTGTTGCAGAGGTTCTCTCCTGACTTCTGATAGAAATTAAGACCTGGAGTCTTAGAATTGAGAGACCACTGTCACGAATAAGGAACAACCTATCTGGTCCTATAAGTCATTGGAATGACCTCTGATTTAATGCTGTACAGATCTTTGGGAGTCCCGTGGACAGCAAGGAGATCAAACCAGTCACGCCTAAAGTGAATATTCATTAGAAGGACTGATGCTGAGGCTGAAACTGCAATACTTTGGCCACCTGATGCAAAGAGCCAATTTGTTGGAAAAGACCCTGATACTGGGAAAGATTGAGGGCAAGAGGAGAAGGGGACGACAGAGGATGAAATGGTTGAATAACATCACTGACTCAGTGGATATGAATCTGAACAAACTCTGGGAAATAGTGAAGGACAGAGGAGACTGGCATGCTGTAATCCATGGGGTCACAAAAAGTCAAGACACAATTTAGCGACAGAACAAAAGCAAAATGAAAAGTCTTTCTCCAGTAAGTATGGACTTTAGCTTGAGGTCAGCATTCAAGAAATTCCATATGCTAAAATGGAGAACAACTTTGTTATTAGGTATTTTGAAATTCATTTTGGATACCATGTGCAATGTGTAGATTTTGTCTGTACTGCCGTAATTCCAAAACTGATATATTGTTTCTGTCTCTCATTTTAGGGGATATTTTTTTACTGTGCTAAAATATACATAAAATTTGTTTTAACCAATTTAAGTGTAAAATTTAGTGGCAGTTAAGTACAATCTCACTGCTGTGCAACTATCACCACTCCACTCTCCCTCTCCATCTCCAGAATGTTTTTATCATCTGAAACTCAAATACTGTAAGTACTAAACACTAGTTCCCCATCACTCTCACTTCCCAGTCCTTGCTAACTACTACTTACTTTCTGTCTCTATGAACTTGACTACTTTCAGTTCAGTTCAGTCGCTCAGTCATGTCTGACTCCCTGCGACCCCATGAACCGCAGCACTCCAGGCCTCCCTGTCCATCACCAATTCCCGGAGTTCACTCAGACTCACGCCCATCGAGTCAGTGATGCCATCCAACCATCTCATCCTGGCTCGTCCCCTTCTCCTCCTGCCCCCAATCCCTCCCACATCAGAGTCTTTTCCAATGAGTCAGCTCTTCACATGAGGTGGCCAAAGTACTGGAGTTTCAGCTTCAGCATCATTCCTTCCAAAGAAATCCCAGGGTTGATCTCCTTCAGAATGGACTGCTTGGATCTCCTTGTAGTCCATGGGACTCTCAAGAGTCTTCTCCAACACCACAGTTCAAAAGCATCAATTCTTCGGTGCTCAGCCTTCTTCACAGTCCAACTCTCACATCCATACATGACCACTGGAAAAACCATAGCCTTGACTAGACGGAACTTTGTTGGCAAAGTAATATCTCTGCTTTTCAAAATGCTATCTAGGTTGGTTACTTTAGGCACCTCAAACAAATATATAGGGTATGGAATCATACAATATTTTTGTCCTTTTCCATCTGGCTTAGTTCATGGTTCATCCATATTGTAGCATGTGTCAGAATTTCATTCCTTTTTAAGGCTAAGTAATATTCCAGTGCATGTATAGACCACATTTTGTTAGTCCACTCATCCATCGATGGATACTCAGGTTGCTTCCATCTTTTGGCTACACAGAACCTTTTGCTGCTATGAAGATGGGCGTACAAATATCTTTTCAAGGCCCTGCTTCCAACTCTTTTGGACGTGTATTTAGAAGTGGAATTGCTGGATTATGAAGTAATTCTATGTTTAGTTTTTTGAGGGACCACCATACTATTTTCCACAGCAGCTGCACCATTTTATATTCCCATAAGCGATGCACAAAGACTCCAATTTCTCCACACCCATGCCAACATTTGTAATTTTCTGGGTTGCTGTTGTTGTCTTTATGACAGCCATCCTAATGGGTATGCAGTTTCACATTTTCAACGTTCTCAATTAGAATTTCAGAAACCCCTACCAGTCAGTGCTGGTTTGCATCTTGTACCCTGACTGTATTCCTTGACAAAGTGGTTAATTAGGGAGTGCACTGTGGTATGGATTTTCAAGGTCACATTTGTCTATCGGCTTTTACATCTTAGTCCCCAAAGCTGCTTCCCCCATTTTCAGCCAAATATACTTCTCTTATTTCATCAGTTTTACATAGTGCGTGTCTGAGTAAGATTTCACTTTATAAAAGAGTTCCTCAACTTAAAAGAACAATTTGAAAATGTGGTCCATACTCTCTAAGGTTCAGAAAAATTAAGTGACTTTTCTGAGGTCTCTTAGCTCAGTAGTAGCAGAGTCAGAATTTGAACAGAATGAGACATCCAGTGAGACAGAAGGCATGCCTAGTAGCAGTCATATTATGCATGCATTCTGTCAATCATTCATTCATTCTTCAACATATGTTGCATATACAACTTAACTGCAATATCCATTTACAAAATAGACTAGATCAGTTGATTTCTGTTGTTGTTGTTGTTTAGTCACTAAGTCATGTTCAACTCTTCTGTGACCCCACGGACTGTAGCCCACCAGGCTCCTCTTTCATGGGATTTTCCAGGCAAGAATACTGGAGTGGGTTGCCATTTCCTTCTCTAAGGGATATTCCGGACCCAGGGATTGAACCCACATCCCCTGCATCAACAGGCAGATTCTTTATCTCTGAGGCACCTGGGAAGCCCAGTTGGTCTTTATCTCCCACCAAGTTACCAAGGAGAGTAGTAAGGATTCAGAGGAATGAAACATGCTCTGAGAAATACCATCATCTTAGCAGACAAGAAACCAACAATAATAATGAAACTTCACCCCTTCCTGCCAAGGGAATTACACATAAGAGATATATAGTTATAATGGAAAAGTACCGGGATAATTCTTTCTAGAGGGAGAAAAGTATTGTAAGTCAAAATTCAGGGGCTTCCCTGGTGGTCTAGCGGAGAAGGCAATGGCACCCCACTCCAGTACTCTTGCCTGGAAAATCCCCTGGACAGAGGAGCCTGGTGGGCTGCAGTCCATGGGGTCGCTAAGAGTCGGACACGACTGAGTGACTTCACTTGCACTTTTCACTTTCATGCATTGGAGAAGGAAATGGCAACCCACTCCAGTGTTCTTGCCCGGAGAATCCCAGGGACGGGGGAGCCTGGTGGGCTGCCATCTGTGGGGTCTCACAGAGTCAGACACTACTGAAGCGACTTAGCAGCAGCAGCAGCAGCAGCTGGTGGTCTAGTGGTTAAGAATTCACCTTCCAATGTAGGAGATGCAAGTTTGATCTCTGGTTGAGGAACTAAGATCCCACCTGCTTCAGAGAAACCAAGCCCACCCACTGCAACTACTCAGCTCGTTAGCTCCAAAGCTCAGCTCATGGAAAGCCCGTGTGCCTCAACAAAGATCCCCAAGTGCCACAACTAAGACCCGATGTGGCAAAATAAGTATTTTTTAAAAATAAATCAATATTTAAAAATAATAATGAGGAATATTTTGTGAAATGCACTACATTAATACTGATAGAATAGGGAACAGTTGAAGGAGGTATAGGCCATGCATCTAAGAAGCTTATAGTACAATAAAGGCCTAAGACAGTCTACAAACAGCCATGAGCAGAGTGACAAATACTTGAAAGACCAGGGTAAAATCAAAGTACTGAAAGTTTTTTTTTTTAAGAGACTTAAAGGAGAGAAAGACCCTATTTGGTTAGGGAAATCCAGGAAGTCTTTGTAAGGGACTTTGTAAAGGAGAGTCTAAAGGAAGAGGACTATGGCCTATTCCCTGAAAGGTACACAGATGTTGAACAAGCAGATCTTGGGGAATCAACAGAGGGAAGGCCAATTTAAGTAAAAGAAAGTACATGCAAAGACACGAATGGGGAGGATTATGAGCTGCATCCCAGAACAAGCTGTTGAGAATAGGCTGTATATGGGCTAGTTTCAGGATAAGAGCCTGAACAGATGAGTTAGAAACACATGGTAGAAATAGCCTAGAATGGAAAGCTGCCAAGTGTTATGTTCTACAAAACAGAAAGTGAAAGGGAGTCATCAAAGGCTTCTTAGAGCCCTGGCTGTGAGAGGTAGGTTATGTGGACAAGCAGGTTCTCTGGGCCTCAGGTTGTCACATATGCTTCATGCCCGGCTACAAGCACTGCTTTAGGAATATTTATCTTACAGATTGTTCCCTCCTCTCAAATGTCAAGGAGAACAGAGGCAAAGATGATGGCCATATTAGTGTGACAACTTGGTGCAACAAACTCAACTATCTGTACATTAGATTGGGTACAGAGTGGACAGGAGTTAGGGTAACAGTTAAGAATTTATTACAGTAGTCCAAGTAAAATGCTTTTAAAGACCCCTAAGTACAACCTGGTTATGAGATTGGACACACAGTAGAAAAACACACTTGAGGGAGAAGGTAGATGATTTTGCAACCAACCAACGGGGAAAGGGAAAGCTGAGGAAAGGCAAGGCAGAGAGAAGCATGACTGAGCCTGCAAGACGGAGTCACTGGGCAAGGATGGTATTTCCAAGTGACGTAATATGAGTTGGGAGGAACAGGAGCCAGTTTGGGGCTGAGGTTGTGGAAGATTATGCTGGATTTGGGATCTGTAGATTTCAGAGTACCAGTGGCCATCTGGGTCAAGTTGTCCAGCAGACAGTTGGATTAGGTGGAGGTCAGGCTACATTCCTAGAGATTGTGCAAAGTGGTGAGCATTATTTAACCTATGGAACAAGAGGTCTGCAGAATGCCCTTTGAGGATGAAGCCTTGAGAGATGGCCACGTTTATTCTTAAACCTGGGGAAAAAAAGTCATGGAGAGGTAAGAAGTCACACAGGGGTAAGAAGGAGGTCACTCATGCTTTGGGAATCCAGGGGTGTCAGATAACTTATACTAGTTCCTCCAGATTCCCTCTCCTGCTTCCTATATTCTGCTCTCAGGCCCAAGTGGGCCCCATATGGCTCTGTGTCCTTGGCTTTAAGATATGTTGAGTCAAAGGGGAGTCTAGCAGGAGATACAGAGGAGGGAGGAGAGGGAGAGGTTGCCTTGGACTGGCTGTGATCTACTCATTGCTCCTCTCAAAGTATTAGTACCTGCTATGCATGATTCTCCTTCCAGGCTCTGTAACTTTCCCTCACCTTGTCCCTTGGGGTCCAGGAGTGATAACTATTTGGCTGCTGCCATTTCCGAATTCATCCCATACCTTATGACTCCCTTAACTCTGCCTTCAGTTTTGTACTTAGCTTTTTATAACATTTATAACACTTAATAAGTTATCCTAATTTGAGTGTTCTACTTGTTTCCTATTGGGACCCCAAATGATACACTTACTATACTTTAATATTAACAGTAAGTGTTAACAAGGGGCATGACTGGGAACACTGACATTGTCCTAACCCCTATCAATAGCTCCTTTTCTTTATAGGAATCAACAGCAAACTTTAATTTCAGCCATACTTCTACCTAGTTCTTCAACTCCTACTCAGAAATTGACATGCAATTGAATAAAGGGGACCTTTGCTAATCAAACTAAGCTGTTGTTCATTGTTTTTAGTCACTAAGTCATGTCTGACTTTTTGTGACCCCATGGACTGTAGCTCGCCTGGCTCCTCTGTCCATGGGATTTTCCAGGCAAGAATATTGAAAAGGGTTGCCATTTCCGTCTCCAGGGGATCTTCCCAACCCAGGCATCGAACCTGAGTCCCTGCGTCTTCTGCACTGGCAGCTTTATGGCTGAGCCACACCTAGGCCTAAAACCATTAGCACATTTTTGATAAAGATCCTGACTGATGCATGAAGAAAGTAAACACACAGACAAGAGGGAAGCATCCTTGATTCCTGATACTCTCCAGATGAGTACAACTATCAGTCAAACGCTCTAGGAGTAAAAAAGAGTCCCTGCTCTTTGGCTGTCTGAAACAGTCTCTCCAGGAGGTCAATGGCCAGCCATTGTTGACAGCCAAGCTTCTCACAAGCTTCTCCACTTTCAGAGCTGTATCTTACACTGACTTCTCCAGCTTAAAGAAGACTCTGAGGACAAGAATATCCGATTCCAGATATCTACCTGAATCAACCCTAAGGGCCCACGGAAACAGATGAATTCAGGATTTAGCGGTCTTTTTAAGCCACTAAATATTGGAAATATTTTAGTTACGAGAATTATAGAAGGGGAACTTCCCTTGTGGCCCAGCGGCTAAGACTCCACGTTCCCAATGCAGGGGTCCGGGTTTGATCCCTGGTCAGGAAACTAAACCACAACAAAGATCAAAGATCCCGTATGTTGCAACTAACACCTGGCGCAACCAAATAATTTTTTTTTAAGAAGAATTATAGAGGGAAATTTCAGTAGTTCTGGGGTACATGGAGCCTGTTTTCATTTCTGAAACTTCATCTGTCCTTGCAGTATAAAAAAATATCTGAGAATGGGGTTTCGTGGCCTTGGCAGGGATAAGTTTTAGATTTCAAGAGAGAAGGAAGGAGGCTTTGAGTTAGGAAACATGTCTAAGTGGTGAATAAGCACAGGCACTGAGGTTTTTAAGAGCAGCTGGGTTTGGCAAATATGAGGCTGTTCCTTCTCTCCCTTTTTGTTTTCTTCTCTCCTTTGCATAGTGAGGCAGGCTTCTGGGGTCTCCGAGTATTTCTCTGGTCACTGGTCAGCCCCGCAGGAACGCTTCTCTGATTCTGAGAACACCTTGAGAATGAGCTGTTCCGAGAAGCTTCCAAGCCTTTCAGCATGGCAGGATCAGGGGTGGCAGATTTCTGATGAGAGATGGTCCTGCTTTCAGGGCTCTGCATCAAAAGTCATAGGGCTGGCAGATGCTGCTAAAAAAGCAAGCACATTCCATTCAAGGCAGTGCTTCTAGCATACTGCAGCTGAAGAAGGAACATGCTCTGGGTTAGAGCCAAGGCTGAGTGTTGGAGAGTGACTTCAGGGGTAAAGCTTGACCTCTCTCCCCTTAAAGAGGAAACTACCAGGAAGGGATTCTAACCCATGCAACAAGTCACTAAGGTTGCTTTTACTAACCCCCAGCTCATGGCTCACAAAACTATTGTTAATCTGGGTCTCACCATGTAGCTTTAGGAATGAACACACTATCCTATGATGGGTATGTTTTAAGTTATGTCTTCTATGCATTTAGTATTTTCAACAGAAATGCACAGCAAGATTTACTATAAATAATCCTGGTGAGGATAATCAAAAGTTGTGGCCACGTGACTTCCTAGTTTTCTTTCACTTTGATTTATATCTGCTGTGTTCTTTGAGATAACAGAGACTCCTATTTATTACT
>SJYQ01008618.1:62007-75944 GCA_006410935.1 Redunca redunca | reverse complement strand
ACATATTTGGGTTAAAATTGTCATACACACCACGAACAAATGGTAGAAGATATTCTCATATATTGCAAACCCCAAGATAACACCTGTGTCGGATTCCCAGGAAATACTGCTTGAATGGTGGACTAACCCTAGTCTTAGTAGAGGACCAGGAAGGTCTTTCTAAGGTCTTGAACCTTGAGACTTAAAGGATGATTTGGGCTAATTGGGAGATAGGAGAAGTTTGCCAGAAAGGAGTGATTTAAGTTGTCCACCTAAAGTATGCAATTCCGGGAAGAAACTTAGCAGTTAGAAAAGATACAAAGGAGTCCAAAGTTGAAGCATGGAGGGTGGGCGAGTGTATGTGAGGGTCAGTTCAGTTCAGTCACTCAGTCATGTCCAACTCTTTGCAACCCCATGGACAGCAGCACACCAGGCTTCCCTGTCCATCACCAACTTCTGGAGCTTGCTCAAACTCATGTCCATTGAGTCAGTGATGCCATCCAACCATTTCATCCTCTGTCGTCCCCTTCTCCTCCTGCCTTCAATCTTTCCCAGCATCAGGGTCTTTCCAATGAGTGAGTTCTTCGCATCAGGTGGCCAAAGTATTGGAGTTTCAGCTTCAGCATCAGTCCTTTCAATTAATATTCAGGACTAATTTCCTTTAGGATGGACTGGTTGGATCTCCTTGCAGTCCAAGGGACTCTCAAGAGTCTTCTCCAACACCACAGTTCAAAAGCATCAATTCTTCATCGCTCAGCTTTCTTTATAGTCCAACTCCAACTTTATAGTCCAAGGTTCAAGTGAGGGTAGCCAAAGATAAACTATAAAGGTAAGAAGGGTAAGCTCTCCAGGGTCATGTGAGCCATATAAAGATTTGGACTTCCCTGGTGGCACAGTACATAAGAATCTGCCTACCAATGCAGGGGATGGGTTCAATCCCTGCTTCAGGAAGATGCCCCATGCCTCAGAGCATGGGCTTAGCCTGTGCACCACAACCTCTGGGCTCGAGTGCTCCAACTATTGAAGCCCACATGCCTAGAGCCTGTGCTCCACAGAGAAGCCACCACAGTGGGAAGCCTGTGCACCACAATGAAGAATAGACCCTGCTCGCCACAAGAGAAAATCCGAGCAAAGCAATGAAGAGCCCGTGCAGCCAAACATAAATTATTTTTTTAAAACAGATTTTAATCTTGATGCTAAGAGCAACAGGTTTCCAGGGAAGGATTTTAATAAGGAGAATATCACCCATGGGTTTCCACTGATCATTCTTGCTGGAGTGCAGTCAGTGGGAAGGTCAGTTAGGAATCTGTCACCATGGTCCAGACTTGGACTAGGATGATGGCAGCAGAGAAGGGGAGAAATGAGTAGATACTTAGGAGGCAAATCCCTAGAGATGAAAGATAAGAGTGGGGAATTGTGTCCATCAGGGCACCTGAATTAGCTGTCTATTGCTGCAAGACAAATTACCTCAAACAATAAGTATTTAGTGTCTCACAGTGTCTTGAAAGGCCAAGGACCTGGGAGCAGCTTACCTGGGTGGCTCTGGCTCAGTCTTTCATGAGGCTGCTGCAAAGTTGTTGGCATGCGTCACAACATTCTTAAGTTTTCACCAGGGCTAGAGGATCTGCTTTCAATCTCACTCACACGATTGACTGCAGGCCTCAGTTCCTTACGACATGGGGAATGCTTGATGTGAAGACTGGTTCACCCCAAAGTGAATGATCAGAAAAAGAGAGAGTGTGCAAAGTGACCAAGAAGAAAGCTGCAGTGTTGTTCACGACCAGTCAGAAGAGACACACCATCACTTCTGCCACCTTCTACGGTTAACACAGACCAAGTCTGACACAATGCGGGAGGGGACCACACAAGGGCATGAGGGGACTACACAGGAGGCACAGCCTGTTAGGGGCCACCTTGGAGGCTGATTGCCCCTGTGCTTGTTGTGAAAAAGACGGCACTTTCAAATGAGGGAAATTTGAGAAGTTGTGTCTATATATGAATAATTGTTTTGTCTTCTTACACAGGGACAATTTACAAAGATGTGTGCAAGGAAAAGAAAGACCACAAAGGAATAAAGACCACACTGGAAGCAGCAGAAGCTGTTATCACCCCCTACACCCAGGGGCCAAGAGGAGGGAGAGGTTGCTGGAACTGCGAAGGTGAGAGAATCATGGACAGCAGGCCCAACTTGAGAGAAGCTGAGCTATTCTGTCAGGCGACACGGCCAGCCATGGGCCTGGACATGCGAGGAGCTGACTGCTACCACCTTTCTCTAGCTATACCTTCAATGACATCACATGGGTAGCCACATAGGTTTTGGTTGGTAATATAACAGAGATACTAGGGAATAATATGAACCAGAACTCTTTCTTTCTTTTTCTTTCAGAGACCCAGTTGTTAAACATTTACAAGCACACTGCTGGACACAGCCAGCCTAAGGCAACCTCTCAATGTGGGAACTAAGAAAACTCACACTCACTCTCAAGTTAGGAGGACCAAACTCAACCAGGAAGCCAGAGAACACAGGGGACTCTTGACTCAATTGCTCTTGACTTTGTCTACTCAGACCATCCGCTGGGGGAGACAGCAAGCAAAGGAGGGTGGAGCGTGGGTCCAGCACACAAGGCTGTGTATCAAGTATGATTCTCCAGCTCCTTCCGTGAACAACCGTGTAGACGGCGATTCAATTCACTGGACACTGAAAAAAGACAAAGCATCACTTGTCACAATCTCTTTTAATTATAAATTTGTACCCATCCATATCCCTCCTGCTTCCCCTCATCAGTGGGGGTAACTTTGGCAAACAGCTGAAAACTGGATTTTCTAGTAGAGTCAGAGAACGAGTTCATTTTTTTGTTTAACTTTTTTAAATAATAGAAATTGACTCTAACTGAGAGAATTTGTTAGAAAGGTGTGAGAGAGCTCAGAGAACTGAAAAAGGACTTCAAGAACGAGGCTCATGAAGGCAGAAACAGGGCAACTCTGAATCACCCAAGCGGTAGGAAGTAATCAATGATCTCAGAGCACCTCTGATGCAGAAAATCCTTCACCAATTTCTTTTTCTTCTTTCATAACAATCCTTGAGTTATTCTGTTCAAGATGCACTGTCGGAGGGCTTCCCTGGTAGGCCAGTGGTTAAGAATCTGCCTTGCAATGCAAGGGACACCAGTTCCATCCCTGGCCTGGGACGATCCCACATGCCACAGAGCAACTAAGCCCATGCACCACAACTACTGAGCCTGCGCTCGAGAGCCCGGGAGCCGCAACTACTGAGCCCACGCATTGCAACTACTGAAGCCCACGTGCCTAGAGCCTGTGCTCCACCACAAGAGAAGCCAATGCAATGAGAAGCCCACACCTGCAACCAGAGAAAGCCCTTGTGCAACAACAAAGACCCACCACAGCCAAAAATGAAAATAAATATATCTTAAAAAAAAAAGATGCACTGTCCTAGAGTAAAATTTGATTGGCCAACTTCAGTCACTAACTACTCTTGGCAAGGAGAAGCCAAGGGTTCCTTAACAGGCTCACTGGGACTCACAATAAGGAGCCAGGAATACCCAAAAAGGGATTCATAATTAACAATAGGAGGGCGAATGGATGCTGGGAAGCCAGGGAGCAGCAAATGTCCACTACAGCCTGGGACATGACTTTGCTCCAGGGTCCCTCCTCATTTGGCAGGTAGGGAAAGGAACAACTTTCAGATCATTAATATGGAAGTAACGGTTGACTCATTAGAAAAGACTCTGATGCTGGGAGGGATTGGGGGCAGGAGGAGAAGGGGACGACCGAGGATGAGATGGCTGGATGGCATCACGGACTCGATGGACGTGAGTCTGAGTGAACTCCAGGAGTTGGTGATGGACAGGGAGGCCTGGCGTGCTGCGATTCATGGGGTCGCAAAGAGTCGGACACGACTGAGCGACTGAACTGAACTGAACAGAACGAGGAAATAACTGTTCTTTAAAAATCTCTAGGCATAATGTCAATAGTTCAGAAATGTCACACGATTTGACATTAAGAGAATTAATCTTGGAAAATCAGAGGTATGTAAATAAATGTTGAAACTAAAATAAATAGCACACTGAAAGAAAAGCTAAAATGTGCTGATGCTTTAAAAGGAAGGTCAGATGATGCCAAATATCAAACTTGATGAAAAGATAAGTGTGTTCCAGTTGCATTCAGAGGAAGTGGAAAATCTAGAGTTAAAACAAAATAGGCTGTAAGTACTGGGAGTTTGTGGGATGCTTTCTGGTATACCTCAGTTGTAACTATGAGCTGAGAGAAAATGCTTGATGTTTAAGACCATGGGTCCCCTGACCTGCACTGCTCTGCTCTGCTCTTTTATCTGCTCATCTAAGCCCTCCTGTCCTTTAAGACCCTGCATACATGTCTTCTCTCAGAGCTTCCTGGACCAGCTCAATCCAGCCCAATTCACAATTAAATAGCACTTCTTGTTCCATGCACTTGGCACTTCCTAAATGTCCCCACAGGTGGTTTCACATCTTCTGATCTGTGCATCCTGATCCTCATCGAGTCCAAGAATGTTGGAGGCAGGATCTCTGTCTCATGATGATAAGTTGGCTGTGGAGGATTAAAGTAACTTTTTAAAACTTTGGTCTTTCTTCCGTTTTCTAGTTCCTCTTCTGCCTTCACCCTGAAAGTGAGGACCTTAGCAAGGATTTGCCTCTTCACCCTCTTTTTTTCTGCCTCACAGTATTCTTGAGAGAAGTAATGAAAGCATACATGTAAGAGACCAGACTTACACCCACAGGTTTTAATTTTGTTTGCTGCTCTTTCCCCTTGCTCAGGAAGATCCTTGAAATGGTTACTAATATTGATGGCATTCGTTTCGTGCTGCACGTTGTTCCTCAATGACCTCATCCACTTGGGCAGTTTCAGCTGTGATCTTTAAGAGGGGGACTTGCCATCTGCCTTCAGCTGATTCATCTTCCAAGCCCCGGGCCCATATTTCCAACGGGAAGTTCTGTAAACATCTCAGACGCAACACATCCTGAATCGAACTCATCTTTCCATACAAACCTAATCCTTCTTTTTACTGAGGTACTTGATCACAAGTTAAAACTGAGCTAGATGTGACTTCAGCTTGAAATACCAGGAATGTCCTAGCTCCAGCATCTCCCATTCACTCTCTCCCATCCAATATCCTAGTAGAGAATACCTTGTGTTTCTAATGTTCTTTTTTCTCTTCAGCCCCATGTCTGACTTTCATTACATCTCAACTGAAACCTTACAAGAATGTCCTGGCTAGTCCCTCTATCTCTGCCCCCCGCCCCCCACCTCAGCCCGTGCTCTACACTGTCATTAGAGTTCTTTTCCTAAAACACTGATACGATTTTATCAAAGTCCAGCACCCTCCCCACATACATCAGAGCTTTTAGTCTCCTTCTTACTGCATGTAAGCAGTCAAAGCTGTTCACAGTTTTCAGCCCCCGCCAAACTTTCTAGCCTCATCTCTGCAAACTCCAAACCTAATGCCACCCTCTATTTCACATTCCCAAAATACAACCTCCACTGTCACACAGTTAATTCAGTTAAAGTTGCTTCCACTGTCTTCAATAGTCTTGCCCCCCAGGATCGTCTTAATCTTACATCTTCTAAACCGCTTTACTAATTTTAACAGTTAAAATCAATTGTTCTTTTCAAGTAGTAAATACTCATTACCAAGAACTAAATGTGCTTTGGGGAATTTACATACATGATCACAGGAATCCTCACCACAATTGAGTAAGTTGGGTATTACATGACCACGATCCCTTACCCAAAGTCATGAGGCGAATCGTGCTTCCAAATTTAGGATATCTTGCTTTTTCAGAAAGACAATAGAGTGGACTGAGTCTCATTTCCCTATCTGTAAAGTGGAAAGGGTAAGAACTAAGGTACTCACTTTGTGGAGTTGTTGTGAAACAGGCAATATGTTCCACCAGAAAAGTGCCTAATGAAATGGCCTTATTCAACGCATTCTGGGAATCTATTGACTTGTTACAATTCATAATACAGCAGCTTATGAACAATGCCTTGGTAAGAAAATAAATGCATCAACTTGTATAGTTACCTAATTTGTATCAGAAAAGTAACTTGGATGGTAGTAAGAGCCTTTATTTTGCTGGAAGTTGTGTTTCTTTTTCTTTCTTTACTTTCACTTCCTTCTGCTACTTACCACACCCTTTACTCAGTGCAAAATCACAGGCCTTCTGCCACTGCAGTAAAAATGGTTTCTTCAGTTTTCTGGCCCTGGAGAAGGAAATGACAGCCCACTCCAGTACTCTTGCCTGGAAAAATCCCATGGACGGAGGAGCCTAGCAGACTACAGTCTATGGGGTCGCAAAGAGTTATTATTAATACATAATTTTTCTCTGGCCAAAAAAAAAGAAAAAAATTATACTAGATAATTCTTCCCTTCCTCTCTGACAAAAACACTTCATGACAATTGTGCTAATTTTAGGAAGTCATGAAAACACTACTAACAAACTCTTCTCCTTTACTCTTCCATGGGATGTAGACGAGATCAAGAATTTAGTGCTGGCAGGGACCTTGAAGTGCAGCTGGTACATATGATCTGGGCTTATTTAATTATCTAGAGGCAAATCACGTTTTACTGCACTTCTCAGATTTTGTGCTTTTTACAAATTGAAAGTTTGTGGCTACCCTGCATTGAGCAAGTCTACTGGCACCACTTTTCAAAAGGCATTTGCTCACTTCATGTTTCTGTGTCACAGTTGGTAATTTTCATAATATTTCAAACTTTCATTATATTTGTGTGGTGATCTGTGATCAATGACCTTTGATGTTACTATTGTAATTGTTTTGGGGCACCATGAACTGTGCCCACATAAGATGGCAAACAATTGATAAATGTGTATATTCTGATTGCTCCATTGATGGATTAGTCCCCCATCCCTTTTCTCGGGCATCCCTGTTCTTTGAGACACAACATTATTGTAATTAGGCCAATTAATAACCCTACAACGGCCTCTACGTGTTCAAGTGAAAAAAAGAATTACACAACTTTCACTTTGAAACTGTCAGCAGGGTGACAATATACAGGCTATTTGTACTCTTTTCCCAATATTGAACCAATCCGTTGTTCCATGTCTGGTTCTAACTGTTGCTTCTTGACCCGCATATAGGTTTCTCAGGAGGCAGGTAAGGTGGTCTGGTATTCCCATCTCTTTGACTTTCCACAGTCAAAGGCTTTAGCGTAGTCAATGAAACGGATGTTTTTCTGAAATTCCCTTGTTTTCTCTATGATCCAACGAATGTTGGCAGTTTGATCTCTGGTTCCTCTGCCTTTTCTAAATCCAGCTTGTACATCTGGAAGTTCTCGGTTCACTTACTGCTGACACCCAGTTTGAAGGATACTCTTGATATGCTGAGTTATACTGATCGAATTCCAAATGTTAACCAACCTTGCATTCCTGGAAACCACCCCATCCCAACCACTTGTTCATGATGTATTATCCCTTTTTTCTTATTGAATTTGATTTGCCAAAATTTTGTTAAGGATTTTTGCATCTATGCTCATGAGGAATATTGTCTGTAACAGTTTTCCTTTCTGTAACATCTATGCTTAGTTTTGGTGGCAAGTTAAGTACTGGCCTCATGAAATGAGTAGAAAATTATTCCTTCTATCTTTTCTGAAATAGTTTTTGAAAATTTGTATTATGTCTTCCTTAAATGCCTGATAAAATTCATCAGTGAAGCCATCTGAGCCTGGAGTCGTTTGTGGCAAGATTTTAAGTCACTAATTCAATTTCTTTAGTAGGTGTAAGATTATTTGGGTTTTCTACTTCTTGTTATGTCAGTTTGATAAATATTGTCTTTCAAGAAAGCTACTTCATCTAAATTGGACAATTTACAGACACAAGTTGTTCATAGTATCTCCTTTTATCCTTTAAGGTCTGTAGACTCTGTAGTTGAGCCCCCTCTTTTATTCCTGATGTTGCTGATTTGTATCTTCTCTCTCTCTTTTTTTGGCCATGCTGTGCAGCATGCAGGATCTTTCCCAGCCAGGGATAGACCCTGTGCAGTGGAAGATCCAAGTCTTAACCATTGGAGTGCCAGGGTTTCCTGTACCTTTTTTTTTTTCCCCCATTGATCTTTTCAAAGAACCAACTTTTGGTTTCATTAATATTCTCTGTTTTTGTCTAGTTTCTGTTTCATTGATTCTGCTCTTTCTTACTTCTTTCTTACTGCTTACTTTGAGTTTGTGCCAAGTCGCTTCAGTTGTGTCCAACTCTTTTCGACCCCATGGACGGTAGCCTGCCAGCCTCCTCTGTCCATGGGATTCTCCAGGCAAGAATACTAGAGTGGGTGGCCCTACTGCAAGGGATCTTCCCAATCCAGGGATCAAACCCGCATCTCTTAGGTCTCCTGCATTGGAAGGTGGGTTCTTTACCACTAACACTATCTGGAAGCCCCCTTAATTTACTCTCATTTTTTCTAATTTCTTTTTCCCCCATCTTTACCAAGATACTTGACATATTGTGTAAATTTAAGGTGCACACTATTTTAAAATTTTCTTAAGGTCAAAACTTAGATCACTGATTTTAGATCTCTTTTTTTTCTAACAAACATTTAAAGCAATAAATTTCACTCTGAGTACAGCTTAGCAGACAAATTTTGATATGTTGAGCTTAAATTATCAAATAATTCAGGATATTTTCTTATTTCCCTTGCGATTTCTCTTTGATTCAGGGGTTATTCAGACATATGCTCTTTACTTTCAAAATATTTNCTTTTCTCTTTATCTTATTGTTGTTATTGCTCATTTAATTCTATTATGGTTAGAGAACACATTCTGTAAGATTTCAGTCTTTTGGTATGTATTGAGATTTATTTTATGGCCCAGGATATGATCTGTCTTGGTTAACATTCCTTGCATACTTGAAAAGAATGTGTAGTTTGAAGTTGATGAGTGCATTATTCTATAAATGTCAGTTAGGTTATAGTGTTGATAATGTTTTTCAAATCTTCTACAGCCTTACTGACTTTTCTGGTTGTTTTTTTCTATCTATTAATATAGAAGTATTTAAAATTTTCCAACTATGTTTATGTAT
The DNA here is from genome assembly GCA_006410935.1 of Redunca redunca. NCBI lineage: Eukaryota > Metazoa > Chordata > Mammalia > Artiodactyla > Bovidae > Redunca > Redunca redunca. Next base: position 66,885 of record SJYQ01008618.1, on the reverse strand, counting down.
TTGTCTATTTCTCCCTTTAGTTCTATCAGTTTTTGCTTCATGTATTTTGAAGTTCTATATATATAACCATGTACCATAGCAATGCATAATATCATTATAAAATGTCTTTCTGCCTCTTATAAAACTTTTCTTGAAGTCTATTCTTTTATTTAATGGAGCCAGTCTAACTTTCTTATGTTTATATTTTTAGATGCTTTTACTCTACTTATGTTTCTGTTTTTAAAGTGTGTCTCATGTATGGCAAAACCAATACAGTGTTGTAAAGTAAAATAAAGTAAAAATAAAAATTAAAAAAAAAAAACAATGTGTCTCTCACATACAGCAAGTAATTGGGTGTTGCTTTTTAAATTCAGTCTTACAGGCTAACAATCTCTTCTTTTTGATCAGAGTGCTTGGCCAATTTAATGTAATTGTTAATCTGATTGTATTTTGGTTTACCATTTTGCTGTTTGTCTTATCTTTATTATTTCTTTCCTACCTTCTTTTATGTTAAACAACTATTTGTAGCATTTCATTTTAATTCTTGTATTGACTTTTAAACTTTATCTCTTGGTATTCTTTCTTTAGTGATTGTGCCAGGGATTACAATCTTTAACTTCTCCCAATCTACTTAAATGTTAATTTAACTCTAATGTTGAAATATAGGAAACCTGTATATAAATATTGAGAAATGGAGGATTTCCTGCCATATCAGAAAACAAGGATGTCACAGTCATCAGTGATCCTAGTCCTCCAATGTGAGCTTCTCAGCCCTAAGGCTCTCAGGAAGAATACCTGCGATTCTACAGCCAGCGGGACTGCAGTCACTCCTTCTGTGAGCCCCAAGGGAGCTCAGGATGTGAAAAACACAGCATACTGGCCCCAGATAGCTAAGATGCATATGAAAGGAATGAGCCCTGACTCTTGAATCTTCCCATACACAGAAAAGGACTAAAATCCTTAACTTGGGATATCCGGTTTTCTTTAACTTCCTTTAAGTCCTTTAACAAGAGTTTCCCTTGTGGCTTTAACAAGAGCTTCCCTTGAGACCTGGGTTGGATCCCTGGTTTGGGAAGATCCCCTAGAGAAGGAAAAGCCTACCCACTCCAGTATTCTGGTCTGCAGAATTCCAGGGACTGTATGGTTGCAAAGAGTCAGACACAACTGAGCAACTTTCACTTGGGATATCTGGTTTTCTTTAACTAACAATAATCTTTTAATGTTCAGATTACCTGCCCTTTGTTGCAAAACTTATATATAACCCAGTTCCTGCTCTCACCTCCTCAGAGTGGTTCTTTCAGGGTCACTTGAGATGTTGTCTCCTGGGCTTGAAGTCCTAAAAATTCCCACCAAATAAAACATAATTCTCAACTTTTAAGTTGTGAATATTTTTTAAGTCAACAATATATATATAAACATATATAAATCTATATGTAGTATAAACCAAAGAATACCTGAACTCAAGTTTGTGCTCTACCATTCCTGATTCATGGTGAGATATTCAATTTTAAACCATACCTTAATAGTTAGAATCTAACCCAAGAAAGTCAAAACCAATTTCTCACTGGATTAAGAAATTTTCTAAAAAAGTTTGTGTCTTTATGCCATTAGAAAAGCTAGTAATGGGAAAACCTGAGCAGCTCACTGAGATTTATTCTTTGACTCTGAAACAAACATGGAACACTTAAATTTCAAAGTTGAAAGAGAATTAAAAATCCTCCAGTCACACCCTCATTTTGTACACAAAGAAGAGAAATCCAGACAACTAAGATCATATACATCCATTTATTTAGTAGTTTACTTAAAAATTCACATTCATTCTAAAAACATTTATTACCTGCTTCTTTGTCATTGCAGATATAAATAAGTAAACACTAAAAGTCATTGAATTGTATACTTAAAATAGGTGAGTGTCATGGTAGGTAAATTATACCTCATATGAAACTGTTGGGTTTTAAAATATATATATTTATTTATTTATTCAGGTTGCCTTGGGTCTCAGTTGTGGCATGTAGACTTCCTAGGTGTCTACTTGCCCCACACCATGTGGGATCTAGTTCTCTGATCAGGGATCAAACCCAGACCCCTCATTAGGAGTGCAGGGCCTTAACCACTGGACCACCAGGGAAGTCCCTGAAACTGTTTTTCAGTTCAGTTCACTCAATTCAGTTCAGTTCAGTCGCTCAGTCATGTCCAATTCTTTGCAAGCCCATGAACCGCAGCACGCCAGGCCTCCCTGTCCATCACCAATTCCCGGAGTTCACTCAGACTCGCATCCATCGAGTCAGTGAAGCCATCCAGCCATCTCATCCTCTGTCGTCCCCTTCTCTTTCCGCCCTCAATCTTTCCCAGCATCAAGGTCTTTTCAAATGAGTCAGCTCTTCGCACCAGGTGGCCAGTTTCAGCTTCAACATCAGTCCTTCCAATGAACACCCAGGACTGATCTCCTTTAGGATGGACTGGTTGGATCTCCTTGCAGTCCAAGGGACTCTCAAGAGTAAAATTCAGTCCATCAAGGAGTTCACAATGTAAGACAGGCATAAACAATCACAAGAAAATGTGAACATGCTGTAACAGAGCTGTATGCTTAATCACGTAACATTGGAGTACCCTGGGGCTCAGGCTTGTACCTCCTGTATTTTCTTTTACAACCACTCCCTTCATGATCTCATTCACTGTCATGGCTTTAAATATCAATTGTATGTTGATGACTCCAAAATTTTTATCTCCAGCAGATGTCTCTCCCAAACTCCAAACTCACTAATCCAGCTGACAACTTGACATCTCTCCTTTACAGGCTGTGTATATGTGCAAAGTCACGTCAGTCACGTCTGACTCTGCAATGCTACAGACTGTGTAGCCTGTCAGGGATCACGATGTACTCCTCTGTCCATGGGATTTTCCAAGCAAGAATACTGGAGCGGGTTGCCATACCCTTTTAAAGGGAATTTTCCGAACCCAGGGATCAAACCCGCATCTCTCATGTCTCTTGCATTGGCTGGCAGGCAAGCTCTTTACTGCTAGCACCACCTAGGAAGCCCCATTTAAAGGTTCAGTTCAGTTCAGTTCAGTCACTCGGTCATGTCCAACTCTTTGCGACCCCACTTTGCTTTCTGCCATAAGGGTGGTGTCATCTGTATATCTGAGGTTATTGATATTTCTCCTGGCAATCTTGATTCCAGCTTGTGCTTCATCCAGTCCAGCATTTCTCACGATGTACTCTGCATATAAGTTAAATAAGCAGGGTGACAATATATAGCCTTGACATACTTCTTTCCCGATTTGGAAAGAGTCTGTTGTTCCATGTCCAGTTCTAACTGTTGTTTCTTGACCTGCATACAGATTTCTCAGAAGGCAGGTCAGGTGGTCTGGTATTCCTATTTCTTTAAGAATTTTCTACAGTTTGTTGTGATCCACACAGTCAAAGGCTTTGGCATAGTCAAGAAAGCAGAAATAAATGTTTTTCTGGAACTCTTGCTTTTTCGATGATCCAATGGATGTTGGCAATTTGGTCTCTGGTTCCTCTGCCTTTTCTAAATCCAGCTTGAACATCTGGAAGTTCATATACGGTTCACATACTGTTGAAGCCTGACTTGGAGAATTATCATCTAAAACTCAACATGTCCGAAAACAAATTTCTAAACTTCACTTCCATATCTGCTCCATCCACAATCTTCATCTTTGCAATTCATTAATAGTTTCATCTTTCCAGTTGAGTGAAGTGAATGAGTGAAAGTTGGTCAGTAGTGTCCGACTCTTTGCGACCCCATGGACTTATACAGTCCATGGAATTCTCCAGGCCAGAATACTGGATAGGGTAGCCTTTCCCTTCTCCAGGGGATCTTCCCAACTCAGGGATCATACCCAGGTCTCCCGCATTGCAGGCAGATTCTTTATCAGCTGAGCCACAAGGGAAGCCCAAGAATACTGGAGTGGGTAGCCTATCCCTTCTCCAGTGGATCTTTCCGGCCCAGGAATCGAACTGCAGTCTCCTGCGTTGCAGAAAGATTTTTTTATCAAATACCTTGGCGTTATCTTTGACTTATTTCTTTCTCTTACTTACTCCATCATGAAATCCTACTAACTCTTCCCTCAGCATATATCCAGAATTCAACCACTTCTTACAATCTCCCCGACACAATCTTGGTCCAAGCCACCATCTTCCCTTGTCCAGATTACTGCCTTGTCCTCCAACAGTCCATATTCCATAAATCAGAGGAACCTTTAAGATGGTAGCTCGGATAAGTCAGTTTTCATATCAAATCCTCCAAGGACTTCCTATCACATTCCTAGTAAAAGCCAGAGTCCTCACAATGGCCTCCAGGACCCATGAAGTCTTGGCCCCCATCTCCACTCTATTATATCTTTCTGATCTAGTCTCTACTACTGTTCTTTCTGCTCACTTTGTTCCAAGCACATGGGCTTCTTTGCTGTTCCTCAGATACTATTGGCAAGCTCCAACCTCAGGGCCTTTGCAATGGCTGTGCCCTCTACCTGAGCTCTATTAGATATCCCCATTTCTCGCTCCTTCAAATCTTGGCTCACATGTCCTCTCCTCACTGAAGTCCTCCTGATTACTCAATTCAATTTGTAATCAATTTGTAACCCCCAACCTAAAACTAATACCCTTGTGCAGAGACTTTCTATTGCTCTTCCCACTCTATTTTCTCCATAGGCACTTATCAGTTTCAATATACTATGAAAAATGCACTTATTTGATTCATAGTCTATCTCTATTAGGCTAAAAGCTCTATGAAGGAAGGCTGTTCCAAGCATCTAGAACAATAGGAATTCTATAAAATATTTGAAAAACTGAATAAACATGCCTTAGAAAAGGAAATAAGTATGTTTCCTTCTTCAGCTAGGCCAGGTTTTTCTGTCTGGGTTTTTGGGGAGGCG
>SJYQ01008618.1:41321-61989 GCA_006410935.1 Redunca redunca | reverse complement strand
GGCAGGCGCCGGGGAACTGTAGCTAAGATGGAGGAAAAGGTTGCTGGCTATTAAGCAAGAGTTAACTGTGGAAGTTGTAGTTGAACTTAGTTATGAAAGATGATCAGGAATTTTCCAGACCGAGAAGATGGTGAAGAGTATTCCAAGTAGAAGGAACAGCATGTGCAAGAGCAGAACATTTTGCAAATTTATGGCATGGTCACAAAAGGCCAGAGAGCTAGGTATTTTCTCCATACACCACGGAGGCATGGAGCAGGGGAAGTGAATAGGTGGGTCCAGAGAGGAGGCCTGGAGGGCTAGTCGGAATCAATCATGAAAAATGGAGGCAGATTAAAACCCTGGTCTCCCAACTTTCTTTCTTATTCACTGCTTTATACAGTTTCACTTTTCAGTCTAAAAGTTATTTTTCTTTTAGATATTGTAAGCTGATACCTTTACCACCCACATTTTCCTTTATAAATAAATATGCATTCATGATCCAGGACTGTGAGATTTATGGTAGGTGATTATCAAAAAATACGCACATTTTAAAAGGCAAAAAGCTGAAAGGGCTCATGTTTTGAAATAGATCACAGATTTTTTATTACTTATATGCAAAATACTGAAATAATCAAAACTTCCAAAGAAATGACAGTTGGTATCTTAGAAATAAAACTTTATAGGAAAAAAGTACCTGTCATATAACACAGAGGGCTGTGGAAACAGACGTTAAATTTTGGGGGGACTGAAAAATATCCTCCAATTTTTTGGTAACTGGCAACTGTTAAATCAACACTGATATTATATTGACTATTATGTATCTGAATTGTTAAATTAGGAATAAAGAATAGGAAACTGTATGCAGTAAACTGATCATGGACTATAATATCATGTTTTATTCTTAAAAGTGCTATTTCTTATACTTCGGTTCTCCTTAATATGTAAACTGAAGATCCTGTACCTTTCAAACTTCATTAGAATTAAGTATTATATATTAAAAATATGCAGTGGCAGAACAATTATACGTATATTCAACAAATATTTGACAGCCTACTATGAGCAAAGAATACAATTTGGTTTTAGATCCCAAACACAAGACACAAAAGCAAGTAGCTATTTCTCTTTTCTTAAAATAACCATGAGGAATACACTGATCTATAGTGTAGAGAACAACCATTCAAATGAATCTGCAAATTTACAGTCTTGTTTGGTTTAAGACAAAACAGTTGTGAGAATCCACCAAAAGCCCTAAGGAAATCAGACCACTCCCATTGACTTGTATGCACAACTAACTAAAACTTTGTTGAAAGCTGTATCTGCCTATATTTGCCTTCCAACAGAGACGTCACTTAGCTTCCTTATACTGTAGTGAACTCAGCCTCCATCTAGCCCTTGGGAGCCTGAACCACTGTAATAAGACCAATTTTCTATGCATTAACATATACGTCTGTAGTATTTTTTAATTGCATTTCTTATAATATGTAGCAAGAGCCAATAGATGTTCTGTCACTTTGACCTAGCAACTTTACTCCTGGGAACTTATCCAAAAAGAACTAATTCCACAGAAGCAAAAATCTAGATGCACAAAATCTTTTATTACAAGGCTACCTATAACAGCCAAAATCCAGAAGCAACCTAAATTTCTGTAACCAGAAAATGATTTAGAAAAGTATAATACATCAACAACACATCCTATTATGTAATCACTGAAAGCCACAACCATGAAAACTGCAGAAACTTCAAAAATATTTTTGATAAACCTGAAATCAAAAGGCAGTAATTTTCTACATAGTACTGTGACTATAAAGGTATAAAACCAGATGAGTGTGTGAAAGATTAGATGATAAAGTGGGAAAATGAAAACAACTGTGTTGGGATGGAAGAATAACGAGTTTGTTTTACTTATAAAAATGTTTTCAAGTTTCGTTTTGCATCAGCTTTTCAACTAAAGATCATGCCAGGCAGAATCAAGTCACACCAGGTGGATATTTACAAATAGATCACACATAAAAGCTGAATTTTTACAGAACTGACCCATTTGTGTTTTCCATGAGCTCCTTACTTTAACCATCTCTGTAGTATTATCATTTTTACCATTGTTTTCAACCTTGCAGAGCTGTTTCCAATAGACACATGTTGGGCCTCATCTCAAACCTACCAAGTCTGAAACTCTGGAAGTGAGGCTTGGGCATAAGCATTTTATTGATTATTTTTAAAAATTGAAATATAGTTGCCATGCAATACTATGCTAGTTTCAAACGTACTACACAGGGGTTTGATATTTGCATACATTACGAAATGAGCACCATGGTCAGTTTAGGAACCACCTGTCATTACAATATTATTGACCATATTCCTTATGTTGAATATCACATGCCCTTGGCTTCTTTATAACTGGAGATTGCACCTCTTAATCCCCTTCACCTATTTTGCCCACCTCCCCAGCCCTCTCCCCTCTGGAAACTACCCATTTGTCCTTTGCATCTGTGAGTCTGTTTTCATTTTGCTTTGCTTGTTGGCTTGCTTTGTTCTTTAGAGTATTTTAAATCTACCTCCAGGCAATTCTGAGATGCAGCTAGGGTCAGAACCACTGATATCACTATGTAAGAGAACCAGTGACCTGAAAGCCAGCCTTTTGTGAAATTTAAAAAAAAAAAAAAAGCTTTAAAAACTACATTTTAAAGAAAAAACAAAAATTATAGTCAATGTTCAGGTGACATTTTCAATTTTCATTCCCTGGGATGTAGGAAAATGTAGCAAATGTGTTCACACAGCTACAACCCAAGGCATGCTTTCCTGAGGTCCTCAGAGCACACCAAACCAAAGAAGGAGGATCCTGGAGCCATCCCAGATCCGACCCTCAAGGCAGGACTCTTATGGCCAAGATGACCTTGTAACATGGCAACAAGAGGCTCTTGGGAATTTCCCAGAAGGCAAATATTTCTTTCTTCATTAAATTTATATGGTGCTCAAAACACTCTACGAGTTCCCTAGTTTTTATTTTGATTTCTAGCAATTTTCAGGCACTCAGCTGCTCCCTGCAGGCGCATGAAGTCTGTTGCCTTCAGCATCCCCTACAGCAGTGTCAGTAGAGAAGGGAGGGCTTTCCCGAGGCACAGGAGGAACAGAGTCCACCACAAACAGTCCTCTCAGTTCTGCCCTAATGATGAGGCCTCTCCCATCTACTTCCTCCAAAGTGAGCAACTTACAATACATTCTCCTGTTGACTAGTGGTTCTTTCCTTTCCTCTTTGATTTATAGGTTCTATGAATGGGCCATTATCTCAGAATATTAGAGTTGGGAGGAACTTGCCCCAATTCAAGTTGAGAAAACCAAGGCCCAAAGAAGATAATGATTTTCCCAAGATCATATAACTTTGATGAGGCAAAGCTGCTTCCCTGTCTTAAAGTACACTCTTACTATTATCATCAGGAAACTTCTACATCCAACCCACAGGCTGCAGGACAAGTGCCTGAAGTTGTTCTAATAGTGGGGACAGGTGGCAGTGATTCATCCACACTCTCTTGCCCAGCCACCCTGTGACGGGTAACACATATCTGAGACATCTGCTGTGATATATTGAAATTGCTCAGATGGGTTATCCTGAAAGGGAAGCTAGGAGAGACTGAAGCTCTGACACTGGCCCTGTTAACACAACTCCGAAGAGGAGGTGGTGTTTGAGTAGAAAAGGAGAGGCAAGAATTGTTTGTAAGCCTATGTACGTACCTTCCCTGGTGACTCAGTAAAGAGTCTGCCTGCAATGTGGGAGATTCGGATTCAGTCCCTGGGTTGGGGCAATTCTCTGGAGAAGGAAATGACAACCCACCCACTCCAGTATTCTTGCCTGGAGAATTCCTTGGACAGAGGAGCCGGGTAGGCTACAGTCCATGGGGTCACAAAGAGTCGGACACGACTGAGCGACTAACACTTTCACTTCACTTTCATGTAGCTTAGATTGCATGTCAACCACTCACCATAAAATACTGAGCGTGAGTTAAATAATAGGATACAAAGCTTTTTCAGAATTTCTATATCCAGGCAGTTTCCAAAACATGACTGAGATATAGTCTATATTACCTGGAAGGCTTTAGTATCTGGAATTCTATATCCACTTTTGTTAGAGAAAAGATTATAGAATGTCTCTGCACAACAGCCATATTGCTGGATGTGGCACTAACAGGTCAGACTGAACTGTGTCCTCCCGAAATTCACATGCTGAGGCCATGTGACTGTGTCAGAGAGAGGGCTCTGAGGAGATGGTTAAGGTTAAATGAGCTCACCATCTCTGATTCCACACCCACTCCAGGATTCTTGCCTGGGAAATCCCACGGATAGAGGAGCCTGGTGGGCTACAGTCCACGGGGTTGCAAACAGTTGGACACGACTGAGGGACTTTCACAACAGACACCAGAGCTCTCTCTCTCTCTCTCTCTCTCTGCCATGTGAGAACACAGAAAGTAGGCAGCCATCTGCAAGCCAGGAAGGTGTTCTCACCAGAACCTCACTCTGCCTGGACTTGCAGCCTGCAGGACTATGGAAAATAAAAGTGTGGTGTAAGCTATGCAGCCTGATATTTTGTTATGGCAGCCTGAGCAGACTGCGACAAGAATCTCCAAACACCACATGGAGTCTCTGGGCTCAGTGTTCCAGACTCCCCAGCGTGGGCCCAGGAACACCGGGTGCTCCCTACCCAGACCGCCAAATGTCCAGCTTTGGTTGGGAGAGTCCAGAATCAGTAACAGTAATGTAAATTCTGCCACCTTTGCCAGCTGTTCACAAGCAGGGTGTTATGGAACTAGGTGCTTTCATATATAAACAAGAAAGCACAACTACACACCAATGAATGCAATCACTTGTTCAACAAATAGTCACTGAATACCAGCTATGTGCTGTGTACACAGGCCTGAGAGATATGGTGGTAAACAGAACAGACGAAACTTCCTGTTCTCAGACAGCTGATCCTCTCTTGGGAGAAGATAGATGATAAATGAAATAAGTAAAATATTAATATATGATGTGCTAGGTGATAAAATTAAGCAGCAAGGAAGCTAAGGAATTCACGGTGATTTTCAATAGAGATGTCAGGGGTCATCGTCTCACTAAGAAGGTGCCAGAGGAGTAAAGACTTGAAAGAGGTAAAGAAGCAAGCCAAGCATATGTCAACAAAAGAACATTCTAGAATAGTAGAAAGGACTGAGGCATGTCGGCAAACACCAAGATGGGCAGTGTGGCAGAGAGATGAACTGGGGTGACAGAGGTGGTGTACAGATCACACAGAGCTTGTCAACCAGTCCATTAACTTCGCCCTCTACTCTGAGCAGAGCAGCAGTACCTACTTTACATTCTACCCGAATCTCTTGGGCTGCTGGGCTGGCAAAACTGCTGTGGAGTAAAAGCTTGGAACATATGCTCTATTGGCCTCCTAGGGCTGTTGTAACCAGTTACCACACATTGGTGGCTTAAAACAGAAGTAATGTATTCTCTCACATTTCTGGAAGCTAGAAACCTGAAATCAAGGTGTCAGCACCACTGGTTTCTTCTGGAACCTCTGATGGAGAATCTGGCCCATGCCTCTCTCCTAGCTTCTGGTGGTGGCGGTAACCCCTGGCGTTCCTTAGCTTGTAGCCACATCACCCCAATCTCTGCCTGCATCTTCGTACGACCTCTTCCCCCATGTGCGTTTCAGTGTCTGAGTCCAAATCTCCCTCTCCTTTCTCTTATAAATACTCTAGCCATCGGATGTAGGGCCCAGCCTAATCCAGTATGACCTCATCTTAACTAATTCAATCCGCAAAGACCTTGTTTCCAAATGAGGTCACATTGACAGCTCCTATATGGACATGAACTGGAGAAGATATTATATGACTCACTACACATACCTGACGTTAAATACTTCATTTAGGCTTATAATCTGAGAAAAACCAGCCTTAAAAAAAAATTCAATGCTAAATTTAGATCCTACTGTTTATAGGAAGGAAAGCATCATGTGAAATACTGGTAGATCCTTCCATAAGATGGAACTGGCTGAAAACAAATTATAAATAAAAATGCCAAAGTCCAGGTCTGAGGAACTAATCTGTTGGTTTTCTTTTTTTTTTTTCCCTAAGTAATAGTAAACTTATATGAACATGCACATATGAAAAGAAAACCAAAAAAGGCTTTCCACAAAATTACTTTCATTAATCACATTCGTAGCCCTGGCTCTGGGAGTGAATGACCTTGACTCTGGCAATAGGGTCAGCAGGTCTGTACTCAGGTCTCAAAGATAAAGGTAGGGATGTTGCTATTGTTGTTGTTTAGTTGCTAAGTTGTGTCCGACTATTTGTGACCCCGTGGACCACACAGAGCCTGCCAGGCTCCTCTGTCCATGGGATTCTCCAGGCAAGTGTACTGGAGTGGGTGGCATTCCCTTCTCCAGGGGATCTTTCTGACCCAGGGAACGAACCCAGGACTCCTGCATTGCTGGCAGATTCTTTACTGACTGAGCCACTAGGAAGCCCAAAGGTAGGGTAGGGGCTGCCAATCCTTTCCTGGTGACTTAAAAACAATTTTTAAGTTTTTATTTACTTATTTATTGATTTGGCTGCACCTGGTCTTAGTTACACTGTGCAAACTCTTAGTTTTGGCATGTGGAATCTAGTTCCCTGGCTAGGGATCAAACCCAGGTACCCTGAGTTGGGAGCATGGAATCTTAGCCACTGGATCATCAAGAAAGTCCCCCCTAGTGACTTTTAAAAAGGGACGTGTTTGTGTCCCAGGAAACAAAAATGTGGGATAAATTCAACCTCTGTAAATAAAAATAATCAAATTCTTAAGTTCCACATCTTTTCCCCAGGCGCATCCATTTGCCACCCTGCTCCACAAGGTCTTTGGAATCCAGTTCACTGAGGTTCAGGAAGAAATCTCAGGAGCGAAGGGCAGCAAGGGCAGCATGGCGCATTGCCTCCTTTACCGGCCGGGTTTCCTGCAGCCAGCTGGGCTTCTCAGATGGCCTGGTCTCAGCACATTTTCACACGGCTGAGTCCACCTCAGAATAAAGTCATGGAATGTTTCTGGAGCAGCTATTCAGCACAGGAAGCTGCTTCGAAGCCACAAGCTAGTGATGTCTGGTGATCACAGGAATTCTCTCTCTCTTTTGTGTATTTCAGTCTTTTACACACACACACTTCACACAGTCTTTAATGCATCGCCTCTTCTACACGCCACCCCCAACGCTTCTGGTCTAGCTTTTCCTTTTTTCCATACCCTCTCCCCACACATGAGCATTCGGTAACAGCCCCCCACCAGCCGTCGGTACCTAACCTTCCGCAGTACCTGCACCACCGGCCTTTCCACGCAGGTAGAACGCTGTCCACCTGATACAATCCCGCCCCTTCCCGTCCTGTGTGGCACATGGACCTGTAGCCGGACCACACCTCAAAAAATTGCCTCCAACATGGGCTCCACACACAATTCTAAGCCTGTTTTGGGGAGAGGCACCTGCCAAATTCCCCACCTGTGAAGACAGACCTCTGCTGCTTCTCTCCACAGACAACCCACTGCCCCCAGAGCCCATACTTCTGCTATTTCAATATTAAGGCTAGACGGAGGAACAGAAGTGTGAAAGCCCAAACATCAGAGAGGTAACCACTTTCATTGAAAAGAAAATATTTTTTCGGCATACCTTTTCATTAAGATTCAGCCTCTTTTGACGAAATATCAGTTAATTCCCACCTTTCCTAATTCTCCTGGGTCTCACAGCCATTTTCACGTTGTCCTGAGTGCTCCCCCCAGAGAGAAGCTTGGCCTGCAAAACGCAGATCTGAGGAACTGAAGAAAAACGAGAGGCGCGGGGAGAAAGATCCTCTGCACAAGCCGAAGAGGGGTCTGTCCTGGCCACAAGATGGACAGGAGGATCCAGGAAGATGATGTGCCCAGAGCTCAGCTGACTGAGAAACACGGGCGTCGAGAGGGGCCACGAGGACAGCGGCACGAACTTCCTATATTTCAGCCAGAGGAAAATGGTCTCTAGCACCACGGACTTCAAAATCCGGCTGAGCTCCGGCAGTGCAGGAAAGGTCTGCTGGGAACTCCCTTTCTAGGCATAGGCCCCCCCAGGTAGGAGAAGCGCATGCGCGAACATGTCACGAGGTGTGCGCTTCAGACGGATTAGCCCCAGAAGCGGAAGTGGTTCTAGAGCCTCTGGAGAGCTAGAACTTTGAAGCAGAGAAGTCTGAATATGTTTTTCTTTCCTATGCCTCAGACTAGGGGCCAGTTATTTGGAGTGCACTTAGAATTTAGGATGAAGTCACAGAGAAACTGCCTTAGTTTGAAATGAGTCCGTCTCAAGAAGAAATTTATTAAATGGTTAGGTCAGAACTGTGCTGAATCAAAAAGCCTTGGGACGATTTATTCGTGAAATACCATGTGTTGGCTTTAACTGGGTTCTGGTTGGCACTGCTGCTGCTACTGCTAAGTCGCTTCAGTCGTGTCCAGGCACTAGTCAACTGCAAAAGACATTTTGAGAAGCATCATATGTTAACATAAACTGAAAATTAGATTTTCTTGGGGAATCATTATTAGTTTTGTTAGGTAACCGGGGAAGGGTCTAAGAAGGAAAAATACTTCGAATTTTCAGATACACATGTTGAAGTATTTAGCCATGTAATGATGTTTGGAATTTGTTTTAGAATATTTAAACTTGCTAAATCAAAAATATGGGGTAGGGACTTCCCTGGTCCAGTGGTGAAGAATTTGCCTGTCCCTGATTGGGAAATTAGATCCCACATGCCAGAACTAAGACCTGGTGCAGACAAATAAATTTATAAATAAAAATAAATATTAGAAAAAGGATGTTATCTGGGGTTTGCTGTAAACCATTCCAGGAAAAATGTTGGTAGGGGAATAGATTAAAACAAGATTGACAGTACTGATATTGCTAAAGCTGAGAAATAGGTACTATTCTCAAATATACTCACATGTTTAAAATTTTTATAGTGAACATTTGAAATGTACAACTTTCAATAGTGTGATTTAGAAAGAAACCAAACATTATTGAGAAAACACTATTTCAATATATTAAGTTGTTCACACAAATAATCAATAAAAATCTAAAATAGAAAAAAAGACTCAGTCTCTTTTGCCCTCCCTTTGGTTTCATGCTTTTTCCTTTCAGTTCGGTTCAGTTCAGTCACTCAGTCGTGTCCGACTCCTTGCGACCTCATGAATCGCAACACACCAGGCCTCCCTGTCCATCACCAACTCCCAGAGTTCACTCAGACTCGTGTCCATCGGGTCAGTGATGCCATCTAGCCATCTCATCCTCTGTCATCCCCTTCTCCTCCTGCCCTCAATCCCCCCCAGCATGGTAGCATATTAAATACATTGCTGTATGCCTTGCTTTTTAATATATCTTTATGGATACATTGAAGAAGGATATGGTAACCACTCCGTTATTCTTGTCTGGGAAATCCCATGGACAGAGGAGCCTGGTGGGCTACATATGGTCCATAGGGTCAAAAAGAGTCAGACACAACTTAGCAACTAAACAATTGATGCATATTTTACATATCACATAATTCACCCGTTTCAAGTGTAAAATTCAATTTTCTTTTGTAAATTACCAAGTTGTGCAGCCATACCATAAGGCAGCTTTCAGTTTTTTCCATCACTTCCATAAGATCCCTCAGGCCCATTCACGATTACCCCTCTCCAGTCTCACCTCCCTCAGGCCCAGACAGCCTCCTTTGTGTCCTGATTAGCAACTATGATAAAAATAATTCTTAGTATTGTCATCACAGTCTGAACAGACTTGGCCAGTTTCCATTCCATCAGAGGAGCTAGGCATTTCACAGTGGGCTATGCCATATGCTGCAACGAAGTCCACCTTTTAAACTCCTGAGGTGAGGGAGACCCTTTTCCTCTGGCCGGAATGCAGGACGTGAGCAGTTTCAGGTACTGAAGCAGTGTTCTCTCTGTCGTGTTTGGTTTTTTTAAATATAAATCACACTGTTGAAGATCATACATTTCAAACTTTCACTATAAAGATTTCAAGCATATAAAAATATTTGAGAATAGTACCTAAGCCCAAGGTAGATATTATGGCTAAAACTGCAAGATGGGAGAGGAGAGAGTAGGCCACGGGAGCACATTAAATTGTGCTTGAACCCACAGGCTCTTTTGTCCCCAAACCATACCATAGGGGCTGCCCCCTAAACCAGCTTTGCCAAGAACAGCTTTTTAAAAAAGTTCTGAAAACTGAACATCTCGGGTGGTCTAGTGGTTAAGAATCCACCTGCCAATGCAGGGGACATGGGTTTGATCCCTGGTCTGGGAAGATTCCATCTGCTACATCTAAGCCCCGTGCACCACAACTACTGAGCCCGAGCGCCTAGAGTCCATTCTCTGCAGCAAGAGAAGTCACTGCAATGAAAAACCTGTGCACTGAACTAGAGAGTAGCCCCTACTTACGGAAGCTAGAGAAAGCCCACGCACAGCAAAGAAGGCCAGTGCAGTCAAAAAAATTTTAATTAAAAAAAAAAAAATTGAAAACCAAAGTCACAGGGAAAAATGGCTACCTGCCCGAATCTTCCATTTTCTTTAATTTTTTAAAAAGTAATTTAAAAAAATCCTTGATGATTGCAACCAAATAGATTTTTCATAGGTAGAAAACAAAAGTTGCGATGAAATGACTGAATCACTATCCTCAGGTATACAGGAAAACACCTGTCACTGACTGTTTGGAATTTTGTTTAAAGAAAGGAAAAAGTCAAACAAACAAAGAAATCAAAACTCACAGAAATCAAGTTCAAACTCCCATCAAGACTGTTTTGAAGAGCGGTGATCACAAAATGCAAAGAAAGGTGAACAAGTCGAGTTGGAAGGCAATTTGATTTACGAAACAAACAATTCTTGCTGCCTGTACTTTCTTCAGTGCTCTTTGAGCGGAAGAACACAATAGATCCTCAACGCAGTTAATATTTGCCTAAAGAAGTAGTAAATGAATGAGGGCCTATCATTTTCTAAGCACTATACAAGAAATTTGAGGATCAAAAATGACAAAGATCTTGATCAAGAAATACAAGTACAGTGAAGAAGATATATAAGCAGATAATTTCTATGTAGTATGATAATCACTGAAAGTAATTTCAAGGTATAGAGATAGCTCAAGATGAGCAGTAATGAATAGAGTTGGGGAAGGAGGAAATTATTAGAGAAACTGCATGTGCTCATATTCTCCAGGAAAGCAATGACCAGGAGAATGTTCTAAGTAGAGGAAATAGCTTCCCAAGTGGTTCAGCAGTAAAGTATCTGTCTGCAGCAGAGGACACACAAGAGACTCGGGTTCGATCCCTCAGTTGGGAAGATCCCCTGGAGAAGGAAATGGCAACCCACTCCAGTATTCTTCCCAGGAAAAATCCCATGGACGGAGGAGCCTGGCAGGCACGACGGCACAGCAAGTACTCTTTAGAGGAGAGAGCATTTGCAGAGGGAGTGAGTAGTTCAGTCTAACCAGAGCATTAAATGTATCAAAATAGGTTTCCCCCTAGAGCCCTGGGGCGGAGCCAAGGTGAAGGAAGTCCTGGGTGAGGTTAGAAGTGGGAAGCAAGAAACAGTTTGATGGTCAAGTCAAAAAGATTGATGGGAAGTAAGAACTGAACCCAATATTAAGGGTCTTCAACAGAGGAGAGACTAGATAGTGTGAGCAACAAGGTGCAGAATAATGGAGCAAATTTCTTATCCTGGTTTATGTGCAGGAGCTCAGAACTAAGGATGTAGAAAGGTGGCAGGTATTCAAGTCAGAGCTTTGACGGGATAAGGTGGCAGGTGAAACTGTATGTGAAAATTGTGGTAGGGCAGTAGATGTACTAGTTAAAAGAAAAGGAATGCTCTTCAAATACTCTGTTCAATATTCTGTGGATAAGAGGTAGTATATGGGTAAATGTGAACTTGGGGGGACTTCCCTTGTGGTCCAGTGGCTAAGACTCCATGCTCCCAATGCAGGGGGCCCAGGTTCAATCCCTGGTCAGGGAACTAAGACCCAGTGCAGCCACATATATATATTCTTCAATGTGGACTTGGCTGAATTTAAACAGCATCTCCTAAACCAATAGAGAAACAAATAAAGTAAAAGAGTAGATATCAGGATTGTTAAGATGGGTTGGAAAAAAAAGAAAAAGTGATAGGTACGCAGCCATGTCCAACTCTTTATGACCTCCATGGACTGTATCCCACCAGGCTCCTCTATCCATGGAATTCTTCAGGCAAGAATAATGGAGTGGGTTGCCATTTCCTCCTCCATAACATGGGCTTGGTCAGGATAAATTACCATCCTGTCTGATACACTAACAGAGAGATCTTTGTGGATAAACCTGCTAACTCCACACAGATGTCTACTTTGACCATAAGAGCAAAAAGAGTAAGAAATACTGCCTCTTGGAACACACTGGAAAATCTTTTATTTACTTAAAAAAGAGACACAGCTTCTTCTACCCCTAAATTTATGCCACGTTGCTCTTGCTACACAGAGGTCCTTTGGCTGACAGGATGTGGTACATATTCTCCTTTACAGGGTTCTTGAAAACCTTTTCTCAGTATTGGCCAGGATTTAATGATATAAACAGTAGTTGAGACTTGCCCAGACCAGAACACCACAAGATATGTGAATCATAGCTTCCCACTATCAAAAGGCATGTGATACACTGGTCATTGACCCATAACCTAAGAGAATACCTTTCTTGCAAGTGAAGAATCCAGTATGACTTTGATTAAAGTACAGAGATAAAGAGCTGGGTGTGGGAGCAGGAGCCTTAGGAGTGGGGGACTGAAAAAGGGAAATAAAATATCTGACTCAGACAATAATGAACTTAGAGAGAAAGGGACAGTCTAAGGTATGAGATTCAAAAGGGTGGACAGAGAGCAAGACCCAGATTACAATGGAAGTGGAGACCAAGAAGTCCCCTGACTGCGCGAGGCAGCTGAGGAAGATTGCTAGAGACTCCTTTGGTCAAGTTCGAGCACAACTTGGGTGCTACCGAAAATGCTGTTGTTGAAGATTTTCACCACATATTTGAGGCTTGGAAAGCAAACTTAAAAGAAAAAAACAACAAAAAAGTTATACTAAGATATCATCTCACTAAAAAGATCTGGAGAGTATCAGAAACCTTTTAATTTGTTTCAGGGGAAAAAAAGTACAAAGCAAGTGATCTATTTCTATACAAAATTGTCCTAATTCCAGAGAAGTAACTTCAATGTCAACAAATCTTGTGGTCTTTATAAAGTTCCAAATTAATAAACTCCAGGTTTCCTGATAGCTCAGACAGTAAAGAGTCTACCTTCAATGCAGGAGAGCCAGGTTTGATCCCTGGGTGGGGAAGATTCCCTGGAGAAGGGAATGGCAACCCACTCCAGTATTCTTGCCTGGAGAATGCTATGGACAGACCATGAGGTTGCAAAGAGTTGGACATGACTGAGTGACTCACACTTTCATTTTCACACACAATACACACACACCACACACACAGCTGGCCAAGACAGGCAATAAATTTGAATCAAGGTCTAGGTTTCCAAAATAGCAGAGCCAAGTAGACAATCTCCTTGCAGAATTCTTTTTAAAAATATTTTTAATTTATTTTTAAAGTTTTTTTTTTTGGAGGCGGGGACAGGAGAGGGAATGTGAGCATGTGCTCACATTCCATCTCTGCTGCTGCTGCTGCTAAGTCGCTTCAGTTGTGTCTGACTCTGTGCGACCCCGTAGACGGCAGCCCACCAGGCTCTGCTGTCCCTGGGATTCTCCAGGCAAAAACACTGGAGTGGGTTGCCATTTCTTTCTCCAATGAATGAAAGTGAAAAGTGAAAGTGAATTCGCTCAGTCATGTCCGACTCTTAGCGACCCCATGGACTGCAGCCCACCAGGCTCCTCTGTCCATGGGATTTTCCAGGCAAGAGTACTGGAGTGGGGTGCCATTGCCTTCTCCGCCTTCCATCTCTATGATGCCATAAAAATTCATAGACAAGATAATCATGTGGTTCCTTCGACTGTGAGATAACAAACCATGAACAGTTCTGTTTTTATGTGGACATGCTCTTGATAAAGGAAAGACATGGAGGACTAGCGTGACAGCAACTCAATAGTTAGGTTAATGTCTCATTCAAGAAAAGGAAGCAGGAGAATTCTGAATGCGACTTCATGATGAAGGTATAAAGTTGGCGGTCTGGGGACATAGAGTACTTATTTGCTTTATCTCAGCATTGCTAGAGCACATACTAACAATGGTATTCCACTTCTGAAATTCCACTGGTTCTGGAATTCCAGCAAAGGTCCCTCCAGGTCATTGTGTTCTTGCTGACAGGAATTTGGGAAGACACTGCCTTTCCTTTGCATCATAAATTGTTAAGCAAACTATTCTTAAAAGCCAAACAAAAAATAAAATAAAATTCTATGGAAATTATCTTGAGCTCTGATTTAATGTTTCCACATTTTTTTTTTTTTCTGAGTAGAACATCCTTAAAAATGGAAACTCAGTCAAAGCTTCAGCTAGTTGATCTTTTGGCAGGTTGAGAAGTCATGATTCAAACGGAAGAGACAGTCCCTTGCTTCACCCCACTCACCCTGAGCCTGTAATGGAGACAAGACGGCCTCCCCTCTGGAAAAGGGACACCACCACATTTTGGCACATCTGCTTGTTCAGAATGTTCCCCAAATGTTAACAGCTGCAGCTGGGCCTACCAAGGGGATTCTTCAGTGACACAAAAAGCCTTTCATTCCAGTTCTCAATGCTATTTGTGATGTTCAGATTCTTCCGTGGTTACTGTTATTCTTGAAGATTGCTTCTGATTTGGAGCACTAATTAAAACCTGGGGCTCTCTTCTCCCTAGATCAAAGTAGTATTGTGCCCACAGAGAGTGGTATATAAGTACACTAAACAGAGCTTTGGCACAGATAATCTCCCAAGTGGGAGGAAAACACCTGAGCTCTTCAATACAAACCCACATTTTTAGTAAGTGACATAGCATGTCTTATATTTTCAAGTTTATATCCTTCTAATTTCAAGTCTTCATCCTACTTTAAATGTGCAGATTTTCTTTAATCTTATTTCTTAATGAAAAAAGAAACTATTAGGGAGATAAAAAGTTTAACATTTTTCAGGGTATGCTTTGGGGATATTGATTCATTCACTTTATACCCCTTGGTGACATAAATGAAAAAGGATATCAAACTAATTTGGAAATTCACAGGGTTTTACCCTCTCAGGCTTCTGAGCAATTAATTAGAACAACAGGGAAGCCTTTCATGAAAGCTATATCTTCAGGCTCACCCTCATGTTCTTTTATCTGAACATAACATGTTGGTTTCTAATTTCTTTTCTTTTTCTTGCTCCTCCTCCACGTATGTAGGTTAACAGCCAATCAAAAAGCAAAGACATTTTCTAATATTAAGATTATGAAGTATTTAACATGATAAACTACTTTGCTAATTTCAAAATACTGCTTTTATGCAGGAAAAAAAAATGTCATCATGTAAGTTGCCCTCTTCAAACTGCAGTTAATATGATAATTTCTTTGATTGTTCATTATCAATACATTTTATTGAGTTCCTAATGGGCTCATAGCAGTATGATGTGCTGCTGTGCTCAGTTGCTCGGTCATGTCTGACTCTTTGTGACCCCTTGGACTAAAACCTGCCAGGCTCCTCTGTCCATGGAATTCTCTAGGCAAGAATACTGGAGTGGGTTGCCATTTCCTACTCCAGAGGATCTTTCTCACCCAGGGATCAAACCCAAGTCCCTTCAGTCTCCTGCATCAGCAGGCTAATTCTTTACCTGAGCACCATCTGGGAAGTCCATGCTCCTTTTTTTTTAATTTATCAGGCTATGCAGTTTTAGTCGCAGCAGGCATGATCTTCAGTTGCTGCTTGGGAACTCTTAGTTGCGGCATGTGGGATCTAGTTCCCTGACCAAGAGTTGAACCGAGGCCCCCAGCGTTAGGAGCGTGGAGTCCTAGTCACTGGACCACTAGGGAAGCCCCTCCATGCTTCTTTTGGGCCTGATATAAATCAAGGATCTATCAACAAGGGTCTTGTTGACCAGTGGAAATTCAAGTGGATGTATGTGAAACATCATTACCAAGGCAGTGTTAGGTTTTGTGGTGGGGGCAGGGGTGTTCTCTACCTCAGAGGCTGAAGAAGGGAGGGTGCTGCTGCTGCTGCTGTTTCTGCTGCTAAGTCGTTTCAGTCCTGTCCTATTCTGTGCAACCCCATAGACGGCTGCCCACCAGGCTCCCCTGTCCCTGGGATTCTCCAGGCAAGAACACTGGAGTGGGTTGCCGTTTCCTTCTCCAAGAAGGGAGGGTGCTGTTCCCCAAATGCTGGGGGTGATGGTGACCCACAGCCTTCAGTGAAGTCCTTCTCCCAGGATTGCCCTCAGCCCAAGACTGCCTTCCCCCCAAGATCATGCTCTGTCCCTGAAAGCAGAATTCATCCAGTGACTGGTGGATTAGAGAGCAGCCATGGCCTCGAGTCAGGATAACCCAGAAGGACCATCCCAGTTCCAGACAACCTGGAAGTTAAGTCACTTCCATCTGCCCCACTTTGTTCTACTCCCCAGGGCACTTCCCTGTATATTCTAAATATATTTCTTTACTTAAAAAATTTTATTTATTTATTTATTTCCTTTTAGCGGCACTGGATCTTTGTTGCTGCAAGCGGGCTTTTCTCTAGTTGCAGTGAGCAGGGGCTACTGTTCGTTAAGGTCCACGGGCTTCTCACTGCCATGGCTTCTCTGGTTGCAGAGGATAGGCTGTGGGCACTCAGGCTTCGAGCAGTTTGGGCTTGCGGGCTCTAGAGCACAGGCTCAGTAATTGTGATGCACATGCTTAGCTGCTCTTAGGCATGTGTGATCTTTCTGGGCCAGGAATCGAACCCGTGTTCCCTACAGTGGCAGGCAGATTCTTAACCACTGAGCCACCAGGAAAGTTCCCCCAATAAATTCCTTGCATGCAAATTTGTCTCAGAACCTGCTTGGGGGGGAAACCCAGCCACAGGAGCATCAAATGCTGATATAATGAAATTAGGATGCCCAGGTTTTGGTCTTGTGCCTGCCACTGTGGGGAATAACCTCTCTCTGCCTCCTTTAAAAAGAAGAGCTAGACTAGATCTCCAAAGAGACATCTCTCTAAAGGTCTGAGATAATGGTCACAGTAAGCACTCAATATTGACTGTTCTTCTCAAAATTATAATTAATGTCAACTGAAAAGAATGTGGAATCAAAAATCAATGACCAGGAATCAATTTCAATTACTAATTTGTTTGGCAATACCAAATAGAGTTTTCCCCAACTTATCTCCTTGACGACAGAATATACTCTTGTAAATCATCTCCAGTCTGAGTTTAACTCAGCAGCTTTCATTCCTTGCTTCTCTCTGCCCAGGTTTCCAGGAGCCCAGGTAAATCCATTCAGTCATCTCCTCTCTATCTGGAACCAGATCACTGATTGCAAAGAGGGTTTGTAGAAACCATCTAGAGTCAGGTGTCGCAGAATCAGACAACATTGTGTTAGTATTCTCAAGCGGAGAAATTTCAAAGGGACTTAAAAACAATTCAATAAATATAATAAGGGAAAGAATCATAACCAATTTATTAAGTGAAATATATCGAGCTAGTAACAATATGGGGCTTTGCTGGTGGCTCAGACAGTAAAGAATCTGCTTGCAATACAGGAGACCCAGGTTCAGTCCCTGGGTTGGAAAGATCCCCTGCAGAAGGAAATGGCTACCCACTCCAGTATTCTTGCCTGGAGAATTCCATGGATAGAGGAGCCTGGCAGGCTACAGTACATGCAGTTGAAAGAGTCAGACACAGTTGAGGGACTAACACATATACAGTCACAATATGTGACTCCACTGCTTAAAAGTCCTAAGTCCTTTGTTTTTCACTTTATCCTCTTAGATTACTTCTTCGATGTAGGTATTGTTAAAGCCATTGCAGTACCTGCGTTAACTCTATCCTCCTTGGTAGGTGTCTTAACAGAACATAAACTCCCCCTGAGAGAAGCAGAGTGGTCAGCTCCTGCCACTGGCACCAAGGTGTTCTTGACCTGAGGATAAAGTCTTCTACAAATTCACTTTGTTTCTTTATTTTCTCCTCCCTCCCCTGCCTTTACTGTGTTACCCGTCCTGCTTTTTTGTCCCTTCCTCTGCTATACTTCCCTGGTGGCTCAGACAGTAAAGCGTCTGTCTACAATGCAGGAGATCCAGTTTCGATCCCTCAGTTGGGAAGATCCCCTGGAGAAGGAAATGGCCACCCACTCCAGTATTCTTGCCCAGAAAATCCCATGGACAGAGGACCTTAGTGGGCTACAGTCCACGGGGTCGCAAAAGTGTCAGACATGACTAGGCGACTCCACTTTCTTTCTTTCCTGCTATACCTCTTGTCCTGCATCTTTTCCTGTAAGGGTGTGCTTCACGTACCACATTCAACCACTGTTACTGGGAGTATTTCTGCTCTTGTCCTGCCTGTTGACTCAGTAGCTTGTCTACGTGGTGCTGAACTCACTTCCAAGTGCCCATCTCAGCAAGAGGCTACCATCTCCTGGTGGTGTGGGGAAGGTTGGGGGTAGTGAGCTGCTTGAGATGAGGTGTGGGGAGGTGTGATCAGGTGTGGGGAGGTGTAGAGAGGTGTGGGGAAGCATAAGGAGGTTTGGTTAGGTATGATAAGGTGTAGGGAGAGTTGGCAAGTTATGTTGAGGTTTGGGAAGGTGTGGTGAGGTGTGGGGAGAGGTGGCAAGGTATGGTGAGGTTTGGGAAGGTGTGGTGAGGTTCGGTCAGGTGTGGTAAGGTGTGGGGAGAGGTGGCAAGGTATGGTGAGGTTTGGGAAGGTGTGGTGAGGTTTGGTCAGGTGTGGTAAGGTGTGGGGAGAGGTGGGAAGGTTTGGGAAGGTGTGGGGAGATTTTGTCAGGTATGGTGAGGTGTGGGAAGGTGTGGTGAGGTTTGGTCAGGTGTGGTAAGGTGTGGGGAGAGATGGGAAAGTTTGGGAAGGTATGGTGAGCTTTGGGAAGGTGGTGAGTCAGTGATGCAGTCTAAGCATCTCATCCTCTGCTGCCCCCTTCTCCTTTGACTTTCAATCTTTCCCAGCATCAGGATCTTTTCCAGTGAGTCAGCTCTTTACATCAGGTGGCCAGAGTATTGGATTGTGGTTCTATTTTTTTCTAAACTGACTCCATGCACAGTGGGAGAAACTATAACCTGCTCTGGAAAACTTATCTTTGACCATAAAGGCCTAGCTTTCTGGCAATACTGTCTGGTTACCGGTTGACCCTGGGAAACAAACCCATTCTCTGTTCATGAAATTTGTCTCCCTCCCATAGGGAGTGCTTTACATTAGGGCTCACTCTTGGTGTTGTACATTCTATGCATTTGGACAAATGTTGAATGACATGTATCCATAATTATAATGTCAATGTAAGCTCATCAATTATAAAAAACATGCCGCTCTGGTGGAGGTGTGTGTTGCTATTGTTCAGTCACTGAGTCATGTCTGACTGTTTGTGACCCCATGCACTTTAGTATGTAAGACTCCTCTGTCGTCCACTATTTCCCAAAATTTGCTCAAATTCATGTCAATTGAGTCAGTGATGCAGTCTAAGCATCTCATCTTCTGCTGCCCCCTTCTCCTTTGGCTTTCAATCTTCCCCAGCATCAGGATCTTTTCCAGTGAGTCAGCTCTTTACATCAGGTGGCCAAAGTATTGGATCTTCAGCTTCAGCATCAGTCCTTCCATTGAATAATCAGGGAAGGATTGACTGGTTTGATCTCCTTGCTGTCCAAGGGACTCTCGAGTCTTCTCCAGCACCACAATTCAAAAGCATCAGTTTTTTGGCCCTCAGCCTTCTTTATGGTCCAGCTCTTAACATCTGTACATGACTATTGTATAAACCATAGCTTTGACTATGTGGACCTTTTTGGCAAAGTAATGTCTCTGATTTTTAATACACTGTCTAAATTTGTCATAGCATTCCTTCCAAAGAGCAAGCATCTTTTAATTTCATGGCTGCTGTCACTATCTGCAGTGATTTTGGAGCCCAAGAAAATAAAATCTGTCACTACTTCCATAGTGGTATCCCATTCTTTCAATTCATATTTAATTTTAAAGTTATTTTTAATTTTTAAATTATGGCTCCTCCTAGTTTCTCTCTAGATATGTTTTGTAAAACAATAATATTTTAAAAGAACCTTTATCATGATTGAATTAAAGGTGAACTGTGTGGAGCACAATAAACTGTGGAAAAATCTGAAAGAAATGGGAATACCAGACCACCTGACCTGCCTCTTGAGAAATCTATATGCAGGTCAGGAAGCAACAGTTAGAACTGGACATGGAACAACAGACTGGTTCCAAATAGGAAAAGGAGTACGTCAAGGCTGTATATTGTCACGCTGCTTATTTAACTTATATGCAGAGTACATCATGAGAAACGCTTGACTGGAAGAAACACAAGCTGGAATCAAGATTGCCGAGAGAAATATCAATAACCTCAGATATGCAGATGACACCACCCTTATGGCAGAAAGTGAAGAGGAGCTAAAAAGCCTCTCGATGAAGGTGAAAGAGGAGAGCGAAAAAGTTGGCTTAAAGCTCAACATTCAGAAAACAAAGATCATGGCATCCGGTCCCATCACTTCATGGGAAATAGATGGGGAAACGGTAGAAACAGTG
>SJYQ01008618.1:0-29572 GCA_006410935.1 Redunca redunca | reverse complement strand
CGAGCTATAGTCCACGGGGTGGCAAAGAGTCAGACATGACTGAGCAACTAAGCACACAAAATTATTCAGGGAAAGGTTGAGGTATTTTTATGCCATGATTTTGATTTATTTAGGTTTCTTCCATCTATATGAAGAGATTTAGTACACTTTGGGAATTTGATTTGTCATTTTGCACTCCGGTTGTTTGTTGCCTCTCAGGAATGCACGATTTCTATCTTATTTGCCATCTGAGGCAGGGAAAGCTGAGGTGGTGGACATTTATATTTAGTGCAGTTAATGTGGCATAGATTCCAGATTTATCTCTTGCTATAACTTGATGAGAAAACGGATTTGGAGTTCAAATAAACTGGTAATGGATAATACTAGAAAAATACCAAAGAGTTTTTTCAGCTGCTTCTCTTTCTTTTTTGTGAACAGATTTCTTATCAAGTCTTTGCATTCCATCTGATTCCTTAGGACTGCTCAGCACATTGTTGTTCTCATGTAAACATTTGATATATTTTGCACATATTGCATATATATGTGTATGTATATATGTATGCATTGGGTAAGTATGTGTTTCTTTTATTATTAAAAAAAATCCTGTTCTTTTATAGAATACAGTAGTTGCTTGCAGGGAGAAGAATGTAGTGGCTATGAAACAGGGCTGAAAACGAAATTTTATTCCACTGTATATATTATTTTTTACCTTTTGAAATCTATATGATATTTGTGAATTATCTCTTCTTTCACTAATTGATTTCCTTTTAAAATTAAACTATTTAAGATTAAAAGAAATTAATTCTTTCCTTATGTAGTGTCAAAAACATCATATTCTTTATGATGAATTTATTCTTTTAATTGGAATAATTTACTTGATAAACACTGTTTTAGGAAAGTATTCACTTAAATGACTATCAGATAAATACTGTATGATCTCATTTTTATGTGGAATCTAAAAAGAAAAAAGAATCATGCAGAGGACAGACTGGTCATTGCCAAAGGTGGGAGTTGAGGATTTCCCTGGTGGTCCAGCGGCTAAGACTGTGCTCCTAATGCAGGGGGCCTGGGTTCGATCCCTGGTCAGGGAACTGGATCCCACAAGCTTCAATGAAGATTGAAGATCCTGCATGTTGCAACTAAGACTCAGTGCAGCCAAATAAATAAATGTGTTTTTTGTTTTTAAATAGGGGAGTTGGGAGTGGGCGAAGGGAATCACAAGGTACAAATTTCCAGTTATTAAATGTCCTGGGGGTGTAATGTACAACACGGTGACTGTAGTTAATAATGTGAGTGAAAGTTGCTCAGCCGTGTCGGACTTTCTGTGACCCCATTGACTGTAGCCTGCCAGGCTACTCTATTCATGGAATTCTCCAGGCAAGCATACTGGAGTGGGTTGCGCTACTCCAGGGGATCTTCCTAACTGAGGGATCAAACCCAGGTCTTCTGCATTGCAGGTGAATTCTTTACTGTCTGAGCCTCCAGGGAAGCCTGTAGTTAATAATACCATATTGCATGTTTGAAAGTTGCTAAGGGAGTAGTTTTGCAAAGTTCTGGTCACAAGAAAAAAAAATTGTAACTATATGTGGTGATGGAAGTTAACTAAATGTTAACAATGTTGATCATTTCACAATAGCAAATCATTATGTAATAAACCTGAAACTACTGTAATGTTATATGTCAATTATATCTCAGTTAAGGGGAAAAAGAATAAAGTCCCCATGATCAGACAGCAGACAGCCAGGTGGAAATCTCAGTTCTGCTACCTTCCAGCCGAGCATCCTCGGATACATTGGGTAAGCGCTCAGTGCCTTAGGTTTCACTTGTCTGCAAACTGAAGATATGGGGTCTCTACTTCACAGGGTAGTTG
Source organism: Redunca redunca (assembly GCA_006410935.1). Classification (NCBI taxonomy): domain Eukaryota; kingdom Metazoa; phylum Chordata; class Mammalia; order Artiodactyla; family Bovidae; genus Redunca; species Redunca redunca. Next base: position 27,723 of record SJYQ01008618.1, on the reverse strand, counting down.
TGGAGTTTAAATGAATCTTATGGGTAAACCTGGTACATAGTTAAGATGCCTTAATAAATGTTATTACCTTCAAAACAGAAAAAAAAAAAAACCCATACAAAATTGTTTTAACCAAGAAAAGAAAAAGTGAAGTTGCTTAGTTGTGTTCAACTCTTTGCGACCCCATGGACTGTAGCCTACCAGGCTCCTCTGTCCATGGGATTTTCCAGGCAAGAATACTGGAGTGGGGTGCCATTGCCTTCTCCAGGTCATCTTTCCGACCCAGGGATCGAACCCGGGTATCCCACATTGTAGGCAGACGCTTTACTGTCTGAGCTACCAGGAAAACCAAAAGGTTTCATAAAAAAGATTATGGAGCCTCCTTCTAATAAATATTGAGCTGTATTCAATCAGTTCAGTTCAGTCACTTAGTCATGTCCAACTCTTTGTGACCCCATGGACTGCAGCATGCCAGGCTTCCCTGTCCATCACCATCTCCCGGAGCTTGCTCAAACTCACATCCATCGAGTTGACGATGCCATCTGACCGTCTCATCCTCTGTCATCCCCTTCTCCTCCTGCCTTCAATCTTTCCCAGCATCAGGGTTTTTCCAATAGAAATATGGGAATTTTAAATTCAGTAGAAGTTATAACAATATATTCTTAAAACAAAATTTAAAGAGATTTTGAAGCAAAATCATGTTTCCTCACCTTGTATCAATAGCAGCAAAATACAGACACAGTAGCAGATACTGAAAAGCGGAATAGTGGACAGTGTCCTACTTAGTGGTGGCAAGACTCTAGAAACAGTCCATTTAAAACGAGGAAAATATGAAGATGATGTGATCACCACATTTTAAAAAAAACTGAGAAGACAAAATAATAAATACAAATATTTTCAAGGAGAAAGTAATCATATGAACATTGTATTATCTACTTGAAAAAAAGAGAGAAATCCATCAAATATATTAGAAACAATACTAGGCTGATAGTTACAAGACTTTAAAATTAGTCAATAGACTAGGAACTGGGACAACTAGGTATCCACATGCAAAACAATGAAACTGGACAGTTACCTCACACCATACACAAAAATTAACTGAAAATGGATCATAGCCCCAACAATCAAGAGTTAAACTACAATACAAAACCCTTAGAAGAAAATGTAGAACTGAATTTTTATGACTTCAAGTTTAGCAATGGCCTCTTAGAAATGATGCAAAAGCACAAATGGCAAAATAAAAAATAAATACATGAGAATTCATCAAAATTAAAACTTCAAAAAACACCTGGGACGGAGGCTCAAGAAGGCCAGATCCATGTATGGTTTTGGTTGATTCACAGTGTATAGGGGAAACTAACACAATATTGTTATAATTCAATTAAAAATAAATTTTAAAGAAGGCCCAACTCCCTTGCAAAAAAAAAAAAAAGACACCATCAAGAAAGTGAAAAGAAAAACCCACAGAATGGAAGAAAATATTTGCAAATTATGCAACTGATTTATTTGATATTCAGAATGTCTTTTTAAAAACTCTGGCAACTCAACAATAAAATGATAAATAATTCCATTAAAAATGGGCAAAGGACTTAGACTTTTCTCTAAAAAAAGATATAGTAGTCCCCTTTTACTTGTGATTTTACTTTCCACAGTTGCAGTCAACCATGGTCCAAAAACATTAAATGGAAAATTTCAGTAATAAACAATTCGTAAGTTTTGACTTGCATGTCCTTCTGAGTAACATGATGAAATCTCCCTCTATCCTGCTCCACCCCATCTGGGATCATCCCTATGTCCAATATATCCTGCCCATTAGTCACTTAGACTTAGTAGCCCTCTCTGTTATCAGATTGACTGTAGTTTATCAAAGTGCTTGTGTTCAAGTGACTCTTATTTTATCAATATTTAATAATGGCCCCAAAGTGCAAGAATAGTGATGCTGGCAATTAAGAAATGCTAAAGAGGAGTTGTAAAGTGCCTCCTTTAAATAAAAAGATGAAAGTTCTTGAATTAATAAGGAAAAAAAATATTTGTATGCTGAGGTTGCTAAGATCTAGGGTAAAAACAAATCTTCTATCCATGAAATTGTGAAGAAGGAAAAAGAAATTTGTGCTAGTTTTGTTGTTCCACCTCAGATTGCAAAAGTTAAAGTCACAGTGTGTGATAAGTGCTCAGTGGGGCTTCCCTCATAGCTTAGTTGGTAAAGAATCCACCTGCAATGCAGGAGACTCTGGTTGGATTCTCGAGTTGGGAAGATCCGCTGGAGAAGGGATAGGCTACCCACTCCAGGATTCTTGCGCTTCCCTTGTGGCTCAGCTGGTAAAGAATCTGCCTGCAATGTGGGAGACCTGAGTTGGATCCCTGGGTTGGGAAGATTCCCCTGGAGAAGGGAAAGGCTACCTACTCCAGGATACTGGCCTGGAGAATTCCATGGACTGTATAGTCCGTGGGGTCACAAAGAGTCGGACACGACTAAGCAACCTTCACTTTCACTGTAACACAGAAAAGGCATTAAATGTGAGAGAAAGGCCACATTCATGAAACTTTCATTACAGTATATTGTTATAATTATTCCATTTTGCTATTAGTAATTGTTATTAATCCCTTGTGTGCTGCGCTGTGCTAAGTCGCTTCAGTGGCGTCCGATTATTTGTGACCCCATGGACTGTAGCCCACCAGGCTCTTCTGTCCATGAGGATTCTCCAGGTGAGGATACTGGAGTGGGTTGCCACGCTCTTCTCCACAGTATCTTCCCAACCCAGGGATCGGACCAGTCTCTTACATCTCCTGAATTGGCAGGCGGCTTCTTTACCACTAGCTCCACTCGGGAATCCCTGATCTTTTTATACCTTCCTTTTAATTTTGCTGTGAACTCAAAACCGCTCTAAAAGTATAGATTGTTCCTAAATAGGATGATTTGACTTAACGATTTTTCGACTGTACAGAAGTTTGAAAGCAATATGGTTTCGGTAGAAACCATAGTTGGAATTCTGAACTTTCCTCTTTTCCCAGGTGTGTGACTGTCTCCTGTGACACTTCCTTGTGATGACAAGGCTAAATAGCCAACATACACACAACAGTTCTACCCAGACGCCCATTCAGGTTTTCTTTTTCTCTCCCTTCTGCATCCATTCTGTTTTTTACTTTCAGGACAATATTCAACAAATTATATGCTATATTCTATGTTTTATTTATTAAATCAGCTTTGTATTAGATGATTTCGCCCCACTGTAGGCTAATGTAAGTTTTCTGAGTATGGGTAAGTTAGGTTGGGCTAAGCCATGATGTTCAGTGGGTAGATGCATTTAATGTACTTTGGACTTGGCAGTGTTTTCAACTTATGAAGGGTTTACGGTGATGTAACCCCATTGTTAAGTTGAGGACGATCTGAATATATGGAAGAATACATATGTGAGAATAATAGGCATTTTGGAAAAGAGGCGACATTAAAGATAATACAGTCTTTAAAAACATACAAAAGAGATAAGGGTCGCATCAGATACCAAAACTCATTATAAAAAAATACTAATTAAATGTATAGTTTGGGCATAGGACTCACAGGCAGAACAAACAATCAGAATAAAAAATCTGGAAGCAGGGACTTCCCTGGTGGGGAGCCTCTGTGCTCCCAATGCAGGGGGCCCTTGTTTCAGCCCTGATCAGCGAACTAGATCCCACAAGCCACAACTGAAAGATCCCACAAGTTTAAACAAAGATCCCTTGATAGTCTCACAACTAAGACCAAGCACAGCCAAGTATATTTTTAAAAAGTAATAATAATTAAAAATAAGTAAATAAAATAATTTACTAATTTAGCACACATTAATGACAGTATTTCAGCTGGAAAGAAAAAGGATGGATTATTTTATAAGTTTGGGATACTTGCTGAAACAATAGGAAAAAAATAAAGTTAGACTCCTACCTCACAGATACAATCAAAGTTTAGTGGGTTAAAGATTTAAATGTAGGCCGCCGCCGCCGCCTTCCCCGGTCCGCGGGGGCCCCGCCGGCAGCCCTCCCCGCAGCATGGCACCATTCGGGCTCAATTAGCCGGGAGCAGCGTGCGGGGCCCGCGGGATCTCCAGGGGCGGGGGGCGCCCCTGCAGCCTCCGTCATGGATGTGAACAAGATGACTGTCAGCATCAACAAGGCCATTAATACACAGGTAGTGGCCGTCAAGGAAAAACATGCCAGAAATATCCTTTTGGAGGTTGCTCTGAAGACCGAGCCCAAGGAGCATCAACTTGTGGGGACGGAGGTCAGGGGCGAGGCATCCTTGCTCAGCTGCAGGGATGGGCATCCCCCCGCTGGCCGGGCCCCTGCAGGGTCTGAACAGTGTGGGTTGGCAGCAGCTGGCTTCAGAGCCCACAGCCCGTCGGGGTGGAAGGGACCGCAGCAGCCATCCAGCCCAGTCCCGCTCCTCTCCTGTGACTTAGCTTTGCAGAACTGCCAAGACCTTTGAAGTTACTCTCCTTTGAGATGTTTCCTCGGGGCACCGGAGGTCTTTTCCCTTGTATCATCAAAGGACTCTGGCCCTGCACTTTGCCACCCTGACCACCCCCTTGGGGACCTGATCAAATGCCTTTCTCTGAGCATGAAAGCAAAACAGCGATCTGGGCAGCAGTGATTGGCCTTAAGCCGACACAACGGCTCTACCATGGAAATATGAGCCTCTTGAGTGAGCTGGTTCAGCCCAAACCAGAGGAAAGAAGATGGGAAGGTCAGGGAGAACTTGGGCAGTGGTCCCCAACCTTTTTGGCACAGGGACTGGTTTCATGGAAGACAGTGTTTCCACAGATGGGGCAGGGGGTGGTTTCAGGAGGATTCAAGCACATTACATTTACTCTGCCCTTTATTTCTGTTATTACATCAGCTCCACCTCTGATCATCAGGCAGTAGGTCCCTGAGGTTGGGGACCCCAGGGTTAGGAAACTGATGATTTGAGGGTTTTCCCCAAGTCCCCCCGCCACCAACACAGAGTTGGCAGAAGCCTCAGCTTCCCCAGTGGCTCAGTGGGTAAAGAATCTGCGTGCAATGCAGGAGCCGCGGGTTCGATCCTTGGGTCTGGAAGATCCCTTGGAGGAGGAAATGGCAACCCACTCCAGTATTCTTGCCTGAAAAATCCCATGGACAGAGATGCCTGGCGGGCTGCAGTCCAAAAGGTCACAAAGAGTTGGACACAACTGAGCATGCACCATAGGCCGACTGGGCAGCCACCGTCCCAGGTCTGTGGCTTTGGAGAGAAGTACAGGCAGCACCCTGGCCAGTGGATCCCTCAGGAACTGCTCTTGAAATCAAGTTCGTGTGCTGGAGGGCTATTCCCCAAAGGCCGGAGGAGTGGCTGCCAGCGGGGAAGCCTTTGTGTTTGCTGGGACGAAGCACAGGGCAGGGAGGCTGGGTTTCTATCTGGGCTGGGAAGCTGCTTCTTGCCAGGGTTCAGCAAGGCTGCTGCCCCACAGCTAGTCCTGTCTTGAAGCCATCCCACCCCAGCCCCTCTGTGCAGGAGACCTGCCAGGTTAGAAGGCCAGGGAAGCCCAGGACTGTCAGGGCGATGCCCAGGAGAGGCCAGGCCCTCAGGAAATGTTGCTGACAGCGTGTACTGCTCTCCGGTGGCAGGAAAGCAACTGTCTTTAGTGGAAGAAGCTTTGGTTGGAATTAGGGCTTTGCTGCGAGATGGGGCTGTTGAACCCCTACTGGTACCCCAGAAACCTGGCCCAGAAGTGAGCCTCGCCAGACCTTGCCCTTTTACCCCCTTGTCGCTTTACTGAGTCAAGGAAACCAAACCAAGAAAAGCCGTCATTATTAGTGTCTTCCCGGATGGCTCAGCGGGTAAAGAATCTGCCTACAGTGCAGAAGACACAGTAGACGAGTGTTTGATCCCTGGGTTGGGTAGATCCCCTGGAGAAGGAAATAGCAACCCACTCCACTATTCTTGCCTGAGACATCCCATGGATAGAGGAGCCTGGTGGGCTACAGTCCATGGGTTTGCAAAGAGTTGGGCACAACTGAGTGACTAATGCATGAATCAGATTAGTGTCCCAATTGGTTGTCTCAGAGAGTTACCCAGTCCTGACCCTTCCCTCTGAAGAATACCAATGGGTCAGGCTGGCACGAGATATGAAGTAAGAGAGAGACAGCTGTCCCGGGCCAGTGTGCCCTTCTGAATGGGGTGTGAGCACAGAGAGGGCCAGGGCACGCCTTGCCAGGGAGGCACCCTGGGGCGATATAAAGGACCTGGAGGCAGATTCCGGAATCCCATCGCTGGAGCTCTCTGATTTGCTCTGGGACCTTGAATGGGCCCAGTTATTCTTTATAGGTACTTTTTTTTTAATTGGAGTATAGCTGCTTTTATAGTTGTGTTTGTTTCCGCTGTACAGCAAAGCGGATCAGCTGTTCAGTTCAGTTGCTCAGTCGTGTCTGACTCTTTGTGACCCCATGGATGGCAGCACGCTAGGCTTCCCTGTCCTTCACTTTCTGCTGGAGCTTACTCAAACTCGTGTCCATCGAGTCGGTGATGCTGTCTGATCATCTCATCCTCTGTCGTCCCCCTTCTCCACCCGCCTTCATTCTTTTCCAGCATCAGGATCTTTTCCAGTGAGTCAGTTTTTCGCATCAGGTAGCCAGAGTATTTGCATCAGGTGGCCAAAGAATCAACTGTATGTACGCGTATAGCTTTAGCTTTTTTGAGCTTCCTGCCCACTTAGGTCACCACAGAACTCTGAGTGGACTGACCTGTGCAGTGCAGGGGGCTCTCATCAGTCATCTGACACATAGTGGTGTGTACATGTCAGCCCCCATCCCCCGATTCATTCCACTCCCTCATGCCCCCTGTCCTGTGTTCACACGTCCGTTCTCTAGGTCTGTGTCTTATTTCTGCTTGGCAAATAAGCGCCTCTGTATCACTTTCCTAGATTCCACACACAAGCGATTTTATGCAGTAAAAAAAAAAAAAAAAGATTTAAATGTAACAGAAGTTTTCAATGAATCCATTAATTATTAGCAGAAAATAGAACTTCTCTTAAATTATTTATATAATCTTGGATACAGAATGTCTTTCTTTTCAGCATTGCAATATAGGCAAAATTATAAAGAAAAAAAATTGACACATTTAACTACTTAAAAAAAATTTATGCCCCCCAAAATTAAGTTTAAAGTTAGAGAAATCAGAGGAAAACTGGTTAGAGTATATGTAGTTCTATATGTAGAATACAGACAGATGTATGATAAATAAATAGACAGGGCTCTTAAAACTCAATAAGATAAATATTTGAAGTCAATATTTTGTGTTCAGAGGCCATAAGCAGATATTTCACAGAGCAAACAATGTACATGATCAATAAACATTTTTTAAAAATTCAGACTCACTAGAATTCAAAGAAATGCAACTAAAAACAAAATCCTACTTTTTATCTATTAGATTAGCAAAGATGAAAAAAGTTATATGCTCAGAGTGACAAGAGTGTTGTGAAGAAGATTCTCAACCACTATTGGTGGGATTATAAATTGAAATAATTTAGTGATGTGTTTTTAAAAGTCTTAAATATGTAACTACTCTTTGATGCAGAGATCCCACTTATGAGAATTTGTCCTGCTGCTGCTGCTGCTGAGTCGCTTCAGTCGTGTCCGACTCTGTGCGACCCCATAGACGCAGCCCACCAGGCTCCCCCGTCCCTGGGATTCTCCAGGCAAAAACACTGGAGTGAGTTGCCATTTCCTTCTCCAATGCATGAAAGTGAAAAGTGAAAGTGAAGTTGCTCAGTCATGTCTGACTCTTAGCGACCCCATGGACTGCAGCCTACCAGGCTCCTCCATCCATGGGATTTTCCAGGCAAGAGTACTGGAGTGGGTTGCCATTGCCTTCTCCTAGGGGGGAAAAAAGAACTTGTCCCAGGGAAATAACTAGTTATTTGTACAAAGATTTATTTGCAAGGGTGTCTGCTTATACATTGTTTATAAAAGTAACTTTAAAAGGAGAAAATATAAATGCTTCATAGCAGGATATTGATTAAAGAAATTATGATATGCCCATATTATAAAATGGCATGCATCTTTTCATTATTTTAATGGTGTATTTATTGATGTGAGCAATATTTATTACATATTGGTAAGTTAAATTATAACATGGCATGAGTATATTTTACAAAAATTGTAATCACTATTATACACACTGTCTTGGCAAAAGTCTGGAAGAAAATAAACTAGCAACATTGATTTTGGTTTATTCTGATGACGGGATTATGGACACTTTTTCATTTATCCCATTTCCATTTTTCCCTTAATCCTGTAATAAATGATGATTAACAAAGAATGACAAAATTCAAAAGGAAATAAGTGGAGAAATAACTATTACAAAATAAAAGAGGGTGCTGAAGACAGTCTCTTTGTGACTAAATCTCTGAATATCAGTTAGGCTACCTGGGTGCTATGGAAAAAAAAAAAAAATCCAGCATCTGGATTTCACCAAATGCTGACATGAAAGGGAAAGAAGAATCTGAATATTCTTTGTGAAATCCTGCCTGCATGATGCTATTTTAAAAATCATACTAATGGTCATAAAGGATCTTGAAGGGTAAAGGCTAAATAAATTATGATAATGGAAATGAATTAGCAGAAAGAATCTCTGAGCTGAGACTTGTTCTGTGTTTGATAAATCAACTCAGTATCAAAGGCCTGTTTTGTTTTTGTTTTTGTGTTTTTAGATGCACCCACATAACCCCTGCTGGGGAATTCTTAAGAAGAGCTGTCCAACTGGCTATTTCATTTCATGATTTACTGGTTATTTATTCCAAGAATATTTGGACTGAAATAGGACTGCCCGTTGTTATATGTCTTTAAGAAATAAAAATAAATTATAGCAAAATAGGATCAAAACTTCGTTCTCGCTTATTTTAACATGTTCAGAGATCAGTTATAATGAGCAAAGAGACTGCTCTCTGTGATAGACAAAAAGCTGTGGGGCCAAACAGATATAAGGGAGAGTTTTTTCCTCCCACAAATGTGTGTACGACATGTGCAAAGTGCATAAAGCAATTCGCTATTTTGGGCATTTTCCACTATATTTACTTTTTATGCTGTGTCTTAATCTACACAAAATGGAGAGAAATCTGCACAATTAGGTAATTTTTTTTATTTGAATATGCTATTAATGAAGTCTCCTGTTGTCTTAAACTGGGGACTAGGAAATAGACTCTGAGACAGAGATTTATGGGCAAAAGTCCATTGAGAACAGCACCCAGAAGGGAGCCAGGGAAGCAGAATAGGGGCAGAAGTTTGGGCTCAAGCGACCTCCTGGGGAGCTGGGGAGGTAAGACAGCTCATCCAAGTTGTCTTGTGGATAACTTGATGAGCAAAAGGACTGGATCTTTGTAGTCTCCTTCCTTCGTACCCATCGCTCACTGCCTTGGAAAGCATTCTAATCTTTTGCATTGCAGGCCAATTCTTTGCCACTGAGGCAACAGGGAAGCCCAAAAGTGTCTTAATCTTGAGGAAAGCTGTTCCCTTCAGGCAAGTCCTTGGGAAGACTTAGTTGTAAGCTAATAGCAGCCAACACTTCCAGCAGCTGGAGGTCTGAAGGTCTCCAAACTGAAGGGGGATCTGCACTGCGTGCTATGGACTGAATGTTTGTGTCTCTCCTCCCCCCAGGTAATATGTCAAAACTCTCATCCCAAGGTGGGACATTTGGGAGGTAGTTAGGGTTAGATTAGGTCATGAGGGTGGCACCCCCATCATGGGATTAGTGACCTTCCATAAGAAGAGGGAGGGACACAAGAGATCTCTCTCTATGTGGATGAACCAAGGAAAGCCATGAGACAGTGTAACCAGGAAGACAGCTCTCACCAGAATGTGGCAACTTGATCTCAAACTTTAGCCTCCAGAACCCTGAGAGATAAATGTTTCTTGTTTAAGCCATAGTGGTTATTTGTTTGGGCAGTCTGGACTTTTTAAGACACTATTGCATTGCACCAAACATTATTATTAGTAACACCCTAACTTATGTTAACATTGCAACATTTCCCAAGTTGTCTTGCTCAAGTAAACCTATGAGAAGCAAATAGTTGAAGGTAGAATTCTTAAGAAAGTAGCTCTTCATTTTAACCAAAAAGTATTTATTTGACTTCCGGAGTGGTGAAGTAGGAATAATCATTACTCTCTACCTCTTGCCCTGTTATCAATCTAGGTTATGTAGTAAGTTACTCTGTTAATAAAGAAGTGAACTTAGCATCCTAGAGAAGAAAGTTTGATGTTTGTTTCCCTGTGTTTCTGTTACTGCACAGTTCTGTCCTTTCCTATCTTATTTTGGAGACTAAAAAGGACACTTAGGGACTTCCCTGGTGGCCCAGTGGTTGAGACTTCACCTTTCAATGCAGTAGGTGCAGGTTCAATCCCTGGTCAGGGAACTAGATCCCACATGCCTGGCAGCCGAAAATCCAAAGCTTGAAACAGAAAGAATATTGTAGCAAATTCAATAGACTTTTTAAAAAATCCAAAGTAGGGGTGAAGACCACTTAGAGTAGGCTGCTTACATTTCATAGTAAATAGTGTAAAAGGTTTTTTATTTTTAATTCATTAAAAAAAATTTTTTTTTAATTTTGGCTGTGCCATGTAACTTGCAGGAGCTTAGTTCCCCTACCAGGGATTGAATCTGAATCCAGGCCCCAGCAGTGAAAGCCCCCAGTCCTAACCACTGGACCACCAGGGAATTCCCAACACTGAAAATGCTTTGATTTGAGTTTTATCTTGAAAAGTACAATAAAATTGTGAAACTACGTTTATTTTTATTTACCAAAATATAGGCCATAAAGGTCTGTCTAGTCAAAGCTATGGTTTCTCCAGTAGTCACGTATGGATGTGAGAGTTTGACTATAAAGAAAGCTGAGCGCTGAAGAATTGATGCTTTTGAACTGTGGTGTTGGAGAAGACCCTTGAGAGTCCCTTGGACTACAAGATCAAACCAGTCCATCCTAAAGGAAATCAGTCCTTAATATTCATTGGAAGGACTGATGCTGAAACTGAAACTCCAATACTTTGGCCACCTGATGTGAAGAGCTGAGTCATTTGAAAAAACCCTGATGCTGGGAAAGATTGAGGACAGGAGGAGAAGGGGACGACAGAGGATGAGATGGTTGGATGGCATCACCAACTCGATAGACATGAGTTTGGGTAGGCCCCAGGAGTTGGTGATGGACAGGGAAGCCTGGCGTGCTGTAGTCCATGGGGTTGCAAGGAGTCGGACAAGACTGAGCGACTGAACTGAACTGAACTAAGGCTATAATGATCACTACAGGCTAATTCTGAGAACAAAGAATAAGTCAAATGATTGGCTGGAATTTTTGGACATAATTTTTTCCAACTAAATCTTAGAGCACAAGTGCCATTTTCCCCTTTATTTATGCAGCATGTAAATGAAGGTGAACATTTAATCAAATGCTTGAGGGTTTTACTGATCCTACCATAGTCTCTCAGTCCTTTAATTAAAACCCGTGGGGAGTTGGGCTCATCTTTAGAAACATCTCTGCTTTCCTCCTTCTTCCGGATGTTTCTCTCTAGTTGTGGACGTTTTCACTTGAACATCCAAGAGACATATCCATCTTCAAGAGTCCAAGACAGACCCTTAGTTCTCAGTTTTCCCTGTCCCTTCCCCACCTCTATCCCATCTTCTCTTCTCCAACTGCCTGAGACAAATATGAGGAATTATCCTTGATTTCTTTTCTCCTTCTCTCCCGGTGATGTTGAGTTCATCAACACGTCCAACTGTTTTTGCACCCCCAGCCTGACTCCTCACCACCTCCACTGCTCCATTCCAGAACCGTCTGCCCCTGCCTGAGCCACTTCACCACCTTCCTAATGGTCTGCCAGCTTCTCTTCTTTTCTTCCTACAACTACTTGCCACAGAGCAGCCAGAATGATTTTAAATGTATTTAATTTTATTAGACACAAACTCTTACATGGTTCAAAGCGTAACACACTATAAAAAGATAAGCCCAGAGAACTCTTGCATTCCTCACTCCAACCTTCGAATGATAGTTATTTCCACTGGTATCTTTTTGTTTCATCCTTCTAGGATTTTGAAGGCAAATGCAAGCATTTGTACAAACGTATCTCTCACCTTATTACGTAATAAAAGGTAGCTACCATGTAGACTGTTCTACGCTGTCCTAAATCCTGCTTACTTTTTTTCACTTATTAATAATACATCCTAGCGCTCTTTTCATATTATTACATAGAGATCTTCCGTATTTGTTTTTCCTGAAGCTTATGACACCACTGTTTATTGAACCAGGCACCTTTTGCTGAAAAAATAATGTAACAATGAAGAGTCTTGTACAAGTGTCATTTCATACATGCGGAGCTGTGTCTGTGGGGTAAAATCACAGAAATACAGTTGCAAAATCACGTATGTTAGTGTATTTGCCAGTTTCAGAATGAAAATTTTACAGATAAATCTGTCACTTCCCCTGCTTAAAGGCTTCCCCCAATTCTCCATCCCAATCAGAATAAAGACAAAAAAACCCCCTGAGACCCACAAGGCCCTCCTTGATCAATCTTTGCTTACGTTCTCAATATCAGTGTCTTTCCCCCTCTTTCACTGTGGACTACGCCTTCCTTTGTCAATCTCATAAAATTATCTTTCGTGAGATGAGCCATTTCACTTTGCAGTTGATTTCCATTGTCTTTGGATCGGATGGTCATATGTGTGTCAAATCCAGTCATCGGCTTGAGACTTGACAAATTGTCCTAGAAGGGGAAAACGGATGCTCATGTTTAATGGGGATGAGTATGAGATATGTACATATGTATTAATGTGGACTTCTTTTGGCTGTGCTGGGTCTTCCTTGCTGCGTGTGGCCTTACTCTAGCTGAGGCGGACGGGGGCTACGTGCTCAGGCCTTTTCTTGTGGTGGCTTCTCTTGCCGTGGAGCGCAGGAGGGCTCTAAGTGCACAGGCTTCAGTAGCTGGGGCCCGTGGGCTTGATAGCTGTGGCTCGCTGGCTCTCGAGCTCGGGCTCTGTGGTTGCGGTGCAGGGGGTTAGTTGCTCCAGAGCATGTGGAATCTTCGTGGACCAGGGATTGAACCCATGTCCCCTGCATTAGCAGGCATATTCTTACCCACTGTACCACCAGGGAAGTCCCAAGGTGGGTATTTCTAAGTAGTCACTTAATAAGCAAACATGTCTAAGTTATGATTTTGATTTTCCTTCATAGCTTCAGACTTCAGGGATTCAGATAATGAATGCTGAAATAATGAGGACTTTCTATCATATCATAGCTATGTGACCACACATTCTAGACACACAAAGGTGGAAGTCTAACTTTACAGACAAATGCAACACGGTCAGGAAAGAACAGTGGGCTGGAAATGGCAAGTGCTGTGTTCTGCCACTAAGTAAGCTGTGGGGGCTTAGGCAGGCCGTTTCATCTTTCTCTGCCTCATTTTATATGTATGAAAAGGAAGAAAATGGAATTCATCACGAGTCTCAACCTTTTCACTCTCCAGGGATTCCTTTTATTACCCCCACTCATTTTTATAATATGTTGAGAAATTTTATCTGCTGAAAGTTCTTTGTTGTAATTTATGTTACAATTTTCATTGTTCACTGTTAGCATGTTCATTGTGAATTTATCAATAATACATATAATTTCCAATTCTGCTCAGCATTAAATAATCAGTTAACATTGGCTGAGTAGATATATTACCACCCAAAGCAAAACACTTCACATTTTCATTTGTCTGGGTAGCTCTATCTTGTTTAATTCCTAAGACTGGGAAACTATGGACCTGCCCGACAGTAAGTTTCCTTACCAGTCTGGGATCCACTGTTGTGTATATACTCATCTAGTCCAGAGGATTTTTTAGATGTGCCTCATGGAACCCTTGGACTCAGAGAGGACGGGGAAGGACGAGGCAAAGCCAGGAGTCTTAGGGTCCCCAAATCTATTTTATCCAGAGTACCTCCACTTTTTTTCTGTCCTATATATTGTGTTCTGCTTAGAAAGGGTTCATATTATTAAAAATATTTTTTTCACACGGGGGTAATTTTTGTTTGTTTGTTTTTGGCCGTACCACACAGCCTGTGGGACCTTAGTTTCCTGGCCAGGGATCAAACCCAAGTCCCCTACATTGGAAGCGTGGAGTCTTAACCACTGGCTCACCAGGGGACTCTCTACACTATTAAAACTAATTTGAAAAATATGTCAATCAAACTCAATTGTATACATGAGGATAATGAGGGACAGAAAAGTTAAATGAAATTTACCCAAGGTTACAGAACTAATTAGTGGCCAAATATTCATTCAGTCAATCAACACATACTTCTTGAACACTGTGGAAAGAAAAATTATAAATATGAAACTTTGATTCAGTCTTGGTCTGAAACAATCTGTGGGTTACGATAAATGTTTGATCAGAAGCATTTGAATGAAAGAATCTCATTTTCATGAAGTGGTGGAGAATTGACATTGATGTGTGTGTTACTACTGTTCAGTAAGACAAGGAAGAGAGGATAGAAGAATATTTGCATTCTGGTGACCGCAGGAGAGCAAGGAACAAAGAGCCCTGTTAGAAGACAGGCCAGGTGGAGTCTTGTTTCAGTTTCAATCCTTAGGGTCTCTGGCTCTCATTGTCACACTATTGCTCTTTCTAGAGCCCACTGAAGAGGAGCCAAGAGCCCACCCCATCCCCAAGATTATCCATAAAGTTTTTATTTTATTTCCCAGATTAAGCATGTTATTCTCGCTAAGCCTGGAAAAACCCATGGCTATATGAAGTGTGTTAAACTATAAGATAAATTTGAAAAAGTCAATTGATTGACTTTGTTCAACTTAAGCTGGTAATAAATTCACTGGCTTTATGATAGCTCGCCTATGACAGAGTATGAGGTAGGTTCTGTTTTCAGTTCAAAAGCTACAGGCACTCTGATTCCAGCTTTCTCCCTGCAAACAATTTGAAATAAAGGGTGTCATTGGCAGATTCAAAGACAAACATGACACAAAGCCTCATTATTTCTAAGCACCAATCAAGAGTCAGCCATTCTTCTAGGCATCGAGGACACAGCAATGAATGTGTGCGAAGAGTTTCCTGCTTCCGTAGACCAGATTTCTTTTTAAAAAATAATTAATTAATTAATTTGGTTTTACCAGACTCTCATCTGGGGCATGTGCGATCTTTAGTTGCAGCAGGTGGATTCTTGTTCCCTGACCAGGAATTGAACCCAGGCCCCCTGCATCAGGAGCATAGAGTCTTAGCCACCGGACCATCCGGAAAGTCCCTAAACCAGATTTCTCCTGATTTCTAGTTCAATGCTATTTCTGTTACATTATACAGATGGAAGACTCATTCTGCTCTTTTGCAAATACTGGTAATTACAGAGTATGCCTATGTCTTCTTCACATTATTTATTCATTTATTCAACAAAAATTTACTGAGTAACTTCTATTACCAGACTCTCTGTACTAAGTGCTGGACACCCTGATATGAATTAGCTCTCCAGGTGCTCACAGACCTATGGGAACACAGACTTGTAAACAAAGTTCAAACCAGCACAATAAGTAGGATGGAGGGAGAGGAGCAAGGTACAGACATACCATGTGGCAGCAACTGATTAACTCCCTCTTGTATGACATCCAAACGTGGATTGGAAAGGTTAACAGAGGATTCCCAAGCCAACCAAGTGTGGGAGTAGGAATGGCCTCTACAAAGGTACAGAGGCAAGACAGAACATGCAGATTCTCAGAACTGTTTCCTGTTTGGTATTGATGGAGTTTGAAGCATGAGATGAATGAGAAGCAGGAAATTTTTTTTCTCAGGTTTAAAATGTTTTATTTCACATCTACCTGATTAAAAAAACAACAACTCAAAAGTAAACATTATAGAAGTGGGGAGGCAGGAAATTGACAAAATCTCTATGTAACAGCCTCTGTTTTCTCTGAGTTAAGAGAAACAGCTTTTTTTTTTTTTTTTTTTTTTTNNNTTTTTTTTTTTTTTTTTTTTGAGACCAAGGAAGGCTGGTAGGAAGTTTGCAGAGAGGTTTAATAGAGTTGCTGAATTGCTTTTAAGACAGAAAGGATTAGGAAAAAAACTGAACGTCCATTAATGGCAGACTGGCTTAAGAAAGCATAGGTCACTCAAGTGGTGGAATACTATACAGACAGGAAAATGATAGCCGCTGACAGGAGAAGAGCTATAAAATATCTTATTTAGCAAAAAAAAAAAAAAAGCAAGATGCAGAACTGTATTCCTTTAACTTTTACATAAAAGGCAGTGGGAAATTAAAAATATTTTCTTACCTATATAAATATATCTAGAAGAATGCCTGAGAAAGAGATAGCTTTGGTTAATAGTGGGAGGAGAAGGTGGATGACTGAGGTACATGGTGTGTGTGGGGGGACCCTTTATACTGTATAGTCTTGAATTTTGGACCACAGCAATATGTTATCTATTCAAAGATAATATAAAAATGAAATCTCTAAAATGTTTTCAGTAAAATGAAAAAGAATACCTTCTGAGGGCAACGGAAGATAAAACTAAAGTTTGGTGTCATGGCTACGTTCCTCTGCAACCCAATACTTAATGACTAACTTAGGGAAATACAAAGGGAAATCTTTATTTTCACCAGGAGAGCCTATCTGGGAAAGGTGAGTTTTTTGAATCCTGGAGATCAGAGCTGGAGAGAGTCTATGGAAAAACCTAACCAAGTCTTCTGGCTTGGCTCTTTTGGAGCCCAAGGTCTCCAACCACGGCTTCTTCAGCTCATCTACAACATCACTTTGGTTACATCCAAGTAGCCCTCCAAAAGGGCTTCCAATTCCTTGACTGCACCTGTTGCTACAAAGTGAATTAAAGCAGAGCTCTGCTCTTTAGGAGCTAGGAAGTTAAAGGGCAATGATTATTACATAATACATGAACAAATAACAAACAAGCCTAACATTTTTGCACGTGAGTTATCAAATCAGGTTTATTCTCTTACAGGCAACCCCTTTTACTGCTAACCAAGTTCTTTATATACTTCAGGTACTGTCTACTGACCACATGGCACGAGGCAGGAGGGATGCAGTGATGATCAAACCACAGTCCCCGTGTCTGGGACCACACAGGGCAATGACAGAGAGAGACTTGAAGAGAGCATCACCGTAAAGTGTGGTCCATGCTATCAGGGAGGCTGGAACGGAATTCTGTGGGAGCTCAGAGGCCACAGCAAGTAATTCGGCTTGGAAAGAGTTAGGAAGGGCTTCGCAGAGGAGGAAATCTGTAACCCAAGTCTTAAATGAGGCACTGAAGTTCAGGGAGGTTGAGAAAGATGTTCCAGGCAGCACAAACACAGTGGGCAAAGGCAATGCAGCTCGGAATAACGTGGTGCGCTCATGGACACCAACCCACTTGTTCTGACTCCATGGCAGGTGCTTTTCTGGGAGTGGCAAGCATCAGGTCTGGAAAGGCAGGTCCAGACAGGGTTACAGTGTCTGGTGTGCTGGGCAAACAAGTTTATACTTTGTTGTGTCAGTAAAACACCATGTTCTCAGCCGACAGGCTAGTTCAGTCCTTTACTGTCTAATCCGTTTGAAGCAGGTTGTCTTCTCTTGGCTTCTATAGTCTTACTAGAGGCGGAATGGGGATGTGGAAGGAAGATTTGTAAACTTAGTGTTACCTTCCCCATTCTTCCTTTTTACTCTTCTGACACATCTAATTAGTCATCGAAGTCTATAACCATTCTGTCACAAATGCATTCTTTGTTTTTCCCTTGGATCAACCATTTAGTATGCATTTACCTGTGACAGGTAAGGATAAAGGATAAACGATAAATGCTTTGTATAAACCCTCTTATTCAACCTTAAAATAGCCCTGTGATGTCATATTTTAGTGTTCTTGGTAGCAAGCAACAGTTGTCTTAAGCAGAAAAAGGAATTTACTGGAAAGTTATCAGGTAACTCACAGAATTTATAAGAAGGAGGAGGACTAGGTTCAGGAATGAGCCAAGGGAAGAAGCACACAAAGCTGGGATCCAGCCTCAGCAACAATTCCCAGCAGATGCCCCACCATGCCTCTGGATGCTAAGCTCACCGCAGAGGCCTCAAAGATTCTCAAACTGACCACAGTGCCTTTGCATCACTACACCGCCCCCGCCGCCCCCACCACAGAGAGGAGGAAGAGCATCTACTGGCTCGGCTCAGGGTCTGAGGAACAGGTTCCCTTTTGGGTTTCCCACTCCCTTAGGATTCATTCAAATTAGGAAGGATGTTTAGATAATGTGGGCTTCCCTGGTGGCTCAGTGGTAAAGAACATGCTTGCCAAATGCAGGAGACGAGAGTTCAATCCCTGGGTCAGGGAGATCCCTTGGGGAAGGAAATGGCAACCCACTTGAGTATTCTTGCCTGGAGAATCCCATGGACAGAGGAGCCTGGCAGGTTACAGTTCATGGGGTTACAAAGAGTCGGACATGACTTAGCAACTAAATAACAACAGCAAACACAGCAAAAATGATATACATTCTCAAGTGCAATTTGTGGATGAGGGAATAGACTTAGAGCAGGTAGGTTAGTCAAGTAATTCAGCTAGTCAGTCGGGGAGCCAGGCTTGGAGCCCGAGTCAGCTTGTTTGCAAAGCCAGAGTGTGTGCAGTCCTCTGCACTGCCTTTCCTAAAGCATCCCAGCTCAGTGTCACAGCCCACACAGCGGTCCACGCTCCCATCACCTCGTTTGCATTACCGCCTCCTGCCTGATCTCCTTGCTTTGTGCTCCCTCGTCTCGGTTCATTCTCCACGCAGTTGCTAAGATAATATTTTTTGAGTACCATCCACATCACGTCAACCACTTGTTTAAAAATCTGTGACTCACCCCTTTGAGAGCCTTTCCTGATTAATATCATTCCACACTGATCACTGGGTAATCAGTCAAATAATGTTGCTATAGTGCCAGCGCAGAAGTATAATTTATCCTGCACTAGCCTGTCCTTATTAATAGTCTCTAGCTATTCCATTGATGTGTGACTCTGCTAAGGTCAGAGAGCCTGTCTTCCGCTGCTTTCGTGACTCTAATGACAGACACTAGCATCAAACACTGGGACTGTCCTTGATTGAATCCTGGGGCTCTCCAGGAGAGTTGTGTTACTATCATCAGTATTATCATTTGCAGAGCACTTCTCGTTGGCTAATTCATTATTAGCCTCCCTGACATTTCCCCATTGTCTTATGTTTCTCAGCTGTGTATACTGTGCCCAACCTTGAGAAAGTGTGCTATAAAATGGCTAATAATGCTGGCAATTTTATTTCAGCTTTTGGAAACGTTCTTTACTCCACCTTCAGATACTGTTAAATTGGGGAAAGGTACAAGGTGGCATGTTTTTTTCTGGGATCTGGGAGGGGAGAGGAAATAGTACGGATATTTAGAGCAGGTCCCCCCATTCCAATTCAGAATAATAAAGGTCGTATAAACACGGAGTACCACATGCAGTTAGGGAACCTGGCTGGCCTGGTGACCAGTCTGAAGTTAGTATAGGAAAACCTCTTGCCTGGTTCCTGAATAGCTTTCATATCAAAATGGAGCAAGACCTTATGATCCTTTCCTCCCATGCCCTCTGCCTAACTTTTGTGTGTGGAAAAGCTTTAGCCAAAGAATCAGTTTAATCAAGGAAATGAGAAAATGCAAAAACAAAGGAAAACAATCGAGGAGACCAAGTAATAATAGTTTAGCTATTAAGCATAAACAAGGACCTTTAGTTCCTCTCCCAGGGCTATAGATAATACTCTGAGCCATATCCTGTGAGCTGTCTCATAGATACCAAAAAACCCAACAGGTGGGGGAAGTTAACTCCATGATGACCAGACTTACGTAGCCATGACATAAGCTGCCGCAGTTCTGAGAACTGACCTCAAATACCTGGAAACAAACCGATGCTGGAACTGAAGACTAACTGTACTTAAAACAGTCAGTGTGATGCTGGTCAGACCACCAATGACCAATTTCAAGATGACTGTCAAAGCTGACTGTGCTGTTTTTGCGTGTAGCTGCCTCCCTCTGTCTATAAAAGCTCTTGCCTCCTGACTGTAGGCAGGGAGAATCAGCCTCTGGACAATGCTGACATCCAAAATAAAGCAAACTTTCCTTTCCAACAAATTAGCCTCTCTCTTGCCTTTTGAGCAGGGAGCAGCTGCAATGTTACTACATTTGAGGTGTGAGGGGGTAGAAGGTGGGGGATGAATGGGCTGGAGAGGAAGGAATGGGCCAGATGATGACTGCTGTTTCAATTTGAGAGACACGGAAAGCTCTCAAATGTTTCAGGCCGTGTTAGGGAGTACCAGGATCTGATGTGGGTTTTTGAAAGATTACTCTAGCGGTGATGAGAAGGGTGGCTTGGAGGGAGCAAGACTGGGGCCTTGAGAACAGGAAACCATGACACACCACCGCTTCCTTCATCATTCCATTCAATGGTACAGGTTATAGCTCCTTTTTGCACGACTCTCAAAAGAGAATCAGATTAAAAAAAATACTTAATCTGTGAACATACGATAATATATAAATTCTTCAGGATTTTATTTCCTGTAAGTAAGGATGCGTATTTTAGATACCCATAAAATTCTTCAGGGACTGAATGTAGGAGATCAAAGTTTGGATTATACTATTTCGTCTATCAGTAACATGTTGGCTTCCTGTTTCTCGATAGAATTTCTGGTTTGTTCCACATTCCCTCTGAACTCTTCTTATTTATTTGTTAATGTTCTCGTTGCTTGAGTTTTTTGTTTCTGCTTTTTTCTCCCTAGAGACAGAATGGCAGTTGAAGAAAGAAAAATGTTGAGTCAATTGGCACAAAAACCCTTTTCCCATGGTATCTCCTCTCTTGAGGGAAATTAAACTGATTGTAACCAGTTTTACTCAAGAGGGGGGATCTTTGGAAACAAATATTTGTCCCGATCTTTTTGGCCTCTAGTATTAACTGCCAAGCAAATTCTATTGATAGGAGACATACAGGTATGTGATTCTGCTTCATTTCCCACTTTAAACTGTTCTGAAAAGATATTAAGATTTAATCTTTCTGCTTGCTTGTCATTACTGAGCTGCTTCTTCATTCCCAGCACTGTGCTTGGCACGAGGGACAGTACAGTATGAGAGGAAGTGAGTCTCTGCTTAAAAAGGACTTGTAGTACGGACTTCCCTGGTGGTCTAGTAGTTAAGACTCCATGCTTCCAGTTCAAAGGTCACTGGTTTGATCCCTGGTCAGAGAACTAAAATCCCACATGCCAAGAAAATAATAAAAACCGGAGGGGGGAGGAGGAAATGGGGTGGCTTGTAGTATAAATTCTGAGAATAAGGGCTTTCCCTAAAACCAAGTCACGAGGCCTAAGCGATAACAGTTGTCCACATCTAAGACAGCTGTGTTGTGTTGCTACTTAAGTTTATGAGTTTTAAAAAGAATGATCAGATATATACAAAGACTTTCAGATGCCATTCTGCCCAGATTCTAGAATTTTTGGTCATTTACCACGGATCTTCTGTCAAGGTCTTTGAGGACAAAATCGATCTAATTCTTTTTTTTTTTGGCTGCACAGGGTGGCATATGGGATCTTGATTCCCTGACTAGGGATTGAACCCATGCCCCAATAGAAGTGCAGATTCTTAACCACTGGACCGCCAGAAAAGTCCCCGATGATCTCATTCTATGTTAACAGAATCATTTGTCTTTCTCTAGTGTATAATTTTAGACGGAAAATGGAACCAAACTCAGGCATTTATAGAAAACTGTGTAATCCCCCATCAAAGTTGCCATAACATATACAATGTCCATTCCATAAACTGTAGTTATGTGTGAGAGTTAGAGACAACTCCTTCCAGATGAATAAACCATTTTGTCCAAATGGCAATAAATTTCACCCCCTCCCCTTTTCACTATTTCCTATGAGCAATGTTTATTCTCCAAAGATCCCGTTTGATTCCTGCATACATTCTTGTAAACATTATTTAATGCAAGAGATTTATAGCAAAACTGACTGCCTACCTGTGCCCCAGAACCTGAGCATAGTCCTGACCTTTATTTTTAAGCCAAAATCTTATCACATCAACTCCTCTTCTCTACTTGCTCACTGGACTCTAGAACCAGCAGCCCTCTAATGACAAAAGCAAGATATGAACCAAATCGAGTTCTGCCCTTGACTTCACAAGGGAGTTAATCACACCCAGAACCTGGCTCAGAGCAGGCACTGAACAAATATTTGCTGGAAGAAAGAATAAAGGATGATAATGTCTAAGGACTTGTGAGCTTGAGTTTTTCTTGAGCTAATCGGAGGACTCTGATAGACTTAAGACACTCGAATGACAAGCTGAGGATGTTATAGACTCGTTTCTGCTTTCAGTTGCTAATTTGTTGAGACCCATCCTGTTCTAGGAACAGCCTCACTTCTTCTTGACAAAACGCACTTGGGGGCTCCTTTGTTCTTGGTCTCTTAAGGAGGAAGTTCACTGGCCAGTCTCTGCCCAGGTCAGGGCTGGTGTAAGGGTGGTCTGTGGTGGCATCAAGGTTACTAGTAAAGAGAAAGCCAGGGGGGCACAGAAACATCCACTCTCTTCCTCCTCTTTTCTCTCACTATATCATCCTAATCGCCACCGTTTCCCATTGGTTGTTTCCCACTTCCCTCTCTTTCTATTCTGTCCTCTTAGTTCCTCTGCAGAAAACTCCAGAAGAGTTGGTTTTCCTCTGAGATATAGATGAACCTAATTCTTGTTTATTGCTGGCAGGAAATCAAAATGGTATAGCCACTTTGGAAGAGAGTTGGGCAGTGTTTTTTTTTTACAACAATAACATATTTTTACCATACAATCGAGCAACCTGGCTTCTTAGCATTTAGCCAAAGAAGTTGAAAACTTATGTCCACCCAAAAACCTGAACGTGGATGTTTACAGCAGCTTTATTGATCGTTGCCAAGCAATGATCAGTAGGTGCCAAACCAAGACTCAGTAGGTGAGCGGTCCATTCAGACAATGGGATATTATTGAGTGCTAAAAAGAAATGAGCCATCATGACACGAAAAGACATGCAGGAACTCAAGAAAAGCATATTGCTAAGAGAAAGAAGCCAGTCTGAAAAGCATGTATTCTGTATGATTTCAACTCTAAGGCATTCGGATAAAGCAAAACTATGGAGGCAATAAAAAGTTTAGTGGTTGCCAGAAGTTAGGGGCGTGGGGATAGTGAATAGGCAGAGCACAGGTAATATTTAGGACAGTGAAACTATTCTGTATGATACTATAATGATGGGTACATGTCATTACGCATTTGTCCAAACCCATAGAATGTACCACACTAAGAGGGAACTCTAAGTTAAATAATGGACTCTGAGTGAAAATGAGGTGTCCGTGTCAGTTCATCAGTTCTAACAAAAGTACCGCTGGGGTGGGGGACGTTAGTAGTGAAGATAGGCTGTACATACGTGGGGATGGAGGACCTAAGGAAAATCTCTATACTTCTTGCTCAGTTTTGCCGTCAACTTAAAATTGCTCTAAAAACTAAAGTCTATTAAAAACATATAGTTAGATGACAACAGTAAGTAGTGAGTGTTAGTCGCTCAGTCATGTCTGACTCTTTGTGACCCCATGTCCTATAGCCCACCAGGGTCCTCTGTCCATGGAACTCTCCAGGCAAGAATACTGGAGTGGGTTGCCATGCTCTTCTCCAGGGGATCTTCCTGACCCAGGGATTGAACCCAGGTCTCTTGCATTGCAGGCAGATTCCTTACCATCTGAGCCACTAGGGAAGATCAGTTAGATGACACAGGTACATATTAATAGATTAGACATGATTAGATAAAAATAGATATAATTAGATAAAATTTAATAAGATATAAATTAGATAAAATGAGCCTTTACTTCAGCCCTTTGGGTACATGAAAAACTGTTGTTAGCCTAAGCTTGCCTGGGTTAGAGAGGAGCACGGAGGATTGAAAAGAAAGAGTGAGGAAGAAGCCTTGCAGAAGCCTTTGCTAGCTTCCAGCACAGGTGAGTAGGGAAAAAGTCACAGCCTGTGTTCTGTTACTCAATGGGCCGCACACACATACACACACACACACACAGACATTGGACTGATCAGAAATGCTGGGTGCTACCAGTTGAAGAGCGAGCAGGCTGGCTAGTGTCTCACTCTGAGAAATGTAAGGCCATGGGCGATCCCAGCGCTCTATATCTTGGATCGCTTTTCCCGTGCCCTTCCAACGGATTCCCAGGTCTGTGCTTTCCAGATTACTCTAGTCGTTGAGGGCCATCTGCATTAGAATCACCTGAAGCGCTTTATAAAAATTCAGACTCTCAGATCAAATTCCCAGGAAACCAAATTCAGCCATTCAGGGATAGTTCAGGAACTTTCAAAAAGTGCCCCAGGCACTCCAGTGCAACCGGGTTTTAGGAGCAAAAAAGACCCTTGCCGCGGGGGTCCTAGTGCCTGCTGCTGGGAAGGGAATGGGGAAGGGAGGAAGAAAACAAGGGAGGAGGGATGTTTATCTGATGTTCTGGATGTCATTTAAAAGACAGACTTTTGGAGAAGCATCATTTGTATGGAAGCACTATGCCAGGGGACTGTGAGTTTTGCACTATAGGGATTTTGTGAGCCTGCCAAAAACCCACCAATGCATAACTGAGTCAGCAAGAAAGTTCAGAGTTCAAAATAATGAATGCTAGACAACAACCTTCTAATAAAGGTGGAATCTCTATTCTCAGATTTTTACCTTTTGAGAAGTTGGAACTTCTGCTCAAAGATGATGTGACCCTGACTTGCGACCAAGTTCTTTTTTCTTTTAAAAATTGATTTATTTGAAAAATCAAAATTAAAACAATTTTATTTATTTGGCTGCACCAGGTCTTAGTTGCACCATGTGGGATCTGATTCCCCGACCAGAGATCGAACCTGGGCCCCCTGCATTGTGAGTAGAGCCTTAGTCACTGGGCCAACAGTGAAGTCCTCACGGTCCACTTCTGTGAATTAGCTTTCTCCTTCATTTTAAGAGCAAGTCATCATCACCACCCCTTTCCTGCTATCCCTGTGTTCTCCCTCTGGTTCCCTTCCGAGTCCTTCTCAGCTTCCCCCACTTCCTTGAGAGCAGCCCCGTGCCAGACCCTGGCCTGTTCCCTCAAATGAATGATCTTATTCATGTTTCACAACAACCCTGTGAGGCTGGGGCTGTAATTATTCACATGTTACAGAGGAAGAAAGGGGGGATCCAGCAGATTCAGTGACTTGCTGAAGGACACACTGGTAAGTGGCTCTCCTCCCATTTTGCCTCCTAGTTCTGACACCAAGGACCCCGTCTAGGCCTTTTGCTCGGAACACCAGCCCTTCATATCCAGACCCTGGGTTGCTTTTCTAAGTTGTTGCTGTAGATTTGAATGCCCTGCTCTTGAACCCAAGCCTGGAGGAGGGTGTCCCAGCTACTTACTGACTGCCTCTCAGAACAGTATCCCAGACCTCTGTGTGTCTTTCCTCGGATGAGGCCGGATGCCCGGATCACTGCTGCATTAGTGAAAGCCCAGCTCTTTTCTTGTGTTTCTTCTGTAATTCTCACACGACTTCCACACGCACACTTCTGACACCAGCTATGTGGGGTTAGGCTCCCATCAAGCAATTCTCTGACCCCCGCTGGGTATCCTATATTTAACTCCATTCTGATAGTACCTATGGCACCAGTTCCCACAGGTTAACGGCTCAGTCCCATGAGACTGCTTCAGATGCCCATTGCAAATAGTAAGTCCTCAGCCCCCTACCCCCAACTTCTGTCCACTTTGGCTGTAAACCAGAGGTTCCTACCAGCCCTCCTCTAATTCAAGTGGTTTGCTAGAGGGGCTTACAGAACTCAGGGAAACACGTTTACTGTTTTACTAAAGGAGCTGATAAAGGATACAGATGAGCAGCCAGATGAAGAGATGCATAAGCTGAGGTCTGGGAAGGTGCTAAGTGCAGGCGCTTCGGTCCCTGTGGTGATGGAGATCCATCACTCTCCTGGTGTGACTGTGTTCACCAGCCTCAAAGCTCACTGAACCCCTCTACTCTCGAGAGTTTATGGAGCCTTCCTCACGTGCTGTTGTTCAGGCACTCAGTCGTGTCCACCTCTTTGTGACCCCATGGACTGCAGCACGCCAGGCTTCCCTGTCCTTCACCATCTCCCAGAGTTTGCTCAGATTCATTTCCATTGAGTTGGTGATGCTGTCTTTCTTATCCTCTGCGTCTTCTCCGTTTGCCTTCAATCTTCCCCAGCATCAGTGTCTTTTCCTCACATAGGCATGAACGATTATTAACTTCACTTCCAGCCCCTCTCCTCTCGTGGATGTGGGTGGTTATGTGGTGAGGAAGGGGATGTGTCTGCAAGTTTCTAAATGTAGCTTGCTTCTTCTGGTGACCACACTCATTAGAACAAGAAATGCTCCTAGTGCCTATCACTTCGGAAATTACAAGGCTCTTCAGAATTCAGTGTCAGAAACCAGGGCAGAGACCAACATGTATATTTCTTACTATTTACACCTGCCCAGCTTTCTGTCCCCAGACTATGTTGCTGAGGATGAAACAGAAAAATCCATGCTGTTTACTATTAGGAAAACTCTGACACCTCTCTGAGCTTTTCCCTGCACAACCTTGTTCCCTATAATTGGCCATCCAAGAGTGACGAGTCAATCCAAAACAAGTTACCTTGGTCCAATTATTAAGTCTAATTCCTTTCTTTTAATCCTCTCCTAAAAGTTCACCAGATGGTAAATACCAAAATCATGTTGATTATATTCTTTGCAGCCAAAGATGGAGAAGCTCTATATAGTCAGCAAAAATAAGACCAGGAGCTGACTGTGGCTCAGATCATGAACTCCTTATTGCCAAATTCAGAATTAAATTCAAGAAAGTAGGGAAAACCACTAGACCATTCAGGTATGACCTAAATCAAATCCCTTATGATTATACAATGGAAGGGACAAATAGATTCAAGGGATTAGATCTGATAGACAGAGTGCCTAAAGAACTATGGACGGAAGTTTGTGACATTGTACAGGAGGCAGAGATCAAGACCATCCCCAAGAAAAAGAAATGAAAAAGGCAAAATGGTTGTCTGAGGAGGCCTTGCAAATACCTGAGAAAAGAAGAGAAGTGAAAGGCAAAGGAGAAAAAGGAAGATAGCCATCTGAATGCAGAGTTCCAAAGAACAGCAAGGAGAGATAACAAAGCCTTCCTCAGTGATCAGTGCAAGGAAATAGAGGAAAACAATAGAATGGGAAAGACTAGAGATCTCTTCAACAAAATTAGAGATACCAAGGGAACATTTCATGTAAAGATGGGCACAATAAAGGACAGAAATGGGATGGACCTAAAAGAAGCAGAAGATATTAAGAAGAGGTGGCAAGAGTACACGGAAGAACTATACAAAAAAGACCTTCACGACCCAGATAATCACGATGGTGTGATTACTCACCTAGAGCCAGACATCCTGGAATGCAAAGTCAAATGGACCTTAGGAAGTATCACTACGAACAAAGCTAGTGGAGGTGATGGAATTCCAGTTGAACTATTTCAAATCCTGAAAGATGATGCTGTGAAAGTGCTGCACTCAATATGCCAGGAAAATTGGGAAACTTAGCAGTGGCCACAGGACTGGAAAAGGTCAGTTTTCATTCCAATCCCAAAGAAAGGCAATGCCAAAGAATGCTCAAACTACCACACAGTTGCACTCATCTCGCACGCTAGTAAAGTAATGCTCAAAATTCTCCAAGCCAGGCTTCAGCAATACGTGAACCGTGAA
>SJYQ01008616.1:16322-28937 GCA_006410935.1 Redunca redunca | reverse complement strand
TTACTTTGCCAACAATCGCCCATCTAGTCAAAGCTATGGTTTTTCCAGTGGTCATGTATAGATGTGAGAGTTGCACTATAAAGAAAGCTGAGCACCGAAGAATTGATGCTTTTGAACTGTGGTGTTGGGGGAGACTCTTGAGAGTCCCTTGGACTGCAAAGAGATCCAACCAGTCCATCCTAAAGGAAATCAGTCCTGAATATTCATTGGAAGGACTGATGCTGAAGGTGAAACTTCAATACTTTGGCCATCTGATTTGAAGAGCTGACTCATTTGAAAAGACCCTGATGCTGGGAAAGATTGAGGGCAGGAGGAGAAGGGGACGACAGAGGATGAGATGGCTGGATGGCATCATCGACTCGATGGACATGAATTTAAGGAAATTCCGGGAGTTGGTGATGGACAGGGATAACTGACATTCTTCAGCCCATGGTGTCGCAAAGAGTTGGACACGTTTGAGTGACTGAACTGAACTGAATTGATAATCTTTTATGTGTGAAGTATTTTTCAAAAGGATTTTGCATTTATTATAATCTTGGTAATAATTATAAGTAGTCAGGGATTAACCAATGTATCTTTCTTTCATTTCTTACACTCCACACCTTGACATAGAGAACCACATTCCATCACTTTTCCCTCCAAAAGTTGCATATTAACACCTGTTAATTATCCCTATTTGAGATTTAGATTGTCAAAAAAGCCTAATCCAAGTCACAGTTTTTCCATTTCCTTAAGTATTTTTCTGTTGAAAATCATGAGCGAGCTTGAACAAAATTTAATTGGGCTAAATGACACCAAAAGGGAATTTATTCGAAGTCTTACTGAAAAGATAGTTTGGAACACAGAACAGTTAGTACCTCAGTCATAACACATGTAGAAATGAGAGGTCTATAGAAGATTGTTCTCAACACAAAGCAAAATCATGACCTTGCCCTAAGACAAAATATACTATAAATAAATACAGTTCGTTCAAGTATTTCTTTACCTCAACAGCAAAAAGTAGTGTATTGTCTTTAAGTGTCTATTTCTTTGGGCTTCACCATGGCTCAGTGTTAAAGAATCTGCCTGCAATGTAGGAGACACAAGTTCGATCCCTGGGTTGGGAAGATCCCCTGTAGGAGGAAATAGCAACCCACTCCAGTATTCTTGCCTGTGAAATCTCACGGACAGAGAAGCCTAGTGGGCTATAGTCCAAAAGTCAGACATGACTGAGCGCACAGAGCACATTTCTTTCTAGTTTTTCATTAACAAATCTGCCCTTCTTTTCTAAATGGAATGACAGTCTGCGTCTATGAGCACTAAAACTTTGGACCAAAAGTATGAATCAATCAAAGGTCCTAGTCAAGAGGACGTGGTGATATCTTGAGCATACTGAAAAGCCAAAAGACTGTATTATCGATGTGGTTCAAAATGGTATTAAGAAGAACTGAACTTGAGGCCTCTAAACTAGCATTATTTACTCATGCCTGACGCAAAACAGAACAAGGAGTTTGGCATCTCTGCCTTGTGATAACACATTTCCTTCTTTCTCATGCCAGAGTAATATTCCATCACACACACACACACACACACACACACACACACACACGTGTATATATATCTCACATCTTCTTTATCCATTCATCATTTGACAGACCCTAAGGTCATTTCTGTATCTTGGCTATTGTAAATAATACCACAATAAACACCTGGGATTTCTTTGGAAGGAATGATGCTAAAGCTGAAACTCCAGTACTTTGGCCACCTCATGCGAAGAGTTGACTCATTGGAAAAGACTTTGATGCTGGGAGGGATTGGAGGCAGGAGGAGAAGGGGATGAGACAGCTGGATGGCATCACTGACTCAATGGACACGAGTCTGAGTGAACTCTGGGAGTTGGTGATGGACAGGGAGGCCTGGCGTGCTGCGATTCATGGGGTTGCAAAGAGTTGGACACGACTGAGTGACTGAACTGAACTGAACTGAAACATTGGAGTATAGATATCTTTTTGATATCTTGTTTTCATTTTCTTTGGATATATACCCGGAGGTGGAATTATGATATCACTTATAAGTAAAATCTAAAAAAGATGAACTTGTAGAAAAAGAATGTAGAATGATGGTTACCAGGGCCTGGAGGGTGGGTGGAATGGGAGAAATTGGTAGACTTTGGTCTAACACACTTTCAGTTAAAGGATGAATAAGTTCTGGGGATCTAATGCACAGTATTGTGATTTTTATTTAATAAGACTGTATTGCTGTATTATAACTGTGAAAGCCTCCATTTTCAAATGTGAAGGTTTGTAAGAGACTAGATCTTAAATGTTATCACCACAAAAAGAAAGGAAAATCATGTGACAAATAGAACTGTTAGCTAACATGTATATTTGCCTGAGAGAACAGCAAATGTTTTGTTTTTTCCCCTTTTACTCAATACACAAATACTTAGATAGCTCAAACACTGGAAAAGCTCAGTTTATTTTTATATAGGCCTTTAGGACTAAATGTCCTTCTCCTTTGATCATTTAATCCTTGTGTCAGCAGACCTTGCTTGGTTAAAAGCTAAGCCAGTGTGGGTCAGGGCAAGGGCAGCCAGAGTTCCCTATTTTTTAGCTTACTGAGGCCTGTCCTGCCTGATCCAGTTTAAAACCTACTGCAAAATAAACTGCTGCAACCCAATAAGTTCAATTCCTCACGTGACATACATGCATTGAAACCTGATGCCCACCCTCCTCCCTGCCCAGGCTTTGTTAGAAGCCTGATTTTTTTCTTCTTCTCTAAATATCAGGTCAAAATTTCAAAGCAAAGATCCAAAATGTTGAGATAATAGGTGGTTGATGAATAGCATTCTTATTTCCTGTACCCAAGTTAGAAACTAGTTAAGAGGCAGGCAAAAAAATCAAAAAAGATTAATCCAAATACAAGTATAGTTTTATTACTGGTGACATCTACAGAGGGATTCCTAAAGCTCTTTGTGATTTAGATAAACTTAAATAGTCATAAAGAAGCTTAGATATGGTAGAGCCAAGCATATACATATTCTTGATGGAATTGAAACTATAAACTCCTAGAAGAAAATATTGGAGGCGAGCTCCTTGACGTTGATCATGGAACAGTTTTGGGGATCTGACACCAAAAGTACAGGCAACAAAAACAAAAATAAACAAGAGGGACTGTGTCATACCTAAAACATTTCTGCACAGCAAAGTATACAATAAACAAAAAGAAAAGGCAGCCTACAGAATGGGAGAGAATATTTGCAAACGTGTATCTGACAATGGGTTAATATCCAAAATGTATAAGGAACACTTACAACTCAACAGCAAAAATAAAACAAACTCCCAAATAACCCAACTGAAACATGGGCAAAGGATCTGAATAGACTTTTTTCCAAAGACATACAATTGTCCAACAAGTATATTAAAAGGTGCTCAACTTCATTAATCATCAGGGAAATGCCAAGTCAAAACCACAATGAGATATCACCTTATACCTTTGAGATGATTACCACTTAAAGGACAAGAGATAACAAGTATTAGTGAGCATATGGAGAAAAGGGAACCCTTGTGCACTGGTGATAGGAATATTAATTGGTGCAGAACCGATGGAGAACCATATGGTGGTTCCTCAAAAATTTAAAAAAGAACTACTATATGATCCAGCAATCCTACTTCTGTGTATATATACAAAATAAATAAAAATCACTCTCTTGAAGAGAGAACTACATTTCCACAGTCCCTGTGGCATTATTCACAACAGCTAAGATATGAGAAGTTAAATGTCTATCAACAAGTGAATGGATAAAGAAAATATGTTGTACATATACAACAGAATATTATTCATCCATAAAAAGAAGGAAATACTGCCATTTGTGACAACATGGATAAACCTGGGGGCATTATGCAAAGTGAAATAAGGAAAGGGAAAGAAGAAAAATATTGTATGATATCACTTATATGTGGAATCTTTTTAAAAAAATGCTGGACTCATAATAATAGAGGCTAGAGTGGTGATTAACAGCGGCTAAGGGAAAAAGGGGAGATGAAAAGAAAGAAAAAAAGAAAGTACAATGGTGATTTCCAGGGACTGGAAGGAGGGCTTATGGGAAGTTACTGTTTAATGGGTGCAGAGTTTCGGTTTTGCAACATTACAAGACTTTTGGAGGTAGGCAGGTGATGGCTGTACAACAACATGAATATACTTAATAACACTGAACTATACACTTATAAATGGTTAATACAGTTAATTTTATATTAAGTATTATTTCATCATAATAAAAAAATGGAATTAGAAAGTAATATCAACGGAAAAGTTGTCAGGTGACATTCTAATTTTATGTTATTATGAAATATATTTTTCTGACTGCTAATTAAATTCATAAGTACACTGAAATAACTATGAGCCTTATCTTTTGAGAGCATAAACACTACTTAAAATGTTGCTAGGGAGAGAAATTGTTGTTTTTGTTTAGCGAGTAAGTCATGTCCAACTCTTTGCAACCCCATGGACTGTAGCCTGCCAGGCTCCTCTATCCATAGGATTCTCCAGGCAAAAATATGGAGCCGGTTGTCATTTCCTTCTCCAGGGGGTCTTCCTGACTCTGGGATCGAACTGACATCTGTGTCTCCTGCATTGGCAGGTGGATTCTTTAACACTGAGCCACCAGGGAAGTCCTTGGAGAGAAAACAAACTGGTAAATTAAAAATCTTCAGAAAACATAGAAAGAGGCTAAAAGTACCCCATTTGGGAAAAGATTCTGTGAATTTTAAATGAAGAAAAAACTTCTTTGAGAGTAGTAAATTTAGAAAGTTGTACATTTCGTTAAATGTCTTACAGGAAATTGATATTTGGCCACTTGACCCACCCCCACTCCTTTAGCTCACTGTGTTTCAAGACACACCTCTGCCCCTTACTCAAATAGATCCAGTCCCTGTTTGATTTTTCCTCTGAGATATTTTTTTCTCTTTTATTCACCTGAAAAGTTCCTATGTATCCTTCAAGTCACAGTGAATTACTCAGAGCCTGTATTTTTCATTTTTAATATGCAAAGAGCATAATAAATGTTAAAATATCATGAAGAATACTAAAACATATTGAACAAGCAAGATACATTTGCAGCAAGTTTAGCAAACGTTTAACATCCTTATAAGAAATTTAAATATATTTAATTATATAAATTTGTAAGAAACACTAAGATTGTTAATTTAAAATTGTTAGAAATAGGAAAGTAATGGAACTTCCCTGGTGGTCTAGTGGTTAGGACGCCACACTTTTGCTGCAGGAAGCATGGTTCAATCCCTGGTTGCGGAGCTAAGATCCCACATGCTATGCGGTGCAGCAAAAATAAATAAAGTAAAATAAGAAAGCAACCTAGAAGAAATACAGTGGTAATAAATAAGAAAACTATTCAATCTTTTAATCAAAGATAAGTATATTAAAGATCAGTGAGATTTCAATTTTCTCCTATTAAATTAACAATTTGTAAAATACTAATGCTCATGCTGATGAAGATATAATGAGAAAGATGTTTTATATGCCATAAGAGACTAATAAAAGAATTTTGTTGATATCAATCAAGGGTCTTAAATATATCTTAACCTGTGATTCAGTTATTTGACTTTCAAGAATTTGTTCCATAAGGAAAAGAGAAATGAACAGAGCGCATTTATAATAGTGAAAAATTGGAGAGGGTCTCAGTGGACAGTCTTCAGAGCCAAAGCAGAGTCTGTACAAAAATTATGTGTTCTGCCAATCTTACATTTCAGAACAAATGAAACAAAGGAATATTGGGGAAATTTTTTACTAGATTGCATTTTAAAAATATATGGGTTACCAATTATTCAGAATACTGTAATTGTTAATTATAGAAATATTTCTAGACCTTTTTAAAAAATCTACTGTCTCTAATGGCTTTTCCAGAGTGAATTCATGTATAATTTAAGGAAGTGAAGAAAATATTGGTGAGTTTTCCAGTAGTCTGACAGCTTTTCTAGAAATCAATGTCAAAATTTAAGAAGGTGAAGGATTTTCTACTCAACCTCTTCTTAATATCAGTCTAAATGGTTAGGTTGATTAATACCTTGTGGGCAGAAGGGAAACAATATAAGTTCTATTTAATTTATGGATTATTATATCAATGCACCTGCACATCCCTCTGCTACTTTGAAAATTTTCTTCTTTCTTGTCTTTTTTCAAAGAGCATACTCTTTATAAATTCAAAAGCCAAGAAGACTGTTGTGTTTTCTGTCTATACAAGCATATCACGAGTTAAAGAATCATTGAAGATTGCTTTTACTTACAATAAAGAGGGAATAAAATATAAAGAGAAGAGAAGAAAACATAAACTAACAACTGAATAGCTTTAACCAGCATTATTTCTATGGATGTTTTTGGTTGAGTGCAGTATGCTTATTTTATATATTATCAGCTTGAATAAAAAGAATTCTTATATAATTGAAAAATAACTAAGTATTTTCTCTCAAAACGACAGATTCATAGATGGTTTTATCATTCAGAGGACAGAGCTCCCTTATGTCTTCCCAGGTGTTTGGGGCTTCCCAGGTGAAGCTAGTGGTAAGGAACCTGCCCACAAATGCAGGAGACATAAGAGACTCGGGTTCGATCCCTTGGTCAGGAAGATCCCCTGGAGGAGGAAAGGCAACCCACTCCAGTATTCTTGCCTGGAGAATACCATGGACAGAGGAGCTAGGCGGGCTCCAGTCCATAGGGTTGCGTAGAGTCGGACATGACTGAAGTGACTTAGCAGCAGCAGCAACTCCCTTTTGTCTACTCCTAGTGTAGGTTGTTTCAGTCAACCCAAGGTACCTCCATAGTATCCCCGAAAAATGCTTCTTGAGTAAAACTTTGCAATTCCATTTTGAAATTTCTTTCATATTTATGTCAAAACTCAGACACTGAGTTGATAGAAATGATTCAGACTCTGGAGATTCAGGTTATGGCAGTTTACACAGTAGATAAAGCAAGAATCATGCTGAGAAGCTTTTGATTCAACAGTAGCAATGCTGCAATTCCTTTCACATCTTCCCACAAAGAAGGGAGATAGGATTCCAGGTCATCTCCAGTCCCACAAAGCGAGTCATGCAAAGCATTGTCTAAAGTGTCTAGGGAAAGTTACCTACTGGGCCACTTTTCCTCTCTGAACCACACACAGATTTAAAAAAAAAATTTTTTTTTAACTGAATGAAAGATTCTTTAAATCCTATAGTTCTTCAAAATTTTCAGGTATAATCCCATAATAACACTCCCCCACCCCTATATCACCCCTCATTCCATCTCTCTCCCTTCTTATGACCACTAGTTTGTTCTCTATATTTATGAGTCTGCCTCTTTATTATTTTATTCACTAGTTTGTTGTGTTTCTTAGATTCCACGTGTAAGTGATATCATACATCATTTGTCTTCCCTGTCTAACTTATTTCATTTAACATAAAGCCCTTGAAGTCCGTCTCTGTTGCTTCAGATGGCAAAGTTTCATTCTTTGTTATGCTTGAGTAGTATTCCACTGTGTGTGTGTGTTTATATATCACTTTTTCTTTATCCATTCATTTGTTGACAGACATTTAGGTTGCTTTCATGCCTTGGTAATTGTAAATATTGCTGTGATGAACACTGGAGTGCAAGTATCCTTTTGAATTAGTGGTTTTGTTTCTTTTGGATGTCTGTCCAGGAGTGGAATTGCTGGGTCAGATGTTAGTTCTGTTTTTTAGGTTTTTTTTTTTTGAGAAACTTCCATACCATTTTCCACAGTGGCTGCACCAATTTGCATTCCCACCGGTAGTGTACTAGGGTTCTCTTTTCTACCCATCCTTACCAGCATCCCTTATTTGTGTTCTTTGTGATGATAGCCATTCTGACAAGTGTGAGATGATACCTCATTATCATTTTAATTTGTATTTCCCTGATGGTTATCTTTTCATGTGACTGTTGGCCATCTGCATGTCCTCTTTGGAAAAATGTATTTNTTTATTCTCCCATTTTAAATTGGGTTGTTTATTTTTTGAAGTTGAGTTTTATTGACTATTTACATATGTTGGATATTAACCCTTTATTCATCATATCATTTGCATGATATCATATCATCTTCTCCCTTTCAGTAAGTTGTGTTTCCATTTTGGCAGTGGTTTCCTTTGCTGTGCAAAAGCTTTTAAGACCATATTTGACAAACCCACAGCTCTAATGCTAAAAGCATTTCCTCCAAGATCAGGAACAAGACAAGGATGTCCAATCTTGCCACTTTTACTCAACATAGTTTTGGAAGTCACAGCCATAACAATCAGAGAACAAAAAAGAAATAAAAGAAATCCAAACTGGAAAAGAAGTAGTTTGCAGATGGTATGGTACTATACATAGAAAATGCTAAAGATGTGACCAGAAGACTATTGGAGCTCATCAATGAATTGGATAAAGTTTCAGGATACAAAATTAATGTACAAAAGCAGTTGCATTTCTGTATACTAACAATGAACTCAGTTCAGTTCAGTTCAGTTGCTCAGTGGTGTCTGAGTCTTTGTGACCCCATCAACCACAGCACGCCAGTCCTCCCTGTCCATCACCAACTCCCAGAGTCCACCCAAACCCATGTCCACTGTGTCAGTGATGCCATCCAACCATCTCATCCTCTGTCATCCCCTTCTCCTCCTGCCCTCAATCTTCCTCAGCATTAGGGTCTTTTCAAATGAATCAGCTCTCCGCATAAGGTGGCCAAAGTATTGGAGTTTCAGCTTCAACATCAGTCACTCCAATGAACATCCAGGACTGATCTCCTTTATGATGGACTGGTTGGATCTCCTTGTAGTCCAAGGGACTCTCAAGAGTCTTCTCCACAGTTCAAAAGCATCAGTTCTTTGGCACTCAGCTTTCTTCACAGTCAAACTTTCACATTCATACATGACTAGTGGAAAAACCATAGCCTTAACTAGACGGACCTTTGTTGGCAAAGTAATGTCTCTGCTTTTGAATATGCTATCTAGGTTGGTCATAGCTTTCCTCCCAAAGAGTAAGCATCTTTTAATTTCATGGCTACAGTCACCATCTGCAGTGATTTGGGAGCCCAGAAAAATAAAGTCAGCCACTGTTTCCACTGTTTCCCCATCTATTTGCCATGAAGTGATGGGACCNCATCACCTCCACTAGCTTTGTTCATAGTGATGCTTTCTAAAGCCCACTTGACTTCACATTCCAGGATGTCTGGCTCTAGATGAGTGATCACACCATTGTGATTATCCGGGTCGTGAAGATCTTTTTTGTCCAGTTCTTCCGTGTATTCTTGCCATCTCTTAATATCTTCTGCTTCATTTAGGTCCATACCATTTCTATCCTTTATCGAGGCCATCTTTAGTACTTGTTAAATTAGATATTTAAATGCAGTGGAATGTAAGCACTGCAAACAAAAAAAAAAAAAGTAAAAAGCAACAACAATGAAAAAAACAAACCCCCCCCTTTTTTTTAATGTTCATAGCAGCTTTTATGACTTTTTTTCTCAGAATAGGTCCTGCATTAACCATTTCCAAGATGCTTCACCACTTAGCTGCATGCCTGTTCAGGTCCGTTGCACTTGCAAGATTCAGTAGTGTCACCTAAAATTTCCCCCATTATAGCCAGTGACAGATTGGGCAGGTAGTGTATACTGATGTTCTAATCATTGGAAGAGGTACATGGAATCAGTCCTGTGTTAAAACAATTGTTTCCAGAAATATATTTTCTATTCAAATTACACAATAAGAGGAAATGAGACAACTCTTTGGTTAGGTTATAAAAGCTGCAGTTAGTGTTAGTAACTATTAAATGAACACCCTTCACAGACAAATAGGCATTACAGTATAATAAATCATTTATGTCACTTAGTCTAGAAAAGAGAGTGGTAGTAATTTAGGCTCTAAGACTGTTGTTGTTGTTGTTGTTGTTTACTGTTGGTGGTCAGATATTTAGAGAAAATTATCTTGCAACTCTCAAAAATTATGTGTGAATGAACAGATTATATATCTGTTGCAACAGAACAAAGACATGATGCTTTTCAATGGAATGAGACATACATATATGCAAGCAAACTTTTAGATTCTCCTCATACACACACTCATATTTACATTTAAAAGTCTCTGGGTAGTATGTGCAATTCTAATAGGTAATTAAAGGAATAATGAAGTTTTACATCCAGAGTATAAGGATAGC
Organism: Redunca redunca; assembly: GCA_006410935.1. Lineage (NCBI taxonomy): Eukaryota > Metazoa > Chordata > Mammalia > Artiodactyla > Bovidae > Redunca > Redunca redunca. Next base: position 18,770 of record SJYQ01008616.1, on the reverse strand, counting down.
ACCATGAGGGTTAAGCAAGTCAAGAGACAGCCCTGAAGCTTTGTGTTATTAAATGTCTGGTTTTGTGTGATTAGGGTAGATACTTGCAGTCATATTACCTGTTATCATTATAAAATGACAGCAGAGATTAGGGATTTTGGTTTATGGCAAAGAAAACTACATCTCTTAAAAGTAAAAGTCTATTATGATTTTTCTTCAAATTTGTTAACTTTCATAGCACAGAAATCATCTCTATTTTGCCTCTTTGAGAATCCCTCATCACATCTCCATGAGCACTGCACTTGTTAAGAAGATCTCCTAAAAAAGTTTTTCAAGTTTATTCAATATTACAGCATCTTCCAAAAAGCAAAAAATTTCATCTAAAATGAATCAGTGGTTTATGTCACTTCTTATTCACACTGGAATTTATGCACTTGGAAGGGATTGAATATAGAAGGGTATGTGTTGAACTTTGTCTCTTTCAATTAACATTTGAGATTTGAAGGATTAGAAAAATAAATACATCCTTTTATATATTTCTCAAGGAAAATGTATAAAGAGAAATCAAACTTGTAATCTTTCCTTTCAAACAAGCTTCATCTCTATTTATGTAAAGCATGGAACTACAATTTTCTCTATTTTACAAGCTTAAAAGCTCACAGCCACCTTTCATTTTTCACATTGGTCATGCACTAGGATCTGGGGAGATAAAGCGACAAACAAAAGAACACTTTGGTAGCCAGTCACCAAGATGTCCCTCAACTGTTCTTTTCTCCTGGCACCTGTACCCTTGTATAGTCCCTTCTCATTTTGAATTATGACTGGCCTATGTGACTAATAGGATGTTGTAAAAGTAGCGGTGTGAGACTTCTGACCTAGATTATAAAAAAACATTACAGCTTCTGCCTTAGGCTCTTCAGTTGCTTATTCTGGGGAACGCTAGTCACCACAATATTAAGACACACATGCTGACTTATAGAAAAGCCTTTGAGGGGAGCAGTTGATGCTTCCTGCCAACAGCCAGCACTACCTTGTCAGCCATGTGAGTGAGCCACCTTGGGAGTGGATGGTTCAGCCCTGGGTGAGCCTTCAGATAACTGCAGCCTTGACTAGCAGCTACCCATAACTTCTGAGATACCCCAAGACAGAATCCCATCCCCCAGCTAAATCAACTCCCACATTTCTGATCCTCAGGAATTTTAAGAGACAATATACATGTATTGTTGTTTTATGTCACTAAGTTTTAGAGTACTTTGTTGCATATAACCCTTGCCCACCATCTAATCTGCTGCCAAATATTAGAAATGCCACCTCCATATTTCACATGATCCCTTCTTTGCCATTCCCGTCATTAGTACCATGGTTAAGAACTTTATAATTTCTCCATTTTACTATCGCTCTTGCTCCCCAAGTGATAATGATGAGCCTACCCTTTTTTTCTTCACAACACTGTTGAGTTAGTGTGCTGAAATTTTAGCTCTGATTGTTTCATTCCTCTGATCAAAAGCTATGAATAGTTGCCTACTTACTTACAAAATTGAGACCCAGTTCTTCACTTTTGCACATAAAACCCTTGTACACAATATTTTTTGCAGCTTAGCTTCCATGTTACCTTGTATTTGCCCAATGCCAGAAACAAACTGACTGTAAGTCTTGCTTATATATATTTTCTCATGCTCTTCTCTCTCCCAATAGGCCCTCCTTATCCATTGTTGGCTACCAAAGTGATGCACAGATTCAATGTAATCTCTTTCAAAATCCCAGATGCCTTTTCTAAATAAAAAAGCTGATCCTGAAATTCAAATGAAATTTTAGAGATTCAGTTCAGTTCAGTTCAGTTGTTCAGTAATGTCCGACTCTGCGACTCTGTGGACTGCAGCATGCCAGGCCTACCTGTCCATCACTAACTCCCAGAGTTTCCTCAAACTCATGTCCATTGAGTCAATTATACCATCCAACCATCTCATCCTCTGTCATCCCTTTCTCCTCCCACCTTCAATCTTTTCCAACATCAGGGCCTTTTCAAATAACTGTTCTTTGCATCAGGTGGCCAAAGTATTGGAGTTTCAGGTTCAACATCAGTCCTTCCAATGAATATTCAGGACTGATTTCCTTTAGGATGGACTGGTTTGATCTCCTTGCAGTCCAAAGGACTCTTGGGAGTCTTCTCCAACACCACAATTCAAAAGCATCAATTCTTTGACTCTCGGCTTTCTTTATAGTCCATCTCTCACATCCATACATGACCACTAGAAAAACCATAACCTTGACTAGACAGACCTTTGTTGGAAAAGCAATGTCTCTGCTTTTTAATATGTTGTCTAGGTTGGTCATAACTTTTCTTCCAAAGAGTAAGCATCTTTTAATTTCATGGCTGCAGTCACCATCTGCAGTGATTTTGGAGCCCCCCAAAATAAAGTCTGCCACTGTTTCCTCTGTTTCCCCATCTATTTGCCATGAAGTGATGGG
>SJYQ01008613.1:129971-191158 GCA_006410935.1 Redunca redunca | reverse complement strand
TGATACAAGACTCAGATTGGCTGGGACTGAGTCATGTGCTCCTCCCTGAAGCTCCCTAAAGTCATGCTCTTAGAACCATGGGCTGGAATTTTACAGACTCAGGGGAGGAGTTTCCACAAAGGAAGGGAGTATTCTTGCCTGGAGAATCTCAGGGACAGAGGAGCCTAGTGGGTTGCCGTCTATGAGGTCACACAGAGTTGGACATGACTGAAGCCTGCTTATTTAACTTATATGCAGAGTACATCATGAGAAATGCTGGGCTGGAAGAAGCACAAGCTGGAATCAAGATTGCCAGGAGAAATATCAATAACCTCAGATATGCAGATGGCACCACACTTATGGCAGAAAGTGAAGAGGAACTAAAAAGCCTCTTGATGAAAGTGAAAGAGGAGAGTGAAAAAGTTGGCTTAAAGCTCAACACTCAGAAAACGAAGATCATGGCATCTGGTCCCATCACTTGATGGGAAATAGATGGGGAAACAGTGGATACAGTGTCAGACTTTATTTTTCTGGGCTCCAAAATCACTGCAGATGGTGACTGCAGCCATGGAAGGAAAGTTATAACCAACCTAGATGGCATATTGAAAAGCAGAGACATTACTTTGCCAACAAAGGTCCGTCTAGTCAAGGCTATGGTTTTTCCAGTAGTCATGTATGGATGAGAGAGTTGGACTGTAAAGAAAGCTGAGAGCTGAAGAATTGATGCTTTTGAACTGTGGTGTTGGAGAAGACTCTTGAGAGTCCCTTGGACTGCAAGGAGATCCAACCAGTCCATTCTGAAGGAGATCAGTCCTGGGATTTCTTTGGAAGGAATGATGCTAAAGCTGAAACTCCAGTACTTTGGCCACCTCATGCGAAGAGCTGACTCATTGGAAAAAACTCTGATGCTGGGAGGGATTGAGGGCAGGAGGAGAAGGGGGTGACAGAAGATGAGATGGCTGGATGGCATCACTGACTCTATGGTCATAAGTCTGGGTGAACTCCGGGAGTTGGTGATGGACAGGGAGGCCTGGCGTGCTGCGATTCATGGGGTCGCAAAGAGTTGGACATGACTGAGCGACTGAACTGAACTGAACTGAACTGAAGCAACTTAGCAGCATCAGCATGCTGGTCCTAGGAGATAGGTGTGATTATCGTTCCCAGTTTACAGATGAGGAAACTGAGGGATAGAGTGTCAGGTCATCTGCCCCAGGGCACACAGGCATGAATATTGAGGCTGGGATTTGAACCTGGGTTTAGCTTCAGAGCCCTCACAGCCACAGATCTCCCTACAAGTAATGGCTGTACCTCCTGTGGGTAAGCTCTTTGGGTATGAAAATGAGTGGGCGTGATGGTTTTCTTCCCATCTTCTTGTTGTGTTTCAGGGAAATCCCGTCTAAAGGGATGATTGTCCTGGTTCCTCCTCTGCACTTGGCAAGGATCTAGTCTTTCCTTTCTTCTGGAGAGCTCTCCTGACGAGGTCTACCTCACTCTCTTCCTGGTTTCTCTACAGAGTCAGCTGACTTTTCCTGGTGCAGCTGCAAAATCAAGGGGCTCATTTTCTGTGCTCTAGGGGATCCAAGGCAAGGTGGCTCAGCAAGACCTTGGAGCATCTTTCTGGCCAGAGAAAGCCTCTTGCAGAGTCATTGCAGAAAGAGCCAGAAGGGACCCTCCCATCTTCCCTCCAATGTGCATCTTCATTTTACAGAGGAAGACTAAAGCCCAGAGACGCTGGATGTGTTGCTTGCAGTCACACAGCAAGTCACTGACTAGAACCCTGGTCTCTGGGCCTCTGGCTTTGAGTCTTACACTGTCCTTCTTCTTCAGAATTCTCTTGGCTGGGACTGGTCACTTCCTGCCTCTGTGCCTCTAGCTCCTTAGCTGGAAAATGTAGGGTCTTCACAATGTGAAGCACTCTAAGACTGGGCTTTGCTTCAGTTGGGCAAATAGCTATTTTTTTTTTTTAAACTGTGTTCATTAGAATGTTTTGAATTATAAGTCGTTTTAAAAGTTTTTCAAATTGTCCTAAACAGTGCTCATAAATAAGCTTTTCAGATGTGGTTTGGGCTGCAGGTTGCAGGCATAGTGTGATCCAGATTCATGAATTCACCAGAGCACCTACTCATAATTTTCCCAGCTCTGACCTCCTCTTCATGTGAACATCATCCTCACAGCAGCTTGTTGTACAGTATCAGGATCTCTGCAGCAGACCCTGGCCTCACACCCATGTACCCCAGCACCAGAGGTAAAGAAGCTTAGCGTGCCCAGGCAACATCTGTGGCTCATGTGGGTTTTAGTGGCTTGCGTTGCATGCTCGGCACCCCTATCTAGTCACTGTAACCAAGGAATGTGACATGCTAATCAGCCAGCTAGGGACGCAGTCATAGTGCCGGAACTGCTAGCATCCTCACACAGAATTCAGGGCATGGAACAAGGAGTGGACTGGAGAGTAGAGGCGAGGTATTAACTGGCCCCTTTTTCTACCCTGACCTTGACCCTCTGAGTCTGCAGAGCCTGAAGATGAGTAAGGGGTCCTGAGAGTTTGCCAGGCACCTTGCTGCGTCCATCTGGGAAGAAGATCCAGACACCGGCTGATGGCTCTGCCTGGCCCTCTCTGGGTCTCACCATATTCTTCTTTTGTTTTCCCAGACCGAGATTACTGCAGTTTATGTGACAAACAGCCAATCGGGAGGCTGCTTTTCCGGCAGTTCTGCGAAACCAGACCTGGGCTGGAGTCTTACATTCAGTTCCTGGACTCAGTGGTAAGTCCCTGCTCCTGAGTTGGGAGCTTTTGGTCCCCTGTGATCAGCGATGGTTTTCCTTCAGGGGAAAAGATCAAGACCTTGTGACTTAGATGGATGAAGAATAACCTCGTCGCTTAAGAAGCTGCCGGTGCAGACTTTGAGAATGCAGACTTGTCTTCAGATCATCACCTGCTATGTTTGTTTGTATACTTGTTTACCATCTGCTTCTTCACTAGAATGCAAGTTCCCTGGGCTTGCAGTTCACTCCTGCCTGGCACTATGCCTGGCCCATACAGCACTCAATATTTGTGGGAGGAACATGTGTTGACTATTTCAAAGCAATCTGTCAGCTGCTGGCTGCACTGTCTGCTGGCATACCCAGACACGACTGACACCATGGGGTCTTCCTTCAGATGTACTGGTCACTCATTTGTTCAGCAAATGCTGTGTTAGCCATTAAAAGAATGCAGTAATGCCATGTGCAGCAACAGGGATGGACCTAGAGATTATCGTGCTAAGTGAAGAAAGTCAGAGAAAGACAAATACCATATAATACCACTTATGTGTGGAATCTAAAAGGGAAAAAAGATATGAATGAACTTATTTACAAAACAGAAGTATACTCATGGACATAGAAAACAAACTTCAGTTCAGTTCAGTCACTCAGTCGTGTCCAACTCTGTGACCCCATGAATCGCAGCACGCCAAGCCTCCCTGTCCATCACCAACTCCTGGAGTTCACCCAGACTTATGACCATAGAGTCAGTGATGCCATCCAGCCATCTTATCCTCTGTCATCCCCTTCTCCTCCTGCCCCCAATCCCTCCCAGCATCAGAGTCTTTTCCAATGAGTCAACTCTTTGCATGAAGTGGCCAAAGTACTGGAGTTTCAGCTTTAGCATCATTCCTTCCAAAGAAATCCCAGGACTGATGTCCTTTAGGATGGACTGGTTGGATCTCCTTGCAGTCCAAGGGACTCTGAAGAGTCTTCTCCAACACCACAGTTCAAAAGCATCAATTCTTCAGCGTTCAGCCTTCTTCACAGTCCAACTCTCACATCCAAACAAGCTTGGTGGTCATCAAATGGGAAAGGCGGGGAAGGGATAAATTGGGAATTTGGGATTAGCAGATACATACTACTATATACAGTTTCTTCCCCGATAGCTCAGTCTGTAAAGAATCCACCTGCAGTGCAGGAGATGGGGGCTCGATCCCTGGGTCAGGAAGATCCTCTGGAGAAGGAAATGGCAACCACTCCAGCATTCTTGCCTGAAAAATCCCATAGACAGAGAAGCCTGGCGGGCTACAGTCTATGGGGTCACAAAAGGGTCAGATACAATTTAGTGGCTAAGCCACCACCAGCATCTTTCCCCAGGTCCCCCGTACTACCAGCCCTGACATGATCCCTGTTCCAGTGATCAGGGGTTAACTGGGAGTTTGGGATTATCAGATACATACTACTGTAAATAAAACAGATAAACAACAAAGGCCTACTATATAGCACATATAACCTATAATTGAAAAGAATCTGAAAAAGAATATGTATGTGAGTGTATATATAACGGAACCATTTCTCTTCACTGAAACATTGTAAATCACCTGTACGTCAATTAAAAAACTAAAAACAAATGTTGACTGATCTGCGTGAGCTTTTAGAACAGGACGTATGAACATGCAGGAGTTCCTTGGCACTTGCTCAGGAGGTTAGGGCACCTCACCCTGGTCCTAGGGAGTCTATCCAAGGAAAGTGGACAAGGAGTAGGGAGATGAAGGATGAATTATGGTCAGTCATGAAAGGCATGGGGTCATCCGGGCCCCCCTTTCCAAGGCAGGGTGTGGAGATGCCGTTGTTTCCTAGAGGGCCTAATGCCGTCATTGGCTGCAGCCATCCTGACCTCTGGCTTGGTTTGGGGGACAGAACGATGGAGCCCAAGTTTGTATGTCTGCTTTAGGGTCTCTGTGGATCTCTAGACCCACTGGCCAAACTGTCCACTGAACATCTCACTGACAGTCACATGGGCCCCTCAAAGTCAACACCTAAAACTAACTCAACACTTCCCCCAGAGCCCCCATACTACTAGCCCTGACACCTTCCCTATTCCAGTGACCCCACCATCACCCGCATGTGAAATCTTTGCATTGTCCTTGACCCCTCCCTCTCATCATTCTTTACCAACCAGATCAAGAACCATGTGCCTGGTCCCTTGACCTCTCCCAGCCTAGCTCCCTTCCCTCCACAGCCTCTGTCCTGGTCTCCATGCCAGTGAGTGCAATAGTTCCCAACCTCAACTGAGCAGTAGAAACACCTGGGGAGCCTTAAAAAAATAATCAGTGCCTGAGCTGAAGCCCAGACTCATTAATTTGAATCTCTGGGGATGGGGCCAAGTATTTTCATAACTTTTTATTATGGAAAATTTCAAGCTATAAAAAGTAGAAGTCTACAGAATAGTATAATGAACCCCCATGCACACTTCACCTGCTTCAACAGTTACAGTCTCAAGGCCAATCTTGTTTCACCCACATCCTCCCCGCAGCCCCCACCCTGTGGCATTTTGCAGCTGATCTCATTTCTGTCATTTCATCCATGAACATGTCAGTATGTGTCACTAAACGATGAGGGCTCTTTAGCCAAAAAAACCACAGTACCATTAGCACAGCTAAAAAGTAATAATTCTTTACTATCATCAAATACTCATCAGTGTTCAAATTTCTGATTTTCTCATGCTGTTTGCAAATGCATCTCTTCACAGTTTATAACCACCTCCTAGGGCGTCTCATGGTCTGAGTGTTGTGTTCTCACCCCCATGTGTCATTTGATAGGTTCCTCTGTATTTCTTGTAAGTTGCTCGTTGACTTCAGAAATTTGGTCAGATTCAATTTCAATCTGGCAGTGGTTGGGGGCTGACTTCATAAGTGGTTTCATGCTCTTCTGCTAGGGAGCTTATAATATCTGGTATCTTTTTGAGATGGCAGTAGCCATTGATATTCAATATCCAAATCTATTGATTAATTAAGGGTTGTGATATAGCAACATTCTATCATCCCTTCTTCCTTTGCTCACTGAAAAATACTTCCTTTTGATTACTGTTTGGTTCAGTCAGTTCAGTTCAGTCGCTTAGTCGTGTCTGACTCTGCAGCCCCATGGACTGCAGCACGCCAGGCTTCCCTGTCCATCACCAACTCCCGGAGCTTACCCAAACTCATTCCATTGAGTCGGTGATGCCATCCAACCATCTCATCCTCTGTTGTCCCCTTCTCCTCCTGCCTTCAGTCTTTCCCAGCATCAGGGTCTTTTCCAATGAGTTGGTTCTTCACATCAGGTGACCAAAGTATTGGAGCTTCAGCGTCGGCATCAGTCCTTCCAATGAATATTCGGGACTGATCTCCTTTAGGATGGACTGGTTGGATCTCCTTGCTGTCCAAGGGACTCTCTAGAGTCTTCTCCAACACCACAGTTCAAAAGCATCAATCCTTCAGTGCTCAGCTTTCTTTATAGTCCAACTCTCACATCCATACATGACCACTGGAAAAACCATAGCCTTGACTAGATGGACCTTTGTAATGTCTGCTTTTTAATATGCTGTCTAGGTTGGTCATAGCTTTTCTTCCAAGGAGCAAGCGTCTTTTAATTACATGGCTGCAATCACCATCTGCAGTGATTTTGGAGCCCAGAAAAATAAAGTGTCTCACTGTTTCCTCTGTTTTCCCATCTGTTTGCCATGAAATGATCAGATGGGTGCCATGATCTTAGTTTTCTGAATGTTGAGTTTTAAGCCAACAGTTTTTTCACTCTCCTCTTTTACTTTCATCAAGAGGCTCTTTAGTTCTTCTTTGTTTTCTGCCATAAGGGTGGTGTCCTCTGCGTATCTGAGGTTATTATATTTCTCCCGGAAATCTTGATTCCAGCTTGTGATTCATCCAGCCTGGCATTTCACGTGATGTACTCCGCATATACATTAAAGAAGAAGGGTGACAATATACAACCTTGACGCACTCCTTTCCCAATTTGGAACCAGTCTGTTGTCCCATATCCAGTTCTAACTGTTACTTCTTGACCTGCATACAGATTTCTCAGGAAGCAGGTCAGGTGGTCTGGTATATTCCTCTCTCTACTGTTTGGTTACCTCACAGAAAAGTTCATATAGGGAGTGCTTGATTCTTTTCTTGTATTTGTGTGTTTTCAAAGGACCTAACTGATTCACTGGCATCTTGCACCTGTAGTAATCAATCAGAGTTGTACTGCATGGACTTACATGTGGGGTGTTTTGATGCAGTGGTGCTCCATGGTTTCATTGTTGGCCTGGGGAGCCCTGCAGGTTGGCTTCTGAGCCCTTGAGAAGACCCCACTGGCTGCTGGTAGCCATCATGTTGTCTGATGTGATGTTCTGGGCTCATCTTGTATGTTTCCTGCCCTACACCTAGAGTTCGTCATGTCTCCAGGGAGCCCTGGTTTCTTTTACTGGGAAATGGTACTTGGAGTCTACGGTTTGGCGCTTCGGGGTGCTCATTATCCCCCGTTGTTTGAATGGGCCGTTGTTTGTAGCAGACATTCATTGGTTTTGTTCAGTTGCCAGTTGTGTCCAACTCTTTGCGACCCCCTGGACTGCAGCATACCAGTCTCCGCTGTCCTTCACAATCTCCCGGAGTTTGCCTATAGTTCATGGGGTTCTCCTGGCAAGAATACTGGAGTGGTTTGCCATTCACTCATCCAGTGGACCATGTTTTATCAGAGCTCTACACTGTGACCCATCGGTCTTGGGTGGCCCTTCGTGGCATGGCTCATAGCTTCACTGAGTTATCCAAGCGCCTTTGCCACAGCACGGCAGTGATCCATGAAGGAGGTAGTAGACAATGGTAATTTTCACGTCTCCTAGGACAGTACTTGGGCTTCCCAAGTGGCCCCAGGGGTTAAGAACCCACCTGCCAAGGCAGCAGATGTAAGAGATGTGGATCCCTGGGTCGGGAAGATCCCCTGGAGGAGGACGTGGCAACCCACACCAGTATTCTTGCCTGGAGACTCCCATGAACAGAGGAGCCTGGCAGGTTACAGCCCATAGAGTCTCAAAGAGCCGAACATAACTGAAGCGGCTTAGCACAGCACAGCACAGGACAGTACTCTGCAAATGTTCAGGGTCGGGCAACTTTGACATCTAGGACAAATTACACATTTTGAGGCTGACTTACTAGACCTTCCACTAACGGCCCCTGCCTTTCATGTATGGCTTTCCCTGGGTCTTTCTTGAGACCTGCATTCTGCCCCTGGACCTGCTTCTGGGGGCTCTGACTTGCCAAGCTGGTTGAAGCCTCTCAGCCCTGCCTCCCTCCCTCTCACTACCTGAAAGGCCTCCCAGGACCTCTGCCTGGTGAATGCCAGCTCATCCCCTGTACTCTGCTCTCAAAAACCTCCCCTGTCCACCCTCTCTCTTCCTGAGTGCCCTCTGCTGGAGGTGCTGCTTTGACACACATCTGCGCCTCATTAGTGCTCGGTGCTGGCGGAATAGTGCATCATGAGAGAGCTGGTCCCTGAGGCAGACCACGATGCCATGCTGGCACCCCCTCAGCTGCCAGGGAGACTGCGGGCAGGTGTCTGACCCCTCTGTGCCTCACCTCTTTATCGGTAAGAGGGGACATAGTTGTACCGGGTGGTGGCAGATGCGTTGAAGAGAGACCGAATGTGTTTGTACTGCCCAGGCCAGTGTCTGGCATGTCACAGGTGCCACCTGTGTAGCCAGTCAGGCTTTATCTGTCTGCCTGCCTCCTCCACTAACTGGATAGCTCATCATCTCTGGATGCTCATAGCACAAGACCCACTGGGAACTGATGTCCGTGGCTGGAGTAGAGGGAGCAGGGGAAGTGACAATCGTGTGAGACCTTGTACCATTATAGAACTTTGACTTTGATTTGGGGGGTGGGCACTGGAAGGGTTTTGCGCAGAACAGTGTCATGGTCTGATTTAGGTTTTTATTTTGTAATTTTTTGGCCACACCTTGCAGCTTGTGGGCTCTTAGTTCCCTGACCAGGGATTGAACCCAGGCTCTTGGAAGTGAGAGCACAGAATCCTAACTGCTGGACTGCCAGGGAATTCCCTGATTTCAGTTTTGAAAGTTTCCCTCTGGCTTCTGTGCTGGGAAGAGGCTACAGTGGGCTAGGGTCAGAGTGGAGAGTGCTGATGGGTGAGAGCTGGTGGTTGACACGCAGTAGGATTGGAACATGTTCTGAACCAGAGTTAACAGTATTTTCTGATGCCCTTGGGGTGACAGACAAGAGATGGGGATGACTTCCAAGTGTTGACCTGAACCAGTGGAAAGGTGCAGTAAGGGTAAGGCTGTGGGAGGCTTGTTTGGGGGAAGGTCAGGAGCTTCATCTGGGACTCAGCTTCCGATGTCTACCAGACAGCCAGCAGAGATGTGGGAGGGGTGGTGGGTGTTAGAGTCAAGTTTGTGAGAAAGGCCTGGGCTGGAAATAGCAAACTGGGAGTACCAGCCTATAGCTGGCACTTACAGCCACGGACTAGATGTGCTCACCAAGGAGATGAACGTGGATGGAGGAGCCGAGGACCAAAGTGTGAGCCTGGAACCAAGGCTCCTCCCCGTTTGGAAAAGATGAGGCATCAGCAGCTTTGGGACCTGTCTGGAGAGTTGATGAGGCAGAGCAGGGCAAGGCTCAACCCAGGAGCCAGTGGAATTTTCCAGCCACGTGTCTTGTTAGACTCTTACAGTCAGCTTGAGAAGAAGGGGGAAAAAATCCAATGGATGCCTATTTTCATTCTAGTCGTGCAGACGTTCTGTGTTGCTGGGCCTGTACCAAGAGCTCTCTTTTGGAAAGGAAATGTGAGTCTGGCTCCCTGTGTGGACACGACACATGCTCTTTACATACGCCTTAATGACACCACCACTCACGAGAGGCTCCTCCATCCCCTCGAGTTTGTGTCTGCATCTCTGGGAATTAGCAGAACCTTTCATCGCCCATCCTGACGTCAAATGACTAGTCTTTGGCACACCTCTTTTACGCATGAAGACTTTATTGAGTTTTCCAGGGCTGGCGCAATGCTTGTCTGAAATACCTTTTTTTTTTTCCTTCCATCCTGACTGGAACTCTGAGGAAGGAGGAGGTGGTGGTGTCATTAGGGGAGCATGCCCCTCCAGTGCTCCTGACTCAGCCAGGGACATCCACACCATTCCCCACCTCTAGGCTGAATTTCTACGAGGTGGAGTTCGATGAAAAATAACCCGTCCTTGTTGGCTCTGACGTCGCCCCCAGGAAAGACTGCTTGCTGCACAGTCCTAACGTCTGAGATTCTCAGGTTGAGCAGAAGACATGGGCTGTTAACATGGGGCCTGGGTGATCCGGGTCAGTGGAACTGTTTGTGCGTCATTAATCAGACACAAGGATGATTTGGCCATTAGTCTTGGTTACTGAGCGGCTTCTGGGAGCCTGAGAAGGACTCCCCCCATCGCCCTCCCGCAGAGAAATGGATTCAGTGACCCAAGTCAAGGCTTTGAGTAGATTTGGCTTCAAGACCAGTAGGGTCTTGCCATGGACCCCTTAGAGACTGACATACTCCTCTAAATTGTTTTCTCAGAGGCTTGATGGCATCCCACCTCATTTGAAACCCTCTAATCCCCAAGCTTGGGTGGGACTTAAAGTTTTCAGGTCTCTGCTCTTTGGGGTTAGGTGAGGTTTGGCAGATACTCAACCATATTTGGGCTTCCCAGGTGGCACGAATGGTAAAGAACCCGCCTGCCAATGCAGGAGACATAAGTAACACAGGTTCAATCCCTGGGTAGGGAAAACCCCCTGGAGGAGCAAATGGCAACCCACTCCAGTATTCTTGCCTGGAGAATTCCATGGACAGAGGAGCCTGGAGGGCCACAGTCCGTGGGGTCACAAAGAGTCGGACACAACTGAAGCGGCTAAGCATGCATGCACAACCATACTCAACACACATTTATGAGATGTCTTCAACATATCACACTCTGTTCTAGCAGCAGGAAACTGTGGAGTGAGCAGGAGAAGGAAGTTCCTGCCCTTATGGAGCTTGCTTTCCAATTAAACAGAAGATTGAAAAAGCAACAAAAGGCATTTTTTTTAATGGACTACAAGTTCAAATACCTATCAAGTATTCATTATTTGTTGCTGGGAAGAAATTACCTAAAACTTAACAGCTTGAAACAGCAACAGGCATTTATTATCTCATAGTTTCTATGGGTCAAGGATGTGGGAATGGTTGACCAAGGTGCTACTGGCTCAAGGTCTCTTTAAAGGTTATGTCAGAATGTTGGCTGGGGCTGCAACTTGTCTGAAGCTTGATCTATTTCCAGGCTTGTGCACATGGCTGGCATGTTGGTGCTGGCTATTGGCTGGAGGCCTCAGTTGTCTTCGATGTGAGCCTCTCCATGAACTGCTCGAGTGTCCTCGTAAGAGGACTGGCTTTCCCTGGAGCGAGCATGGATAGAAGCTGCAGTGTCTTCTCTTTTTCGTCTGTGCTGGGTCTTCGTTCCTGCACAAGGGCCTTCTCCAGCTGTGGCAAGAGGGGTTTACTCTTTATTGCGGTACACAGGCTTCTCATTGTGGAGGCTTCTTTTGTGTTGGAACTCAGACTCTAGGCTTGCAGGCTTCAGTAGCTGCAGCACATAGGCTCAGTGCGTGCGGCTCACACACTCTAGAGTGCAGGCTCAGTAGTTACGGCCCACGGGCATAGTCGTTCTGCAGTACGTGGGATCTTTCTGGACCAGGGATCGAACCCATGTCCCCTGTACATTGGCAAGCAGGAGTCCTGTAATGTCTTTTGTAAACTGGTCTCAGAGCTTCTGTGTTGTCATATGTCTGATATACAGGTTGGCCCTATTCGGTTTGGAAAGAGCCTTCTCAAGAACATGAATAACAAGAGGCAAAGATTACTAAAGTCTCCATCTTAGAGGCTGGCAACTACAAATATGAGGTTACAACAGATGGAATCTCACATCAGGAAACGCTAGAAGTTATTCCAAGATATTCATTAGCTCAGAACTATGGAAAATCACTTGAGATTAATAGGCCATCTTATCCTGAAATTTTGTTCTAAAATGACTTGAAATGCCTCACCAGGGGAACTAAGTATTCTGCTTCTCTTATTTTTGAATCATACCCAGTATTTGTTTTTGTCCTCCTATCACCGCTGTGATCTCCCAAATGAGTGAGGGGGATGGTGGTAGTTATCCTTCAGATAGATGTAGAGACCCTCAGAGCATTTGGTGAAGCTAGACCCTGGGAGCAGGGTCATCTTGAAAATGTACCACTTAAAAGAAAAATACCATAGTCAAACCTATGGTTTTTCCAGTAGTCATGTATGGATGTGAGAGCTGGACCATAAAGAAGGCTGAGCATTGAAGAATTGATGCTTTCGAACTGTGGTGCTAGAGAAGACTCTTGGGAGTCCTTGGACTCCCAAGCCAGTCAATTCTAAAGGAAATCAATCCTGAATATTCATTGGAGGGACTAATGCTGAAGCTGAAGCTCTGATACTTTGGCCACCTGACGCAAAGAGAGAACTCATTGGAAGAGACCCTGATGCTGGGAAAGATTGAAGGCAGGAGAAGGGAATGACAGAGGATGAGTTGGTTGGATGGCATCACCAACTCAATGGATGTGAGTCTGAGCCAACTCGGGGAGGTGGTGAATGACAGGAAAGCCTGGCATGCTTCTGTCCATGCGACTCAGCAACTGAATAACAGACTGGGTTCCTATTGGACATCTGTGGGATTGTCCTGTCTCCTTGGTGCCCCACCCATACTCCCAAACAACATGGCTCTTCCAGAAGCTGCCCTGTGCTTAGTGATGGTACCTGAAGACCACAATTGATGGGAACAGGGATGAGCCTGTGAGCCATTGCAGGTCAGTGAGTCCTTTACGTGGGGCTTATTGACTTGAGGGGATTCCTTCTTTGGTAGAAGAGGCTTAGAATAAAAAACGTGGCCACCATGTTTCCTGCCACTGGAGCAAGTCAGGCAGCACCCAGGGAGAATGAGGCCAACACACACAGAGACACACAGACACACACAGACACATACACACACAGACAGATACACACACACACATAGACACAGATGCACACACAGACACACACACACACATATGCAGACACAGACACACACACACGTAGACACAAAAACACACAGACACAGACATACGCACACAAAGACACATACACACACACATAGACACAGACACACAGACACACATATACAGACAGACACACGCACACAGACACNAGACACACACACGCAGACATAGACATACACACACACAGAGACACACACACAGACACACAAAGACACAGACACATGCACACATGCATACATACACACAGACACACACACAGACACACACACGCAGACACAGACATACACACACGCAGATACACACAGACACAAACGCACACGCACAGAGATGCACACACACATACACACAAAGACACAGACACATACACACATGCATACATACACACAGACACACACAAACAGACACACACAGATGCACACATACACACAAAGACATAGACACATGCACACACGCACAGACACACACACACATGGACACGCTCACATGGACACACACACACAGACACACACACAGACATATACACACAGAGAGACACATACACATGCACAGACACACATACACACACAGCCACAAATACACACACAGATACACACACACACTGTGAGAGTAGGTTCCAGAGGTGCTCACATCCCTGGTTCTGTTGCTCTGGGCCAGGCTGCATTTCCATTTTCCCCACAAGTTGGTTGTTCACCCCATCCTCGGAGCTCAGAAACCCAGAGATTCTAGTTGCGCCTGAATCAGACTAGGCTGAGGTTCTTTTCACTTAGAATTGAAAGAGTAACAGGGAGAGCCCTGTGGGGAGTGAGGACAGGGGAAGAATGCCGGGGGCTGGGGGCAGAGGAGGAGCGGTGAAGGGGTGGCAGAGAGCCACTGAGGGCTGAGCTCCCAGAATAATGACGGGTGGGCAGGAGGCGAGAGCACAGGCCCTCTGCCGTGGGACTCAGACGCGTCACCCAACCACGCCCGCCCCATCCCACCCCCACCCCAGGAGACGGTCAGAACCCCTTCCTCTAACTTTTCTGAGTTCACCTCTGTCAAGATGTGTCGCTCAGGCTTGGTGGCTATGGTGCCGCCCCTCCTTGGGGTCCCTCCTATCACTCTCAGTTTGTACCCGACCTGGCCAGGGGTCCTCTCCTCCTTCTGTTCTTTCTTTGAGCCCGCCCCAGTGACCCTGGGCCAGGGGACTCTTCCTGACCCAAGCCCGACAGGGCTCCTCACACGACAGCCAGAGATCTGAGAAGGCTCTGCCTGCCCAGGTGGACACAGGCTGGGAGGCTGAGCAGGCCCATCCGACCCTGGGACCCCGGTGCGGGGACACCCCTGTTTGCAGAGCTTCTTCATTCTAGCTGGGCGGATGCAAAGCAGCAGGCAGTGCCAGCCTTCTGAAGGATTTTTCAAGCATCAGTGAGGGACTTGGCCAGAGATGGATGGCTCGCTCACGTGTGAATGAAGTAGGGTTTAACGAAGGAGTCCTGGCCTATATATGCAGATACGTCCCAGCCTTCGCCACCTCCAGCTCTGCAGGGACCGGGGCCCATACGGGAAGGAGTGGGAGAAGGCAGCTGCAGCAGCCTGGGCGCCTGGCAGGGAGGGAACTGGCAGGGCACTCCCCATCCTCACTCTCCTCTGTCCCGAAGTGGGGTGGGCAGTGACTCCAAAGGGGCAGACGGAAACCCCTGGCCCCCAGGGTTGGCACCATCAAGATGCCAAGGCCGGTGTGGGAGGAGCCGGGTGTTTCTCCAGAGAGGGCCACGAGGAGCAGCCTTGCCAGCTGGGCGCGTCACTTGTCCCTGCCGCGAAGACTCTGGAAAAGCTGACCACATCGGTAATTACAGAAGCCGGAGGTGGCGAGACCTCAAAGCCTCTCTGACTTCATCTTCCTGCCAGGGCAGGAGAAGGGCTCCCGAGAGGAGGGGGATGACATCTCGCCAAGAGGAATTCTGCTCAGACTCCTCTCTGTAAAAACCAGCGCTGGCTTCTGTGAGAACGTGGCAGGGCCCCTTGTACCGGATTGCAATCTTTATGTTTTTTTTAAAAACTCATCTGAGAGAAATGTGTTTAATAGAGGACATATTTTCATTAGCATTTTCTGAGATGGATGATGCAATTAGAGCCCGCCAAGAGAATGAAATATTGGCTTTATAAACTAGGATGTACACAGATGTTTATACCCTTTTGGCAGGCACAGATATATAAATAATTCTTTTCGCCTTGAACTCAATGTCATATTTTGCGCTTTGTGTTACAGCATCTCCTCCCCAAAGCCCATTCCTGTGTTTGGCATAAATCACCATGCGGAGAGAAGGCTCATTAAATGCCTCCCTCGGTTGGCACCACGGATGTATCTGGGGAAGAGAAGTGTTCTCCGAGTGGATTGGCAAGGAGCTCTTTGGCGCTCTGGCTGTTAGGGCTGAGCCCAGGGCAGGAGAAGGTTTCAAGTGGGCAACACAGCAGGGAGGACAATGTGTGTCCCCTGTTGGGGGAGTGGGGTGGGGGCAAGCCCACCCGCCGTCTCATTGGAGGGAACTCTTATGGATGGATGTCACAGGTCCTCCTGGCATGTCGTTTACCTCTCTGTTCACTGAAGTCACTGTCTGCCATTTCCAGTTGTAAAATTCTAGGCTGTTGGCCCAACCCAACTTCTTTTAATTTATTTATTTTTAATTGGAGGGTAATTGCCTTACAATGTTGTGTTGGTTTCTGCCGTAGCTCAGCACACATCAGCCATAGGCATACATTTGTTGCCTCCCTCTGGAACCGCCCTCCCACCTCCCACCTGATCCCACCTCTCTGAGGTCGTCACAGAGCACTGGCCAACCCAACTTCTTATTTGCTGCTTCTGTTTTCTGGCTGCAGCTGATTCCGGCAGCTTTTGCCCACCACCTGGGCAAGGGTGCCCCTGCGGGAGCAGATTCCCGGTGGTCCCCGCCTCCGGTCCATGTGATCGCCCTGAGTGCTGCCCGGCCGGGGTGTTTTTCTCCGTAGGTGGCCTCTCAGGACGGGTCCCCCAGGAGCCCCTCTCGGGGGTCACGGTGGAGACATGGCCTGTCACTCCAGGTGACTTAATCGGTGCAGAAAGCCCAGTTGGAAGCCTTCTGTTGGTTTTCTGCCTCCCAACACAAATGCTCTTCAGGTGGTGGTGACCTGACATGGACTCTCAAAGAAAGGCCTTTTGATCCCGGGCTGGGGAGGCCTGTCCCGGCGTGCTCCCGGCTGCCTCCCTGTGGAACCCTGGCGCCCAGCTGCCCAGCCGGGCCTCTGCTGGGAGGCAGCTGACCTGAAAGTGTTGTTATTTTTTTTAACGTGGGTTTTAGTACCCAGAGCAATAATATTTTCAGCTGGCTATTGAGGCTGATTAGTGAGCCTCAGGCCTCCGTTTGGTTAAATAGAGCCGCCTTCGCAGAGGTATTTTGGGACGGTGCAAATCCAGGGTTCTGCATGGGATTGAGTTACCCCCCAAAAGGTAGGCGGCCATTTGTCTGTGGCCTGGGCCCTGCAAAGCAGTCTGGGTAAATTCCCACAGAGCCAGACCACCAGGTGGGGTTCCCAGGGCAGCTGGACACTCGGAGCGTCTCTTTCTCTGCCCCCCTAGAAGATAGGTGGGCAGTTGTGTTCTAGAACCCTCTGCCCCGGAGAAGTGCAGCTCCAGCCCAGGAGGGTCTTCCTGGCTGGACTGGTGAGATACCGGACTCTAGACACTGAGTTGAGAGTCTGCTTTGAACCAGCAGGGGGTGGGGGTGTGGCTGGGGGTGAGTATTGGGGTCTAACTCCACAGTGAGGTGGCCAGGAAAGGAGTTTCAGACCCTCTGTGCTGATGTCACTTCCTGTCTCTTTGGAAATAGCTACACTTTTGGATGGAGGCTGACAAATCCTTGGGTGGCAGATTTTGAACTAGTTATAAACAATTTGCAATTAGTTCCCTTGTTGAAATGAGAAAGGCAAGCTCACCAGGCTTTTCATTAAGTTGAGGCAGCCTTTTATCTTCTTGGCAAGTGGGTCAGGTGCCTGTGAAGGAGCCTCACTTGGGGTCAGGGAAAATAAAATGGTCCGTCTTTTGAAGCCTCACTTCTCTCTATAGAACCCGAGTCCCACTGGCATGGTCAGCGATCCGGGTCCTAAATTCCTTGGTGTTTTTGTAAAAGGCGTCCAGGCTTGGAGGCCCATGTCCCAGCCCTGCTGCTTCCCCACCACTGACCCAGGCAACTCTGCTAACCCCCTGCTCTTTGTGTGTGGATGAACGGGTGTGATTGCAGCCCTGCCTTCTGTGTCACTGTGCTCAGTCGCTTCAGTTCAGTTCAGTCGCTCATTCGTGTCCGACTCCTTGTGATCCCATGAATCATAGCACGCCAGGCCTCCCTGTCCATCACCAACTCCCGGAGTTCACTCAGACTCAGATTCATCGAGTCCATGATGCCATCCAGCCATCTCATCCTCTGTCGTCCCCTTCTCCTCCTGCCCCCAATCCCTCCCAGCATCAGTCTTTTCCAATGAGTCAGCTCTTCGCATGAGGTGGCCAAAGTACTGGAGTTTCAGCTTTAGCATCATTCCTTCCAAAGAAATCCCAGGGCTGATCTCCTTCAGAATGGACTGGTTGGATCTCCTTGCAGTCCAAGGGACTCTCAAGAGTCTTCTCCAACACCACAGTTCAAAAGCATCAATTCTTCGGCGCTCAGCTTTCTTCATAGTCCGACTCTCACATCCATACATGACCACAGGAGAAACCATAGCCTTGACTAGACGGACCTTAGTCAGCAAAGTAATGACTCTGCTTTTGAATATGCTATCTAGGTTGGTCATAACCTTACTTCCAAGGAGTAGGCGTCTTTCAGTTCCATGGCTACAGTGGCTTAGTCGTGTTCAATTCTTTGTGACCCTGTGGACTGTAGCCCACCAGGCTATTCTGTCCATGGAATTCTCCAGACAAGAATACTGGAGTGGATTGTCATTCCCTTCTCCAGGGGATCTTCCTAACCCAGGGATCAAACCCATGTCTCCTGCATCGACAAGCAGGTTCTTTACCGCCATATCACTACCTGGGCTCAAATAAGGTTCGTATAAGCACATATGAAGAATCTATGTGTTCCCTTTGTAAACTGAAAAGCTGTCAAAGTTATGCCATGCATATTATTGTCTTCTCTTACAAAGTGCAGTAATTGCAAGAGTGGTAAATACAGCAGCCATTAATTGAGTATTTATTATGTGCCTGGCTTTGTCTTGTTCTCTCTGCACAGTTGCCCTACACGTAGGCGCTTTTTCCATCTGCATTGTATGGAGGTTGAAGAAACTGTCCAAGGTCATGCAGCATGTAAGGTCTGAGTGACCTCGGGCAGCCTCTTGAGGGCCTTCCAGTTTGCTGGCTCTAGTTAATTTCCAGCAGCTTCCTTTGATTTTCCTAAGCTTGTGGTTCTCCCCACCAGCTGCCTGGATGCCTGACCCCATCACCAAAGAGTCTGACTCTGTGGGTGTGGGGCGGGGTCCAAGCACGAGCGTTGGCTCCCCAATGACTCTAGCGTGCTGCTGCGGTTCTGAGCACGTGTCCACAGTGGAGCAGAGCTGGCTGGACTGGACACTAGGGCCCCTCCCTTCTCTGGGCCTCACTCCCCGTCCTGCCGAAGAAGGAGTTCGGTCACATGATCTCCAGGGTGTCTTCTCCAGGGGCCTCTAAGGTTCTACAATTGTAAGAAGCTCATGAGCAAATCTATTATTGTTCTTTTCCTTCTTCTGTTTTAGGCAGAATATGAAGTTACTCCAGATGAAAAACTGGGAGAAAAAGGGAAGGAAATTATGACCAAGTACCTCAACCCAAAGGTAAGAGGCTGCCCAAACCCCACAGCAGGAGGAGTGGGAAGCCTTATCCAGGAATATGGGCCCCCAGGTCTGTGCCAGGCCAGTGGGAAGCACCCAGCCAGGGCTGCCATTGGTCTCCAGATTCAGAATATTTATCTTCTTCAGAAGTACCCAAGCCTGGCAGGGCCAAGGCAGGTGGTCCAGGCCAGAGCAGGCCTGCAGTGGGGAGGCTTGGTTCTTGGGGGACCAGTCCCCTCCAGGGGCACTCTTGCTGCCCTCTGCCCATGCCCAGGTGTTTGTGGCGGGTCAGAGTACCCAGAAGAAAGGGCTTGGCACGTGTGGGTCTGAGAGGTTGGTGTGACGGGAAGGGCCCAGGAGTGCTTAGGAGGAGGGCCTGGCTGAAGCTGATTGGGCAGAGGTAACATTGGCTGAACACAGAGCAGAGTGCTGAGTATTCCGAAGTGTTCTGGGGTATGCTGAAGGGCAAGGGGCCACGCTGACCTCCCCTGGGGCGTGGGGCCAACCCCCTGGCCTGTGCGCACTCATGGTGGCCCTGATGCTGGAGGCGGTGAATCAGGGCTGCCGCAGCCACTCAGGTTTTGACTTCCTGTCAGGAGACAGAGGTAGGACAGTGAACAGAAGGAATCCAGGTCACACAGCAGCTCCTCCTGTGACAGTGAGCCGCTGAACCCCTGCCCTCCCCTGCATCTGCTGGTGAAGGCATTCACAAGAGGTTAAACCCGTGGTAGCTCCTTCCGAGTTTACAACCCGGCCTCCTCCCCTCCCTGCACTTATGGACAGGTTCTGCACAGTTTTATACATTTTATCCACATGGCATGGAAGTCCCTTGAGGAGGAGGGTAAGCCCCACCTCGTTGTTCTCAGCAGGGGTCCCAGGGGNGTATTCCCATCTCTTTCAGAATTTTCCACAGTTTATTGTGATCCACACAATCAACAGCTTTGGCATAGTCAATAAAGCAGAAATAGATGTTTTTTCTGGAATGGCAGGCCACCCCAGGGCCTTTGCACTTTTCAGAAGCAAGAGGATTCATGTTCATCAGCTCTTTCAGACGCTGGACAGGGCTGGCTAGCTCTGCACAAGGTGTGGCCCTGGGCACACCCGACTGCCTGCTCCATCTGTAGGGACAGACCTGGGGACCCAGCTCACTAAACAAACTGCATCCAGATGCTTAGAGGGCAGTACAGAGAGTGTCTGCACCCCACCTCACCAGGGACCCCTACCCCACCCCCAATGACCCCCCTGACCCTACCCCCACATCTGCTGGTCTGGCTGGGATCTGTGCTGAGGATGAGGTGGTTCCTTGGCCGGCCTTGCTGGCTCCTTCAGCCCATCCTAGGGCTGCTGCAGGGGGTCACTTACCTGTCTTCCCCACTGGCCAGCTCTTGGACCCTTGTCTGGGCCCCCCAGACCTCACTGCCCCTGCTGCGCGCTGCCTGTCTCTCCTGGAGGGATGGGGCCCAGCCTCCCCCTCAGCTCAGAAGGTTTTACAAGTGCTCAGAGCTTGCCAACATTTTTTCCTTAAGTACTCCTCAATTTTAGAAATTTAAACCACACCATATGTTATGGCCCAGGGGCCTGGGGGAGGTGGTCCAAGTGGTCTGGGGGTTGACTGTTTTCCTATAATAAAGTTTGCACTGCCGGCCAAGTCCTTCCTGCAGTCACTCTCGCAGGAGCCTGTGTTCCTTCTTGGGGCTGCAGATGCCCCAGCAGCTGGGAGAGGAGCCATGTGGCTGAAGGCCTCCAAATGACCCCCAGGAAGGACCCTGTGCCCAAACCCAGATAGTCTTTACCTCCCACTCCTCCTCAAGGTGCAACTTGTGTCTTGGCTCCAAGCGTCATCTTCCAAAGGGTAGACAGGTCTTTCCTGGTGTCTCAGCTGTAAAGAATCCTCCTGCCAATGCAGGAGACACGCGACTGATCCCTGGATTGGGAAGATGCCCTGGAGGAGGGCATGGCAACCGACTGCAGGATTCTCATCTGGAGAATCCCATGGGTCGAGGAGCCTGGCCGGCTACAGTCCATGGGGTCACAGAGTTGGACATCACTCAGCAACTAAACAACAAGGGACGCTGATCATTTGAGGGGATCTGTGAAAAAACCCGACTATCACCGACTCGACGGACATGAGTTTGAGTAGGGAGGCCCGGCGTGCTGCAGTCCATGGGGTTGCAAAGAGCTGGACACGACTGAGCGACTGAACTGAACTGTGAGAAAAACACCTCTGCGGTCAGTCACTTGTGGACATGACTTTTTGCCGCATCTCTCCCTTGTAAAGATTTACCCAGTGTGTGAGCACATTAAAGGCTCTTGAGAAGTCCTAAGGTAAAGAAACCAGCTCAACTGATAACAAAGCATTTCCCAGACTCCACCCCCCCCCCCAATTTCACATCCTGCAGAATACATCTGGGGCTGCAGAACGCCTCCGGGGGTCTTCACAACCTGGCCTCCAGCTTTCGCTCCCAGAGCCCCCAGGCTGGGAGCTCCAGCCACCACCTCCCAGTCTCATCTTGACATGCCCACCTGGTCGCCTTTGTCCGAGCTCTCCCCAGCAAGGCCTCCAACCTGGAAGGTGCTCCCCTGACTCTTATCTTTCTCCTTCTGTGTCTGCTCCATCGCACAGAGCCTCCTCTGCCTCTGGTCAGAAGCCGTCCCTCCTACCTGCTGCTCGGTTGTGCTTCTGTAGGTCCCTGGGGTTGGTGCTTCCACAGCCCCAGAGGCTGGGTTCTGGGGAGCCCCCCCCTTACAGAGGGGGTGACAGAGCATCACCCGATGAGCCGAATTCGGTCTGACAAGAGCAGCGGTGGACAGCGCACAGGAAAGTGAGGAGGGCCAGGGGGACGCTGTCCTGGGCCAGCCCGGGCGAGCCAGGAAGGCTTCTGAAAGTTGATGCAGCTGAACCAAAGTCTCACGTGCTGATTAGGAAGCCAGATACAAATGAAAAGAAAGGAGGGGGCCTTTCCTGTGCAAAGGTCTGGAGCAGGCCTTTCCTGTGCAAAGGTCCGGAGCTGGAGCTTTCACCTGGTGGCATTTGGCAGAGTCTGGAGATCTTTTTGATTGACACAAATGGGGAATGTGCTCCTAGCATCTGATACACATGGTTCAGAGATGCAGCTGAACGTCGTGCAATGCACAGGATGGCCCCCCACCTAAGAATTATCTGGGCCCGAAATGTCAATAGCATTGAGGGTGAGAGGCCTTCATGTGGAGAGGGGAATGGATGTGTGTTGGCAGGTAGGTCAGTGTTACAGAAGTGTCTCTCCCCAACCCCTAAGCTGAAAATGTCTATTGGCAGGCTTATTTCTAGTAGGGGGACAGGGACCTTCTGGGAGGCAGGGCCTGGAAAACCATGGTGGGGCGTTTGCACTATCCTAAAGGCAATGGGGAGCCCCAAGGGCTCTGAAGGCCATGTGCAGCCCAGGTTGGTCTCTCTGCCCCTCGTGCAGTGGAGGAAGGAGAGGAGGAGGACTGAAGGCGGAGGCCATCCTGGGAGCTGCTTCCCTAGCTGTGGAAATCAAGAGACACCAGGGCCTTGGGAAATGTCAGGCAGCAGGAGCTCTCGGGGGATGACAGGTGTGGGAAGTCAGCAGAGGGGGCAAAGGGAATCCGTGCTTTCCACCTTGAGTCACTGAGTGGGCACGGGTGCCCCCAGGAGGGGCAGGGTGCTCAGGATGGTGGCCGGGCTATTAGCTCTCTGGGCAGAGAGATGGCATCTGTTCTGTGTGCCCCCTCTACCATCCCCCCATCCCACCCCCAGCAGCGCTGGACACATGGCTGTCACTCATTGTGAGTTGGTTTGAATGAGACAGGAGGGGGCCCAGGAAGCTTCCCCCCATGAGCCTCTCCCCTCTGCTCACTCAGATCTCTTTCTGGGAAGCTGACACTGAGCTGGCTCGTGTCCCCCAGCGTCTGACAGGGGGTGTTTGCTGGGAGTCTGGCTGGCACATCCCTGCTCAAAGTCAAAACTCATTCCCAGAGCTGAAATCTCTCTCCAAACCCTGACTTGAAGGCGTCCATCACAGGGACTAAGTCCCCTCACTGGATGCCGCCCAGAATCCTGCTTCGCCAGTTGCCCACACGTGGCCAGCTTTGCTCTGGGGGCAGTTAGCGGACACCAGCCTGGGGTGGGCTTTGGGATGGGCCGAACGCTACTGAGATCTGACTCAAAGGCAGCAGAGTGCTTATGCGGAGGTGAGTTTTAGAACCAGGTAGACCTGCGTTGGAAGCTAGGCGTGGTCTCTTTTAGTTGAGCGGCCTTGGGAAAGTTCCTTAACCTCCTGGAACCTCAGGCTGCTCCTCTGTCGAGTGGACCGGGTAGCCCTGAGGGTCATAAATACCAGCCAGGACAGAGCCCAGGAGCTGGTCTGCACGAGACCCTCCCTTACTGGTGCCTCTCCTCTGACTTTCCCCATCCTGGTCTGTGTTTTTCAAAATCAGGCCATTGAATGATGAAGTCATTTAGACATGAACTCCAGCTGTGGAGCTGTGAGAGGCCAAGAAGGGGTCCGGAGGGCCCCCAGCCTCAGAGGGCTGGCCAGAGAGGCTGGACTCCTTCAAATGCAATGCCTTAGTCAGGATGATTAATGCTAGTCGCCACAACAAACAAATCCCAAATCTCAGGGGCTTCACACACGAAAAAACTTCTATTTCATGCACACTCTGACCGGGTCTCTTCTGGGTAAATACTAGGGGGCCTGGCTGCTTTTGTGTGTCCATCACCAAAAGGGAAGGGACAAATGAGGGAAACACATGAGCTTTAAATGCCTTGGTCCCCATGTGACACTTTACTGCCTCTCCCCCACCCCTAAGCTGAAAACGTCTATTGGCAGGCTTATTTCTAGTGCTGGTGAGGCAATCATGAGCATGGCGTGGTCCACAGATATTCTCAGGCTTGTCAGCTCAGAGGAGCTGCCCAGAGCTGGCCAAATCAGACGTGCGTTGGGCTCTGCAGGGATCCAGGCAGCTCACCTTTCAGGCACCTACAGATCAGAGGTTATACCTGTAGCAAATGTTAAGGGGGCAGGGTTGCTCTGAGCTGGGGGTAGACCAGGAAATACTCCTAATTATAATAATAAGTAATAGTAAGTGATCCTGAAAAGAGTATTACACAGCATTCATCACTATAGACAGCATTTAAAACATGCTATTTTATGGAGACTTCCCTGCCAGTCCAGCAGTTAAGACCCCGTGCTTCCAATGCAGGGGTTGAGGGTTCGATCCCTGGTTGGGGAATTGGATTCCACATGGTGTGTGGCATGGCCAAAAATTAAAAATAAATAAAATAAAAACAGAAAATAAAATACTAGCTTATAGAGATATAATTCACACATCACAAAATTCACCCTTCTAAATACACAGGTCAGTGGTTTTTAAAATTGTTGCACAATTGTGCAACTATCACTACTATCTGATTTCAGGACATTTATCTCTCCCAACAAAAACTCCATATTTCCCTTTCCTCCCACTCCAGGCAACTGCTAATCTACTTCCTGTCTCTGTGGATTTGCCTATTCTGGAATTCATATAATTAAGTTTGTGTAATATATGGACTTTTGTGTCTGACTTCTTTCAAGGTTTCATCCATGTTGTAGTAGGTATCAGTATTTCCTCATTTCTTTTTATGGCTGGATAGATAATATTCCATTATGGATATGCCCCATTTTATTTATCTCCTCATCAATTGACAGACACTTGGGACGTTTCTCCTTTGGGGCTATTATGAATCATGCTGCTATGACCATCCGTGCACAAGGTTCTGCATGAACGTGTATTGTCATTTCTCTTAGGGGCATGTACTTAGGAGTGGAATTGCTGGGTCACATGGTAACTTGATATTTCATCAGCTGAGGAATGACTAGGCTGTTTTCAAAGTGACTGCACCAGCTGACATTCCCACCAGCAGGTTATAAAGGTGCCCATCTCTCCACATCCTCTCCAGCACTTGATATTTTCTGTTTTGCTTTGTTTTTGTAATAATCCTAGTGGATGTGAAGTGGTATCTTATTGTAGTTAGATGTGCATTTTCCTCATGACTAATGAGGGAGAAGGTGGTGGCAACCCACTCCAGTGTTTTTGCCTGGAGAATCCCAGGGACAGCGGAGCCTGTTGGACTGCCATCTATGGGGTCGCACAGAGTCGGACACCACTGAGACTTAGCAGCAGCAGCAGCATGACTAATGAGCACCTTTTCATGTGCTTATCGGCCGTTCCTATATCATCTTTGGAGAAAAGTCTATTCAAATCCTTTGCCCATTTTTAAATTGGGTTGTTCATCTTATTAATGTTGAATCCTAAGAGTTCTTTTTATGTTCTAGGTACAAGGCCTTTATCAGATGATTTGCAAATATTTTCTCTCATTCTGTGGGTTGTCTTTTTCCTTTCTTGCTGGTGGCCTTTGAAACATGAAGATTTTTCATTTGATGATATTCAGATTCGTTTTTCTTACTTGCTTTTAAATGACTTGTTTTCATGTTGTCTTATCTGTCCTTGTAAAAAAGGCCTGTTTTCTTTTAATAATTTTATTCATTTTTGGCTGTGCTGTTTTTGTGGCTGTGCAGACTTTTTCTCTAGTCACGGTGTGCGGGCTTCTCATTGCGGTGACTTCTCTTATAGAGCGCGGGCTTTAGGGAGCGCAGGCTTCAGTGGTTCCGATGCTTCAGTAGTCGCCGTTCAGTAGTTGCAGCTCCCAGGCCCTAAAGCACAGGCTCAAAAGTTGTGGCGCATAGGCTTAGTTACTCTGCAGGATGTGACATCTTCCCAGATTAGGGGCTGAACCCGTGTCTCCTACATTGGCAGGTGGATTCTTTACCACCGAGCTACCTGGGAAGCCCAGGCCTCAGTTTTTCAAGAATTAGGGTGTATATGGAGAAACATTAGGCCCATAAATCTCTCAGAGCCCATTGCCTGTTACGAAGAACAGGACCAGGTCTGGTCCTTCACCTGCACTCCAGCGCTGCTCCTGGTCGACACGAGGCTATTCTTTAGGCCCTCTGGGTACAGCAGTGCAATCACCTGCTCTTGGATCTTTCTAGCAACTCCCCGAGATGGGTATTAGTGTAACCACTTTACAGACCAGGCACCTGAGGTTTGAGAAGGGAAGAGAGGTTGGTTTAGAATAGCAGAGGCAGGGCTTGGAAAGAACTCCTTAATATCCTGCTTCGGCAATGCTGCTTGTAGAACATTTTGCTCTAGTTCATTTTAATTAAGCCCATGAGCGACTGTGCCAGGGCTCCACCCCGGTCACTAAGGCCAGGCAGGTGGCACCCAGTTGCAATGTGGTTTTGCTAGAAAGTATCTGTGGATTCCAAGGGAAACTCAGACCTGGCAGAGGGTCCTGTGGAAAGGACCCTGCATGGGCTTCTTCCAACAAATGAAGTGGGCAGGGGGGCTGGGACAGGCTTCTGATGCGAACCAGCTTGGCATCCTCTGTGGGATGCTGGGATAGCCCCGGAGCAGGCGGTGCTTAGAGGGCATTTCTTGCGGGAGGTCTGCTGGCAAGGCCCACAGATGCAGACCTCTTTGTCTCTGTGAACAATGATAGGCTAAGCAGGGCAATTTGTTCTTATTAAGGGGAAAATTACCCATCAGCCTGAGTTGTTGCACAAAAGAAATCTATTCCTAGTGCTTGTTTGGCTCTCTGGAAAACATCCACCTTTTATAAAGTAAGGAGCTTGAATGAAAGGAAATAATAATTACTCCAAGTTCCTCTTTCTCTGGCCCCCCTGCTCACAGCCTCACTTCACTGGCGCCTCCTCCTACCCCACCCAGGCAGCGGTATGGGATCCTAGCTAGTGCAAGCAGGCTACCTTCCTGGAAAAGGACAGCTCCTCAGCCTCTGGGGCCGTCAGAGGCTTCAACCTTTGTCCTCAGGGGCACATGGAACCCCGTTCTGCCACTTTCCAGCTGGGCATCCTTGGAGCCTCAGTTTCCCCATCTGAGTATAGGGATGATAGCAGTGGCGCTCAAGTGGGCTCCTTTGTCTTTAAATCAGCTCATCTTTTAACTTAAAATAAATGTTTCAAAAGGAAACTTGGTACCTGGAATTGCCTGGAAAGCCAGTATTGATTTGTTGTACATAAAGATAACAGGAAAATTTGACATTACATCCTACATGGATGCTATTTTGCTCATCTAAGGCTCTGAGCCTCCTTTCTCTTTCTTTTGAAGGGAAAGTAGCGAGTATTAGAGACAACTTAGCAAGATGGCAAGTATCATCACACTGAGACTTTCTTCTTGATGATGGAAGACTTGAAGGAAAACTGAAAAGGGAATACTTTTTTCACTGAATGATTCGATGTTATTTAATTGTGTCCTTGCACCTCCAGGCTAAGACCGCTTCATCACCTTTGGAAAATGCTGGGCTGTCTGCCTCCTAACTGGGATGCATTTGATAAATGCTGGCTTGTTGTTGGAAGAGATAGCATGTCCTAAAGCAAAGGGCACTGGACTAGGAGTGGAGGTCACTCTTGAATCTCCCTTCCTGGGGTCTGGGGCCTCGAGGAGCTGGCTCAGAATTGGCCTAACCATCTAACCAACACTTGGTCTCCGGGGCAACCAAGGCCACGGAATATGGGCAGGTTTAGCTAAAGCCTCCCTTCCTAGGGCCTGCCATGTCTTCCATGGGGTTTGAGCTCTGAGCCCGGGCCTTGGAGCCAGCTTTTCGTCTCTGCTAAGATCACTTGACTCTTGTCTCCCTCTCAAGCACCCAGATCGGCATCTCCATTCTGTTGTCAGTGAATCTGGTCAGCTCAGGATTCACCTCTGCTTGAACCCCTCCTGGGCGGGGCCTGACTAGGTGGCCAGCTGCACCCTGGGTTTCCCCACTTCCTACCTCAGCACTGCAGAAAGCCTCAAGAGTAGAAGAAGATTGAGAAGAAAACTTGAGAAAGGAACTTCCTGGGAATGGCTCCTAGTGTGAGCCAAACACTGTTCTTAGAGCTTTAAATTTAACTCACTTAATCCTCCGTTTTAAAGATGAGGAAATGAAGACACAGAGAGATTAAGTAACTCGCTCAAGGTCACACACCTGGGATGAAGGAAGCCGAGACTTCAGAGTCTATGCTCTTGACCCTTCCCTATCCTGCTCTCCTAAGAACCCAGCCTGGCTCCCTTCCTTGGGTTCCACTCACACTTCCTCTTGATTGAAGAACTATTAGTGAGAAGGGAGCTAGGGTGCTGTTTTGAAGAGCAGCAGGGCTCCTGGGTCATTTCAAGTTTCTGCAGCCCCCAGCACTACATTGCTCCCTGCGGAGGGCCCCTGCTGCTGAGCCATGCTCAGAATGAAGGTCTGGGCCTCCAGGAGTCCTGGTGTGCTGGGGGATGACCCTTATAGCCCACTCTCCGGGACCATTCTGTCAGTTCACCCCAGACGGAAAGAGACGACCCCGCCTAGAGAATGCTCCAGCTCCCGGGGATCTCAGGGGCCCCCAGTCCAGGGCCTGGCCGCAGCTTCAGCTGTGGATTTCCTGATGCAAAGATGCGTGGATCTGCTGTGGTTGAGCAGGCCTTTGGCTCTCTTCTCCATCCTAGGCCCTGGCTTTCAGAAGAACACTTAGGACTCTTTGGAACCCAGTTTTTGAAAACTACGGGGCTAAGCCAGACTCCTCATTCCCTAGATGAGCGAACTGAGGCCCAAGAGGAGCCGGGTCCCTGAGGGTCATACAGCTGGAAGAGGAAACTGGAACATCCCTCACCAGGCTTCCCACTCGCCCGTGCTGGAAGGGTGGCACAGAGGCACGAAAAGGAAGGCTTCCTGGCTTCATTTCCCACCTCCCACCCTAGCCGGCCTGCAGCGGAGCCTGAATTCCCATGAGACTCCCATTCTTTGGATCAGTACTTGTCTAAATGCTGTGCAAAACTGAGAAGGCCACCGTTTAAGTATAGGTAGCTTCCCAGGTAGTGCTAGTGGTAAACAGCCTGCCCAGCAGTGCAGGAGATGAAAGAGTTGTGGGTTCAATCCCTGGTTTAGGAAGACCCCCCTGGAGGCGGGCACAGCAACCCACTCCAGTATTCTTGCCTGGAGTATCTCATGGACAGAGGAACCTGGTCGGCTACAGTCCTTAGGGTCACACGACTGAAGCGATTTAGCACAGCACAGCCCTTGAGGGTATCCCTGAATCTAACCCTCTCACACTCCTTTACTAAGGGTGGATATTAATGAGGGAGGCGGGGCAAAGTAACATTTTATTTCTTTGAAAACCTTTTTTTCCAGATTTTTTTAAATGTAGACTATTTTTAAAGTCTTTATTGAATTTGTTACATTTTACTTCTATTTTATGCTTTGATTTTTTGACCGTGGGGCATGTCCAGCCAGGGATCGAACCCCCACCTTCTGCCTTGGTAGGCAGTGTCTTAACCGCTGGATCACCAGGGAGGCCCTAAGGGACACTACTGTGTGCTGTGTGTTTTATACCTTTATCACTGTCTCCATGACAGTCCTGTGTAGTAGACACAATTGTCCCTGTTTCACCTTGGAAAAAGGGCTTCGTTAAGAGTAAAAGCTGGGAGAATTAAAAACAGGGACCGACACAGATACCTGTATGCAACTACCCATAACAGCCTTATTCACAATTGTTGAAAAGTAGAAACAAGCCATGTCCATCAGCGGATGAATGGATAAGCAAAATGAGGTCTGTCATACAAGGGAATATTATTCAGCCAAAAATAGGCCTGAAGTTCTGATACCTGCCATGGAATGAATGAATCTTGAAAACATTAGGCTAAATGGAAGAAGAAGTGAAATGAAGGAGTGAAAGTCACTCAGTCATGTCCAACCCTTTGAGACCCCATGGACTATATGATCCATGGAATTCTCTAGGCAAGAATAGCCTAGAGTGACTAGCCTTTCCCTTCTCCAGGGGACCTTCCCAACCCAGAGACTGAACCTAGGTCTCCTGCATTGCAGGCAGATTCTTTACCAGCTGAGCCACAAGGGAAGCCCAAGTGAAAGAAATCAGACAAAAAAGGCCACATTTGTATGATTCCACTTACATGAAATGTCCAGTGTAGGCAAATTCATTGAGACAAAGAAAACTAAAGCTTACCAGAGATTCAGTGGAAGGGATGGGGAGTTATTGCTTAATGGGTATAGAGTTTTTGTTTGGGATGATAAGAAAATTTGAGAAAAGATGGTGGTAATAGCCAACATTATGACTGCAGTTAATGCCGCTGAATTGTCTATTTATAAATGGTTAAAATGGCAATCGCTCCATTATGTCTATTTGACCACAAGTAAAGAAAAAGAACAACAGAGAAAGAGTGATGATGAGATGTTACCCCAGTCTGTCTGATTCTAGAACCTGGTTGCTTTCCTTTCCACTGCATCGTCTTGTCAGAGGTTGACCAAAGGCACCTTCCGAGCTGCTTCATGAAGGAGCGAGTTGGGGTTGGGGTGGCAGGTGGGCTGAGGGCTGTGGAGATGGGCTGGACCCTCCTGTGCGTGATCCACTTCTTGACGCCCAGCCTTTATGCTGTGTCATTAGCATTTTCTCACGTCCCAGACTCTCTGCACAGCATTTTCAACGACTGTGTAATTGTCCCTCAGTTCAGTTGCTCAGTTGTGTCCAACTCTTTGCTACCCCATGAAGCGCAGCGTGCCAGGCCTCCCATCACCAACTCCTGGAGTCCACCCAAACTCATGTCCATTGAGTCGGTGATGCCATCCAACCATCTCATCCTCTGTCATCCCCTTCTCCTCCTGCCCCCAGTCTTTCCCAGCATCAGGATCTTCTCAAATCAGCTGTTTGCATCAGGTGGCCAAAGTATTGGAGTTTCAGCTTCAACATCAGTCCTTAGTGAACACCCAGGACTAATCTCCTTTAGGATGGACTGGTTGGATCCCTCAGATAGACACATTTATTTCTCCCCACCGACTTCCCTGGAAAACACGCCCTCTCTGTCTTCAGCCTGACGTCTCGGGGCTCCTCACAGCAGGCCAGGGCATGCCTGTCCAAGTTCCTCTTCCTTTCTTGTGACCTTCCAGGGCAGAAAATGGGAGTCTTCTTTGATGCTGGTGGAGCCGGCTCTGCCTCTGACTCCCATCCCTGTGTGTGTGTGTGTGTGTGTGTGTGTGTGTGTGTTTGTGTGTGTGTGTGTGCTATTTCCTTCCCAGAATTCCTCTCTAGAGAGTGGCTGGATACAGTAAAGCCAGCGCCAGCCTCAGGCTCCCCGAGGACAACCTCCCCGCCCTCAGCACTGCCCTGGATGGGCAGACACTGGTCTCTGACCCTGGGTCTTGGGCAGAGAAATGACATCCTGGGGGTTTCAGTCGAGTTTCCCAGGATCTTGAAAGATGCCTGCCCTCCTTCACTCCCGAGCCGCCTGGAATGAAATCTTCATGGGAGAAACGTCTTCCTGGGCCAAGGTATTTGCAACACAGCTTCACACTGAAGCCGGTCTGGAGTCTGTGGACTGGAGGGTGACCTGGAAGATGGAACATTGGCTCACTGTGCCCTCGCCGCTCACGCGCAAGGAATGAGAGACACCCCGGGGTGTGAGCATTCTGCACCCCGGCCCCATCGGACCTGGGCCCTACTTGTGAATTACCTGCACGTGACCATCCTGACCCAGAGCGGAGTTGGCCGGATCCAAGCCCCTCGCCAGGAATAAGCCTGCTTCTCTGGGTCCTGAGCGCCAGCCCTCAGCCTGTGTAAACACCGAGTCATCTCCCAACGTGAGCTCTGGGCCTGCAGTTCTTGACCGGGGATTATCAAGTTGACAGAGCCCGGCTGGCCTCTCGCTCCAACGTCCAGGCACATTTCGTTTTGTTAATTATCCGCTTTTGCTTTTGACGTAAAAAAGTCAAGGTCTGGGTCAGGGCCACTTGTGTGTTTTCCTTTCTTTCTCATTAAAGTTGCCCAGCTCTCAGGGCCTCTGGCTAAATTCTACCAGTGTTTAAAAACGCTCTCACTTCCTGACCTCTAAAAAAATCCTTCATCCTGATTTCTGCGAAGCCACTTAAAAACAGCAAAGGATGTAAGGGACAACATGCTTTACTTCCAAGTCTGCTCTTCCCTCCTTGGAGGGTGAGGGCTGTGTTTCACCACTTCGCTGACACAGAGAATGTGACCCTTTGTGACCTGGGGTGGCCAGGTCAGCGGGGGCACCCTCTGAAAGGGCTGGGACCCCATGCAGGGCGTACTTGTTCACAGGACTTCCTGACCCAGTAGCCCTTCACCAGTGGATGGTCTCTGTGAGCCTGCTCTCTGCCATCTTAAATTTGTCCAGAAAAGTGTCGGTTTGGCCATGGGGTTAGGGTTGTGTGTGTGCTAAGTGACTTCAGTCGTGTCTGACTCTTTGCAACCCTATACACTGTAGTACGCCAGGCAAGAAAACTGGAGTGGATTGCCATGCCCTTCTCCAGGGGTCTGCCTGACCCAGGGATCAGGCAAGTTCTTTACCACTAACTCTACCTGGGAAGTGTTAGGGTTAGGGTCAGGATTCTTTCAGAGTGCTGGTCTTCTCATTGTCCGGCCACGTCCCCTTCATCCTCTGAGCCTTGATAAGACCTCACGTTGGCCATGAGGTCACCTCTCTGAGCTCGTCCTTCTAGGGGCTGAGTGCCGACACCACACTTGACCACCCCCACTCCCCACCAGCCTTGAACTCCTACCATTGGCCAAGTGAGTCGGTTTATGAGGTCTTTGGGGTGCGGCTCATGACCTGGTCACAGAACAGACACTCAGGGAACCTGTTATAGCTTATGGACGCTGTCAGCTCAGAGCCTTGCAGGAGAAACAGTGGGCTCCTTGCTTCCCCACTTGTATCTGCCATAGCACCGAGCACCTCTTAAGTCTGCTCACAAAGGCAGCTCCTGTCCCCCCCAGTATCTTCCTGGCAGAGTAACCAGCTAAACCCAGGGTCAGCCCCAAATTGGTATAAGAGATCATTGCCCAAAGACTTAAGGAGATTGCCAGGGTAGCCGCGTATTCTGTCTGCGTCATAATGGACACTGGGCTGCTTCCTACCACAGTATCAGAGTGATGGCCTTCCTCACCTTCTCCAGCCACGAGCAGCCCCAGAGAGCCCTGTGAGGCCCTCCGACTCTGGGTCTTTGGCTGTTTATCACAGAAAGATAAAGGCGCAGAGTGGCCGTCAGGCAGGAGGTGGGTCCCTGGGTGCCCCTCTGGAGAAAGTTTCCTTCAAGACTGATTGCCGTCTGTCAGAGACAAAGGAAGATCCAGGTTTTGTGGCAGCTGAAGCTTAAATAACACTGAGGGAGAATCTTCTTTAAGAAGAAAGAACAGAACATTAGGTACCAAAGTGAGTATTTCCTGAGAAGGAGAAAAGAAATCACAACGGACGCCTGCAGCCTTGGGGATTCGGTGCTTGTCACCTGAGACCTCCATTTCTCAGAAGTGCTGTGCAGACTTGCTTCCTCTCCCACGGAGAACACTCGGTTGCTCCCCGGGCTGCAAGTAAGGGGCCCCAGAGCTTCAGCTCCCTCTGCTTCGGGGTGAATTACTTTTGAATGGAGGCCACGCCTCCGCAATGGTCAGCAGCAAGCCTCACCTCTCCTTAGAGCGTAAGAGAGGAGCTGTGAGACTAGTCATTTTCCCAGCGTCTACCCCAAGGACCTCCAGCCACCAGTGCCTATCCAGCATGTGTTTCTGCCCTTGGGGACTGCATCCGGCATGGTGCTCAGGCCACATGGTCCAGCAGCCTCGTTGCCCATGTGGATACCCAGGGAGGAGCTCGTGTCTGAGCCAAGAGCCACGGGATGCAGTCGTCTGCCCTAGTCAGGCCCCGGGAGCCATAGTCTCGCAGCCCCTTTGCTTGAGAGCGCTTGGCTGGGCTGGTTCACTTTCCCAGCAACCAAGATAACCAAACTCTGCCTTTCCCTTTGGTTCTGTTCTTGTCTGGGGCTCGTTGGATCGTGCCTGCTGCCTGGCAGGTGTGGAAGACGAACTACTCCAGATGGACCCAGGCTCCGCGGCCCCTGGCTTCTCCACACGGCACTGAAGGTTTTGATTAAATGGTGGAAGAATGGCGCTTTCTCTTTCTGTCAGCTAGACCTTAAATCAACCCTGGAGTGAAACGTTGTCCAAGGCTGCCGATCGGCAAACGCGCTCCGTTGTCTGCCAGTTGTGATTGTACAAGCAGGTTTCACTTCCAGCCGGGATTTGGGGGTTGGAATGAGCCCTGCTTTGCCCACCTCCTTCCCATCCTGCTTTCTTCACCCAATTCCTGTTCTTAGTGTGAGGCAGGCTGGGCTGAGTTAGTTTTTATGGAACTTGGAACCAGCCAGCTTGAGTGAGGGGAGAGAAGAGGGAGGGGAGGAGGAGACTTTGGAGGGTCTTCCTCACCACCAGGCCCAGCTCCTGATTTTACAGATGGTGAATTTGTCTGGAGGCTTGGTGGCAAGTGGTAGATACTTATCTCCCAGTTGTTCAAAGGAGGAATTTATTGGAAGGGTGGCGGGATACGGTTAAATGAAACCATCAGAGAGACATGGCTCTTCATGGGCCCAGGAACCCATAGCCCCAGGGTGCTTCTCCCAAGGCAGTTCCAGTTTCCCCACCTCCAGCCACCCTCAAGCCTCCAGTCCACAGTTTTCACCCCAAACACTCCAACTGGTTGTAACTAAGAAAATCCCAAAGAACTGATTGGCCCAGTTGGCTCAAAGGCAGGAAGTAGACCAGATGACCTCATGAAGGCATTTCTGCTTTGAATGAACATGTGTATACATATTTGGTGAACAAATGTATCAAGCACTGACTGTGTTCAGAGCACATTGTAAGTTCATTTCAGTGAAGCAGAGTGGAGAGATGGCAGGTTTTGGAGCTGCACAGGCCTGGATTTGAACCTCAGATCATCTGTTTATGAACTGTCCCGTCTACGGGCATGTAGAGTCCTAGCTGCTCACCAAGTGCTTTACTCAAGTTCCGATGAGACAGGAATAAACAACATTTCTGCCCCTTGAAGAGCTCCCTAAGGCTCAGCATCCACGAGCCCCACCTAGGACATCGTTCTGGGGAGCGATGGAAAGTATGAATTTGTGGGAGAAGTCACCTGGAGGGGCCAGCAGCTATCAGCCAGCCCCTCTCCTAGGCCCCCACGATGCCTATGACCCTGGCTCTGCTAGAGGATGATTCCCACCCCTGCCCCCGCCCACGGCTGGGCCCCGGGCAGCCTTGTGTGCAGAGCTTCCCATCATTGACGCAGATCTCTTCGTCAAGGGTCAAGGGGCAGCCAGGGTATGGCTGTGGGAGTGCCCCTCCCTGGTTCCTGTCCCAGAGGAGAAGTGAGTTGGCCCCCCAACAAATAGTTGCCTCCAACCTGGTATGGGTGGGACAGGCAACACACACACACACACACACACACCCCGCCGGAAGCCACCTGTTTAGAAGGAAGGGGACCTGCTGGGACCCCTGTCTTCCAGAGTGTCTTGCCTCTCTTGCTCAGCTTTTCCTGAAAACCAGGTCTGTCCACATTGAGAAATTGCAAACAGTTTACATGGGGAATGTCAACTGCCCACATATGAAAATATACACATCATTAAGCCCTAAGTGCTTGCGTCTGGAAATAGAGCGGACAGTCTCCTGGGCTGACCTTTTGCTCACTGATGGAACTGCTGCTAATGAGCAGGGAGATCCTTGGAGGGATGTTTTCATATAATGAAGCGAAGCATATGCTCGCCATTAGCCTGAGTGTGTGTGTGTGTGTGTGTGTGTGTGTGTGTGTGTGTACACGACAGTGCAATACAAACAGTGCTCACCAAAACACACAACATCCACTGCACCTCGTTATCCAGCCCCACCATCCTCCAAAGACGGCTTGCTCTCCAAGGCAGAGTCACATCCCCACTCACTATTCGAGAAAGACTAGGGCATCCTTGGAGGACCTGTAGTCTGAGGGATAAGGCTCTCTGACCAGACTGCCTGGGTTTGAATCTTGTCTCTGCTCCCATGCTAGCTGTGTGATCTTGGGCAAGTAACTTAACTTCTCGGGGCCTATTTCTGCGTCTATCAGATGGACATGATAAAACTTTTGTTGTTGTCCAGCCGTTCAGTCATGTCTGACTCTGCAACCCCATGGACTGCGGCATGCCAGGACTCCCTGTTCATCCCCCACTCCTGGAGCCTACTCAAACTCACGTTCATTGAGTTCGTGATACCATCCAACCATCTCATCGTCTGTCGTCTGCTTCTCCTTCCACCTTCAATCTTTCCCAGCATCAGGGTCTTTTCAAATGAGTCAGTTCTTCACATCAGGTGGCCAAAGTATTGGAGTTTCAGCTTCAACATTAGTCCTTCCAAGGAATATTCAGGGCTGATTTCCTTTAGGATGGATTGGTTGGATCTCCTTGCGGTCCAAGGGACTCTCAAGAGTCTTCTCTAATATCACAGTTCAAAAGCATCAATTCTTTGGCAATCAGCTTTCTCCACAGTCCAACTCTCACATCCATACATGACCACTGGAAAAACCATAGCTTTGACTAGATGGACCTTTGTTGGTAAAGCAGTGTCTCTGCTTTTTAATATGCTGTCTAGGTTGGTCATAACTTTTCTTCCAAGGAGCAAGCATCTTTTAATTTCATGGCTGTAGTCATCATCTGCAGTGATTTTCAGTTCAGTTCAGTTCAGTCGCTCAGTCGTGTCCGACTCTCTGCCACCCCATGAATTGCAGCACATCAGGATAGAGAATCCCAGGGATGGGGGAGCCTGGTGGGCTGCCGTCTATGGGGTCGCACAGAGTCGGACACGACTGAAGCGACTTAGCAGCAGCAGCAGCAGCAGCAAGCCTGCCTGTCCATCACCAACTCCCAGAGTTCACCCAAACTCACGTCCATTGAGTCGGTGATGCCATCCAGCCATCTCATCCTCTGTCGTCCCCTTCTCCTCCTGCCCCCAATCCCTCCCAGCATCAGAGTCTTTTCCAATGAGTCAACTCTTTGCATGAGGTGGCCAAAGTACTGGAATTTCAGCTTTAGCATCATTCCTTCCAAAGAACACACAGGACTGATGTTTAGAATGGACTGGTTGGATCTCCTGGCAGTCCGTGGGACTCTCAAGAGTCTTCTCCAACACCACAGCTCAAAAGCATCAATTCTTCGGTGCTCAGCCTTCTTCACAGTCCAACTCTCACATCCATACATGACCATTGGAAAAACCATAGCCTTGACTAGATGGACCTTTGTTGGCAAAGTAATATCTCTGCTTTTTAATATGCTGTCTAGGGTGGTCACAACTTTCCTTCCAAGGAGTAAGTGCCTTTTAATTTCATGGCTGCAGTCACCATCTGCAGTGATTTTGGAGCCCCAAAAAATAAAGTCTGACACTGTTTCCACTGTTTCCCCATCTATTTCCCATCAAGTGATGGGACNATAGATGGCAGCCCACCAGGCTCCTCTGTCTCTGGGATTCTCCAGGCAAGAATATTGGAGTGGGTTGCCATTCTCCAATGCATGCTTGCAAGTCGCTTCAGTCGTGTCCAACTCTGTGCAACCCCATGGACAGCAGCCCACCAGGCTCCTCTGTCCATGGAATTCTCTAGGCAAGAATACTGGAGTGGGTTGCCATTTCCTTCTCCCTGTTAGCATGTTACCCCAAATCCAGCACATGCTCCCACTTAATCCATTGCTATACAGATGCAGCTTCAGGACAAATCCTTAGCTCTTCTAACTAACCAGATCCTCCCACCCCACCCCCACCATCCCCTAACTCTCTCCTCCTCAGAAATCCTGAGGCCTCCAGTGCCCTGAATCACCGCTGGTCATCTATACCGTCCCTGTCTCCATGTTGCAGAGGTGTCCGTGGAGGAGAGGATGGGAGGTCTGGCCTAGGCCCCACGTTGAAGTTTAGGGTCATGGGCAGTGAGGCGGCGTGAGAGCACTGAGAATAGGGAAAAAGTGAAATCACTCAGTCGTGTCCGACTCTTTGTGACCCCATGGACTGTAACCCACCAGGCTCCTCCATCCATGGAATTTTCCAGGCAAGAGTACTGGAGTGGGTTGCCATTTCCTTCTCCAGGGGATCTTCCTGACCCAGGGATCGAACCCGGGTCTCCCGTATTGCAGGCAGACACTTTACTGTCAGAGCCCCCAAGCAGGGGGGAACAGGGAAGCCCAAAGCAACTTAGGCAATTTCCTTCGAGCCAGAATCGAACCAGCGACCTAAGGATGTCCACATTTATCAAGTCTACAGTCCTCTGCTCTACCGGCTGAGGTATTGAAGGGTACATATGAGAACAGGGAAGTGGGGCCAAAAGGGAGTAGGGGGCTTAGGGAAATGTGAAGGTGCAGAGCCCACGGGGCCCCTGTACCATTAACTGGCCTGCACCATTCACGTTCAGAACGACGCAAAGGGCTCTTCTCAATGTGCTGTGGTATCCAGAAAAACCCTTGGACAGCCCTCCCCTCTTGTTGCCTCAAAAGTGTGTTTTGGTAACACACACAACAGGAAGCCCAGGACCTGTGGCCTAGGCACTGAGAACAGGCGGGAGTGCGTCTGGGCCGTCGTGGGGCTGGAGGTACAAAGGGACGAGCGTGCAGAGTCTGCCCAACCCGCTGGGCCTGCTGGCCACTGGCCCCGTCCGACTGCAGCCCCAAGTGGTACTGAATTCAAGGTCAATTTTACATTCCACAGGGAGGGGTGGAGCAGGTTATTTTCCTCTGGTGATGGGGGGCTTCTACCCACAGAGAGTGGATAAGGCACACCTGAGCTCGAATGCCCCGTCTATTCCCTGCCTCAAGGGAGAAGAGCCTGGGAAGCGTCTTGGGCAAAGAAGTGGGGATGTTCTCTTGCTCCACGTGTGACTCGGGAGGCAGGACAGGTTGCCCTGCAACCTGAGGCTCCTCTAGGAACCAAGTCCTTTCTCACCAGGCTGGAAGGGAGAGCTCGGTGGTCCTCAAGCCTGAGTGTGCATAGCTGTGTCCCTGAGGTGCGAACTGTGTTTTAAGCCATCTGGAGTTGGCCGTGGAGATGCCCTCCTGAGGGGCGCCTGGGGCTCGTCCTGATGGCCAGCACGGTGGACTTCTGGCAGGTCTGCAGACTGGTCACGTCAGGGTTGGCCAGCCGTGGGTTGCAGCTGCCCTAGACCATCGGGAGGCCCAGTGTTCACAGCGGGGCCACCAGTTCCCAGACCCTCCCCCAGTCCCCCCAGACCATACCAGCAGACATTTCAAGGGACTCTTGGTCCCTGGATCTGACCCCTGGGTTGGGAAGATCCCCTAGAGAAGGGATAGGCTACCCACTCCTGGGCTTCCCTGGTGGCTCAGCTTATAAAGAATCCACCTGCAATGTGGGAGACCTGGGTTCGATCCCTGGGTGGGAAGATGCCCTGGAGAAGGAAAAGGCTACCCACTCCAGTATTCTGGCCTGGAGAATTCCATGGACCATATAGTCCATGGGGTCGCAAAGAGACACGACTGAGCAAATTTCACATTTCACTTGGTGCCTACATGCACACTCTTGTGTAAAGTCGAAACCTGCAGGCTGGGACCCCGTGAGGAGACCATCCAGTGACCAAAGAAATAAAGTGTCACTTCCAACACTGCTGGCCCGAGGGGGTCCCAGGCGCCAGCGACCTCCACCAACACCCCTTCTCCAGGCTGCTTTCAGCCTCACAAATATCCAGAGGCCTCACAGTCTTTTCTGTTTGGTTAGAAATTAAGGGAACATCTGTGACATGGAGGAGAATGACCCCAATCCTTCCACTCCGTCCTGACCCTCAGCTCCATCCCAGAGGTGCAGTCCTGCTGGAGAGAGCCACAGCCCTGCCCGCCAGAGCTCTCGTGGCATTCCTGAGCCCTCAGGGCAGTGAGGGGGACATTCTTCTCCAGAGCCCACCTGGCCTGGAGGAAACACCCCTCCCTTCTCCAGCCTACCTTACAGGCCTCCTGGGACCAGCAGGGCTTAGCTTCCTGGAAAGAGATCTAAAACCGTGTGGAATTCTCCCACCTTCAAGCCAGAGGACAAACTGTGGTCACCGGGACCCCAGGGCCCTTTTTCTTACATGATGCATCAGACCTCACCTGTGGGGAGAGCCTTCTCAGTTTGGGGGGAAGGATCAACACCCTCAGATTCCCCCTGATGTGACTAGAACAGCAAGTGCCTCTTTGAGCAGTAGCACGGCCCACCCTCCCAGCAGGTTTGGGTTTTTACGTTCCCAGCTTAAAGCTGCCGACAGCTTCTTATTCCCTTTCTGTTGGCAGAAGGTGTCGTTCCCCAGAGTCACTCGAGAGGGGGTTTGGTTGGAATTGCTTTGTCTCTTCACGTCATTGAGCCACAGACCGAATTTAAACCCATGGTCATTAAACCAAGCGCGTCATCACCAGCTGTTAACTCCCCTCGGGGCTTTGAGTTTGGGCAGCGCCCCCAGAGCTCCCCTGCCCGCCGGTTCCAAGGGATGACAGTGCCGTGACTTCACACACAGCTGAGCCGCCCCCAGACCCCCGGGAGCCCTTCCCCTCTGCTCAGGAGTGCGGAGGGCCCAGGAGGTGTGGGAGGTCTGAGGCCACATTCTGCTTTGACTCTGACCCTCCCCTGAAGCTTTCCCAGCTGACCCCCAATCCTGCAATAACACCCCACCACCACCCGCCACCACAGACCAGTGGCTCACCACCCTGAGCTGTAGCGTCTTCTGCATAAGTTCCAGGTCCACCCACAGCTAAGGTCACAGCTCAGGGGCCTCCTGGGAGATGGCGGTGAGAGAGGGGAGCCCACACAGGTGGTCCAGACACCCCACCACTTCCAACCAGCTTCACTTTAGACCCACCTAGCCTGGTATAAATCCCGTCTCTGCCGCTTGCTGGTGACCTTGGGCAAAGGTCTTAACCTTTCCGAACCTGTGGTTTCCTCATCTGTGAAATGAGCATCATTGTAGCATCCAACTCATACGGCTTCATTGACTGGTTCCTGGAGAAATGGTTATTTCTGACCATCCTCCTGGTGACAGCGAGGCCGTGTGCAGAGCAAGGCTCGCAGCTCCAGCAGCCATGTGGGCGTGGGATGCAGCCCTGGCAAGCCCGAGCCAGGCCTACATCGCCGCCTTCCGCTGCTCCCCCAGGCGCAGGGCCACCCCTCCACACCCCGTCACCTGCTCTAGACCCCCTGATGCCCGCCCTCCGAGGACACCGCCCCCCTGTGGCTAAGGGACAGGGGTAGCTCTCGGGGGTTCCCTTCACTGTGAGTGCTCACACCCCGCCCTCTGTTCCGGCTACAGCCGGGATGTCAGTCGCAGAGGAGGACAGTGGGGCTCCGAGGAGCAGGGTGGCCTTACAAGGTCGCCCCACTGTCAGCGGCAGAACCAGAAATCTGACCCGAAGTCCAGACCGGTTGGGTCACCACCTTCCATCGATGCCACCTCGCCATGTGGTGGGGGCGCTGG
The DNA here is from genome assembly GCA_006410935.1 of Redunca redunca. Classification (NCBI taxonomy): domain Eukaryota; kingdom Metazoa; phylum Chordata; class Mammalia; order Artiodactyla; family Bovidae; genus Redunca; species Redunca redunca. The sequence goes on along the minus strand of SJYQ01008613.1, from coordinate 150,203 downwards.
GACCAGGCACGGGCAGGTGGGCCCCCCATGGCAGCCCGGCCCCCTGCCCCCTCCTCACTGATGCCTCCTCTTCTGTTCCTGCCTCCAGTCCCCAATTTTCATCACCCAAGTTGGACAGGACCTGGTCTCCCAGACGGAGGAGAAGCTCCTTCAGAAACCCTGCAAAGAACTCTTCTCGGCCTGCGTGCAGTAAGTGCCCTGGGCCCTGGCCTCCCCTCCTCTTTCCCTGTCCGGGAGTCAGGACCCTCAGCCTCCTTGTGGGTCTCCACCCGGTCACCTGGAAAGGGGGCTGCCTCTTGCGTCCCTCCCCCGGAACACTGGGCACACGGGGGCAGGTCTTCAGTGCCCGAGGGCCCCCGCCAAGCCCCCCAGCAGCCTGTGTATGAAGGGAAAAGAGCCCAGGGTGCCAAGTGCAGAGAAAGCATGTGCTTCGGATGATGTAGCTCCCAGGCCGCTGAGACGGAGGCATGTGTAAAGCTCTGCCCCGGTCTGGTTGGTTTGGAAACCCTTCCTGCCCACCCCACCCCTCCACCGCTGCCACCCACCCGCACTGCCGATGGAGCGGGGCTGCAGACTGCCCCCAGCCACACCCCACCAACTCATCGCAGGCTGCAATGGGTGTGGTGCCAGCCGAGCCCCAGTTAGGCCCCATCATCTCACACGGATGTGCCGCGAAGCTACATGTAGGCACTGGGCTCACAGCCGCTCCTGTGCCCAGCACGCCCTCCCCGTGAGCTGACAGGCAGGGGCACCGACTTACCCAGCGAGGTCACAGCAGGTGTGGGTGCACCCTTGTTCAGAGTTCACAGCCCAGACATTAATTGGGCACCTGCTGTGTGCATGTCACTCAAGGGAGACCTTGAGAGCCAGAGTGCAGTCCTGCCTTCATGGCTTATTGCCGGCGCTCCGTGCGCTGTGGGAAGAACTGGGATGTTCTGGGGAGGGTCAGCTTGAGGCCCAGCCCTGTGGCAGGTGCTGGGGAGAGACCACCATGGGCAGAATCCAGGCTTGGAGGTGGCCGAGGGTCAGCGCTGACAGCGGGTGGGGAGTCCCTGGGCTGCCCCCTGCCCTTGAGGGAGTGGCCATCCTGGCCCCCGCGCAGGCCCCTGTTCTCCGTCTGGCAGGACACAGTCTCCAAGGTTCTCTCAGTCTCAATGTCCCCTCCCTTCCCAGGTCCCAAGCGCCTGGGTTTGACTGGTCAGTGTGGCTGCTTTCTAAAGGGAACCAAGCCCAGCCCTGCCTGCAGCCAAGTTCAGAACCCTCCATGGCCTGGGACCTGGCCCATAGCACGTGCCTAGTAAATTCTACTGCAGGGGGCTTCACTGGTCCTGACCAAATCCAGAGCCCATGCCCCTTGGCCTCTTGCCAAGACACCCTCTGCCTCAAAGTCCCAATCCCTCCCTTGTGCATAGTTAAACAATGCTGGGTTCTCATCTCAGCTCCTGTCCCTTCTTCAGAGAGATCTCCCGGACCCCCCAGGGGCCTCACTTCCTACTAACTCCTGATAATATGCCCCTGGGGTCATTTATTTATTCGTGGTCTGTCCCCCTCACAGTGCCACGGCATTGTGTCCCAGAGCCCAAGCAGTGCCCAAGGCAAGTACTGATGATGCGTCTGCGGGCCAGTCAGTCTCAGACCAGCTTTGTAGAATGGCCGGGGCCCGGCTCCCCTCCCGCTGTGTCTGTTGGAGGCCCCTGTGTGTCTGCATTTCCAAAGTCTGGAGGTGGAGGAGGCCGGGCGGTGACCTGCTGCTATGGCCCTGCCCACCCGCTGCAGAGTCAGGATGGTGAAGTGTTCATCCGTTTGTCCCCTCCGAGCTAGGTCTGTCCACGACTACCTGAGGGGAGAACCCTTCCACGAGTACCTGTACAGCATGTATTTTGATCGCTTTCTCCAGTGGAAGTGGTTGGAAAGGTGAGTGCTTCTGGGGTGGCACACCCCACACACCAGTGTGTACAAGTGCGTGTGTCATTGGGGTGGGGATATGAGTTTTTCCCGTGACAAGTTATATAGAAATTAGTTACTTCCCTTGGGTCCATGGCTCAAATAAAATGAAGACTTCTCTTCCTGTTCATTTCTTGAGTATTCTAGAAATGCTCAGTGCTTATTATTATGCACACACAACACACACACACACTCTCATTCAGAAATAGACTCAGCATTCTGTGCTTATTTTTTTGGTTCACTGTCTTTGGGAAGTCTTGCTCTGCCAACGTAAAGGGCTGCCATATTCTTTCACTGGGACTTCCCAGATTGCGCTAGTGGTAAAGAACCCTCCTGCCAATGCAGAAGACGTAAGAGACTCAGGTTCGATCCCTGGGTTGGGAAGATCCCCCGGAGGAGGGCACGGCAACCCCCTCCAGTATTCTTGCCTGGAGAATCCCATGGACACAGGCGCCTGGGGGGCTAGAGTCCATGGTGTCGCACGGAGTCAGAGGCGACTTAGTTTGCATGCACGTAGTCTTACATAGATGTGCGCATTTCTCATGTAACCCACCCCCTATTGATGGACGTTGGAGATTGGTCTCAATTTTGTATGCAACCTTCCCTAAACAGTGAATAACTATGTACGTAAATCTTTTAAAAAATATTTATTTATTTATTTGGCTGTGCTGGGTTTTAATTACAGCCCTGAGGATCTTCAGTTGCAGCTTCTGGGATCCAGTTCATTGACCAGGGATCAAACCTGGGCCCCCTGCATTGGGAGCGCAGAGTCTTAGCCACTGGACCACCAGTCCATACATCTTTATGTGCTTTCAGAGATACGTCATAGAGATTCCTAGCAGAGGAACACCAGGGGCAGGGTTTTCAGCTGTGAGGGGTGGCTACATCTCCCTCCCCAACTGCTGCCCACTTCCTAGTCCTGCCCGTGCCCCAGGTGTCTGTGTGGCCTCAGCTTCAGCCACACTGTTCTTGGCCTGTGAGAGCCGGGTTTCCTTCTTGTTTACTTTCATCTCTAATTGTGGGTGAGACAGAACATCTTTTCACGTCTTTTATTTGCCACCTTATGCTTTTGAACTTGGTGTTGGAGAAGCCTCTTGAGAGTCCCATGGACAGCAAGGAGATCCAACCAGTCCATCCTAAAGGAAATCAGTCCTGAATATTCATTGGAAGGACTGGTGCTGAAGCTGAAACTCCAATACTTTGGCCACCTGTTGTGAAGAATTGACACATTGGAAAAGACCCTGATGCTGGGAAAGATTGAGGGCAGAAGGGGACAACAGAGGATGAGATGGTTGGATAGCATCACCGACTCAATGGACATGAGTTTGAGCAAGCTCCGGGTACTGGTGATGAACAGGGGAGCCTGGCGTGCCGCAGTCCATGGGGTCACAAAGAGTTGGACACGACTGAGCAACTGAACTAAACTGATTCTCTTCAAAGAGCTCCTGCACACACAGCAGTGACTTGGTCAGGCAGAGGTGGCCTCTGTGTGAGTGATGAGAAAGGGGAGGCCATGAGTATGTGGCTTGCTGGGTCACCCAAGAGGGGTTAGTGCAGCCAAGGGGGGACCCCGGCCCAGGACCCCCGAGTGGTGCTCTGCCCACTACAGCATCCCAGGATTTGCATTCAGGGCAATGTTTGCATTAAAGACATACTGTGGGGACTTCCCTGGTGCTCCAGCGGTTAAGACTCTGCCTTCCAACGCAGGGGATGCGGGTTTGAAACCTGATCAGAGAACTGAGATCCCACAGGGTGTGGCCAAAAATAAAAAACCAATTAAATAAACCCAACATTGTAAACAACTGTTAGTTTGCTCAGTCGTGTCCGACTCTTTGCAACCCCATGACTGCAGTGCACCAGGGCCCTCCGTCCATGGGATCCTCCAGGCAAGAACACTGGAGTGGGCTGCCGTTCCCTTCTCCAGGGGATCTTCCCCTCCCATGGATCAGACTTGGGTCTCCTGCATTGCAGGCAAATTCTCTACCATCTGAGCCACCAGGGAAGCAAATAAATTAAGAAACAAAGCCATACAGGGTGAGCTGGTAGGCAAGGATGGGAGCTCCCCCTCCCACCACCAGGGTTCCTGTGCCGGAGGTCTGGAGCACGTTGCCGTACGTATACACTGTGGTCAGAAAGCCAGGAACCCTCCTGCTCCTGCACGTGTTTTGGATGCGTGCTGAGTTCCCTGCAGACCCCTAGGACGCGCACCTGGGGGACACGAACCCCCAAAAAGCTGCACATGCTGCCCTCCCTGCCCTCTTCAGGGAGATCTGAGGATATACCCCACCCTACACCCTAGGGGACGTTTGTCTCCACCCTGACCAATGGGGTGCCAGAGGAGCGGTGGACGGGCTTCTCTGTTGGCACGTGGCCTGCCTCTGGCCACCTTGCCTGTGCACGTCATGGCTCCAGGAGCTACCCATGGGCCACCAAGAGCCTACAGCCTGATCTGAGTCCCAGCTCAGCCTCTTCCCGGGGGGCCAGGGGAGGGCTGCTCCCCTCTCCACCCCTCGGCTTCCTCACCTGTGACGTGGGGATGATAGCAGTGCCTGCCTCGTGGGCGTGGTGAGGATGCGATGAGAGCACAGCACACACCTCAACAAAGCCAGCCTCCTTGGGAGGTAAACGGCTGAATGTCATCGTTGTCATGCGTCGTCACTGAACGCTTTGGCTCAGCCATCACCACACCTGTCTAATGTTTTGGAGGCAGCAGCTGACCCTTGCAGGGTGCAGTCTGGTGGGGAGATATTCATCTTGCCCCACCTTGCTCCACAGTTTGGAGCCCTGGGCTGTATCACACAACCCCAATCTGTGCCCACCTTCCTGGGGTGGTGGCGTGGGCTCAGGAGGCCGAACCTGGTCTCCGAACCAGACTGTCTGGACCCCAGTTCCAGCTGCACCACTTACCAACTGAGACCGTGGGCATCTCATTTCACCTCTCAAAGCCTAAGCATGTCCATCTGCCAAATGACTGCAGAGTCTCGGGATTACTTGTGTCCATGAACAAGCTGCTTTGAGCAATGGGGACTGTTACCATAGAGACCCTCAGAAGGGGACACATCCTTTGTCCTTAGAGTGCTAATGACGACATCTGACACTTAGAGGCTTACAGAGAACCTTTGGATATATATATATATATACCTTTTCAATATCTCCATTTTACTGAAGATGCAAGGCTCAGAGAGGTTGATGGGTTAGCCCTGGGTCACACAGCAATGGCCTGGCAAGACTGGAATCTGAAGCTCAGGTCCCTGGCTCAAGTTCTTCACCCTTAGTTTATCCAGCATTCTGTTCCAAAGGAAGCCTTTAGCTGCAGCCCCTGGCTTTCACTTTACTTGTCAGGACCAAACACATGAAATAGAGAAATGGACTTTTAAAATCGGTGTGTCGACCTCAAGAGTTATGACCGTTATGAGGCCATGAAGCTGTTGAAGCCAGCAAAGCAGGACCCTGACCTAGAAATGCCCTAAATGACTGACAGCACCCTCTCTCCCCGCCCTGCCTTTTTTCTTGCTAACAAGATCATGGCCTGTTGGTGCTGTGCTGTTGAAATATTAAAGGGATTTTTTTCCCTCCCAAGGTTAACCAAGAAATTCCTTGGAAATTGTATTACACTCATTTCCCCCAGCAGAGGAGCTCTGCGGTAATGTCGGCCGACTGTTTGTTCTCCATGTATCGTAAACTGTTGGCCCGGACGCCTTCATGTGGTTTCGAGGGCAGCTGGAGGAAACGCTTCCCAGGGCCGCATGTTGGATGCAGGCGCATGGCGGGTTTGCTCCAGGCCAGGCCGCTTGTGTGCAAGACGCAGAGCAAGGGGGAGTCCAGCACAGGGGCAGCCTGGACCCCACTTCCTAAAGAAACACCAGGAAGAGGCAGTGAATCACACACATGAATTCCAGATAGCCCAGGGAGCATCCAGGAGAAGAGCGCCTAAGAGAATAGCATGGTGCCGAAGCTGTGATTCCCACTGAAACCGAAATCCTCTTCAGGACCCAGCAGTGAGAAGAGTATCCATGGGAGATTCATTCAGGAGCCACTGGAGATTCATTGGTCTTTCTCGAGCTGACCCAGTTCTTTGGCCCATTCCAATCTCATGCCAGTCCCCACGCTGGGGAAGAACCTTGGGGTGGGATTTGGGGATGCTCAAAGATAGTCCTTGAGAGTCAAGAGCCGATTTTAATATCGTAAAAGCTGCTTCTTCTTACCCATTAATAGATTGATGGCTTTTTAGGTTGTTTCCGTATCTTGACTATTGTGGATAATGCTGCAATGATCATGAGAGTAAAATAGGATCATATTTATACAAGGAGTATTACTCAGCCTTAAAAAAAAAAAGGAAGTCCTGCCATTTTTGACAACGTGGACGGACCTGGAGGACATTATGCTAAGTGAAATAAACCAGACACAGAAAAACAAGTACTACGTGATCTCTCTTATATGTGGAATCCAAATGGACTCATAGAAGCAGAGAGTAGAATGATGGTCGCCAGGGGCAGGGAGGGGATGGGAGAAATGGGAGATGTTGGCCTAGGATATAAGGTTGAAGTTATGCAAGATGAGTCAGTTCTAAGGATCTCACATACAACATGGGGACAAGAGTTAACAGTACTGTATCATTTACTGAAAATTTGCTAAGAGGGTGGATCTTAAGGGTCCTTGGAAGAAAGGAAGGAAAGAAGGGAGGGAGGGGGAAATGTTAATTTGAGGAGGTGATAGGATGTTAATTAGCTTGACTGGATGATCATTTCACAATGTATGCATATATCCAAATATCAAGTTGTACTCTTTGTCAATTACACGTCATTAAAGCCAAAAAAAGAGAGGGGAAAAAAACCTGACTTTTCCTAGCCAAATAGGCCAGCAATGAAAAAACACACGCTATCTACAAGGTGGAGTCCTTGGCTATAACTAAGTGGCTCTTTCTTTCTTTCTTTACTCCATAAGCCCCACCTTTGCCCCACGATCGGAGGCTCATCTCTTTAGACATTATAAATGGTTTGGCTAGTTAAAATGGGGAATCAAGAGACATAAGGTGATTAGTCATAAATATCATTGGAGCTAGTGGTAAAGAACCCATCTGCCAAAGGAGACATAAGAGAGGTAGGTTCAACCCTGGAGAAGGGAATGACAACCCATTCCAGTGTTCTTGCCTGGGAAATCCCGTGGACAGGGGAGCCTATCCAGGGTGCGATCCTTAGGGTCGCAAAGAGTCGAACATGACTGAAGCGACAGCACGCACGCACACACACACACCTTTTGGCAGACAGGATCTTCTCCTGTCCTGGAGTTCAAGGGAGTCCAGAGCCCTTCAGTCCTTGGTGAGAGAGTAACCAGACTGGACGCGGGGATCAGCAGCCTCTCTGTTCCCAGGAGGCTGGTGTTCCCAGGGCAGGTCTGCAGGAAGGAACAGCTTGGGCGCCTGGGGACAGGAGGCGCAAGCTGTTCCGCCAGGCAGGTGTGGGCGCAGGGCTGCGGTTTCCTTCCTGGCCTCCGTGGGACACCGAGCCTGACTCCTGGCCCTCTCTTCTCCCTGCACTGAGGACACAGCTTCCTTCTGAGTACAGCCACAGGATTTGCATTTGGGAGAGAGAGGGGAACCACAGGGAAAGTGCAGTGAAGCAGCCTCTGCTCACGTTTTTCAAGCCTCCTGCTCTTTCCTTCCAGTCCAGGGCCCAGGGCGCCCAGCCCCTGAGCCAGGGCTTGAAGGTCGCATCTGCAGCGGTGGTTCCTAAGGGTCCCCAGGGCGGGGTTTGGAGTGTGTGCCTTGCCCCGCTCAGCTCCTCTCAATGCTGCCCTTGTCTCTTAATTCTGCATCTTAATGCTATGAGACACATGCTGGATTTTTGCTTTTCTTCCAGGCAACCGGTAACCAAAAACACTTTCAGGCAGTACCGAGTACTAGGAAAAGGGGGCTTTGGGGAGGTGAGTGAACATCCACATATTCGTGAAAAGTTTCTGGACTCTTGTCACCTTTTCTGTCCCTTCCGGATTGGCCTGAAAAGTGTCCAAAGCAGGGCTTCTGAGCAAATGGCTGGGTCATGCGCCCCCTGGTGGAGAAGGCGGGTGAGGCTGGGGCCTTGGGAAGGTCACCGGTGTCTGAGGAAGGGAAAGGAGGGTGGCTGGATGGAGATGTTGGAGCCAGCCTCAGGCAGGGTTCAAGTCTACAGAAGGACGCTTCAGTGTGCGTCCCTGATTGTGTTTGGAGGGTGAAGTGAGGACGTGAGGGGCCCAAGTATGGCCCAGCCATGCTGTTACTATGCGCTGTTATGCTTACCCTGATCTTCCCCAACCTTGTCATTCCTGTTTCAGAGATGAGGAAAACACGTTCAGAATGGTTAGGTAACCCAGATAAGGTCACACAGCCGAAAAGGGGCAGAACTAAGACCAGATCCAAACGCCCTGGGTCTCATTCCTCTAAATGATACAGTCAGAGTTTGCAGGGGTCTCCCATGACTGCCCCCCGCTCCCCAAATAAGCCTCTCCTACCAGCAGCTGATCCTTCAGAGTTCCCAGTTATTAGCAGCTGCATCTGGTTGGAAGCTTGGGACAGAGAAAATCTAGTTCCCCCCGAGACAGGAATGGTTCTTTCAGCCTCTGCCGGCCATGTACACTGGTATAGGTGGCTGCTTCTCCACCTCCAAGGGCTTGGGTTTACCTGAGATGGCACCAAAGTCATCTCGACGGCAGGGCCCTGGGAGCAGTGGGTCCATGGCCAGGCCTTGCTCACTCCCGAGGCTGGCATACCCACAGGCCGGGGCACGCCGGCTCTGGCCGCTGTGGTTCCCAGCCCTGGAGACACTGACCTGGAGCAGTCTCAGAACGGCTCGGTCTCATGTGCCGTTTGCGCTTGTCTTCTCTTTTGCCCTCTCAGGTCTGTGCCTGCCAGGTTCGGGCCACGGGTAAAATGTACGCCTGCAAACGCTTGGAGAAGAAGAGGATCAAAAAGAGGAAAGGAGAGTCCATGGCCCTGAATGAGAAGCAGATTCTGGAGAAAGTCAACAGTCGGTTTGTGGTGAGTATCAGGGCCTGGGGACAGCTCCCCTTCCAGGTGACCGGAAGTGTAGCAGAGACCCCCCCCCCAGGTGACCGGAAGTGTAGCAGAGCCCCCCACTCCAGGTCACCGGAAGTGTAGCAGAGCCCCCCACTCCAGGTCACCGGAAGTATAGCAGACTCCCCCTCCAGGTCACCGGAAGTGTAGCAGAGCCCCCTTTCCAGGTGACCGGAAGTGTAGCAGAGCCCCCCCAGGTGACCGGAAGTGTAGCAGAGCTCCCCCTCCAGGTCACCAGAAGTGTAGCAGAGCCCCCCTCCAGGTGACCGGAAGTGTAGCAGAGCCCCCCCAGGTGACCGGAAGTGTAGCAGGTCCCCCAGGGCGTGGGATGCAGTGAGGGGAGTGAGGAGTGAGTTGCAGGAAGGAGCCCAACGCTCCCTCCTTCTCAAGGCAGTTTGGACTGACTGTGTCCTATGCCTGGAGCTAGGCTGGCTCCCCTCTAGGTGTGAGCTTCTGTTAACACCTCCGTGGAAGAAAGGGGCCCAGCCAAGGAACTTGGTTTCCGCAAACCCCGTAGGCTGGTTTCATCACAGAAGGCCGAAGCGTCAGGCCCGTCTCGTTTACACGCGCCTGTTACTCCGTCCAGGCGAAGCTCTGCCGCAGTAACAACCCAACCCCCAACTCAGAGCAGCTGGGAGCGGCAAAGGACTCTCATCTGAAGTCCTGTCAGATGAGGCGCCCTCCTCCGCCTTCCCGCGGAGGGACGCCCCTCCACACCCGCCGGGGGAGTAGGGGCCTGGAAGGGGACCTGTGTTTGGCCAGCTCTCAACGTCTCGCCCACTTGTTATAAAACGTAATATATATATATATGGGTAAAAAGTCAAACCTCACAGAAGGATGCCAAGTAAACACAGAAGCCTCCCTCTTTGAGTAACCACTGCAGACATGTTGGGCTTCCCTGGTGGCTCAGACAGTAAAGAGTCTGCCTGCAATGCAGGAGATGTGGGTTCAGTTCCTGGGTTCTGAAGAGTCCCCTGGAGAAGGAAACGGCAACCCGCTCCCGTATTCTTGCCTGGAGAATCCCATGGACAGAGGAGCCTGGCAGGCTATATAGTCCATGGGGTTGCAAAGAGTCGGACATGACAGAGACTTTTCACTTCACTTGATACATATACAGGCTTTATTAGTTTTAGCCAATGGGATCTTGTAACAAATCTTAGCCTGCAGCCTTGCTCCCCTTAAATTGTAGATCATCTATAACCAGACAGATAGCTGCGCCTCATTTTTAAAGCTGTGTACCATTCCTGTGTACAGGAAGGAGAGAGGCCGTGACCTGTGCAGCCACAGGTAGAAATCACTTCTGGTTTTGAAGGCACCACAACAGACAAGGCTGCCCCAGGTCCATCCATCCTTCAACATCCCTTTGGCATATTTCTGTGGGGATGTCCGGGAGATGGATTCCTGGCAGAGGAATCACTCTGTCAGAGAGCATGTGCATCTCCCCCAGTTACACCCCCACCAGTTGTGCCTGATGGCAAGCAGCGCCATCCACCCAGGCTGCCTGCATTCCCCAGAACTGGCGAGTTTTGTAAGGGGATGGCCGAAGGGGACAGAAGTTCTAACCACCTGAGGCACACACATGCTTTTGTGACTTAAAAGCAACAGACACCATCCTGTAGGGACCCATGAAAGGTGCCAGCTGCCCCTTCTGACTCTGCTTCCTTGGCTGGAACTGCCGAATGGGATGGAGGGGCAGCAATGGGCTGCAGGGGGTGGTGTGAAGCGGCTGCAGCTCCCCACGCTAGTCCTCCCACCCAGCTTCAAGGACCCCTGAGGAAGAGGAGCAGATTTGGAGGTCCCTGGAACCCCACCACATGGCTGTCTTGTGCTCCCAGGTCAACCTGGCCTACGCCTACGAGACCAAGGATGCACTGTGTTTGGTCCTGACCATCATGAATGGCGGAGACCTGAAGTTCCACATTTACAACATGGGGAACCCCGGCTTCGAGGAGGAGCGTGCCTTGTTCTACGCGGCAGAGATACTGTGTGGCCTGGAGGACCTCCACCATGAGAACATTGTCTACAGGTGAGCGGGCAACCCCAGGTCCCCCATCTGAGCCTGAGCAAGTGAGGCCAACGCTTCCATGCTCCGAATTGGTCTCTCAGCCTTGCCCTTGAGTTGAGGCCGGGTCATTGCCCTTGAGTCAGACAGACTCCCACCCTGGAACCAAGAAAGGGAGGGGGATCGCTTGGGGGGGGGGCAGGTGTTCCCTCAGAGTCGATGAGGTTGGGCCACTGGTTCCTTCCCACCCAGTACCCAGGAAGCTCAGTGAGGGGAGCCTGGTGGTCTGATCCAGAACCAACCCTTGCAGGACTTCCTTAGGATCCCCACTGAAGCAGGCATCAGAATGGCCCCTGGCCTCTCCCACCCCAGGGCCAGGTGTCCAGATTCTGTGAGCTGTGGCCTTCAGACTCTTCTCGCAGGCCTCCTCCAAGAATTTTGAAAATCTGTGTGTCCTCATATATTCTAAGTAGACACCTAAAATAGTCCATCATATGTTAAAATAGTGGCTAGTATTATTGGTGTTTTTAAATTGAACTCAAGTGACATCACATATCTAACGGTATCCAGTGGAATCTAATTGCTATAGCAAATTGACCTCCACCATCATGTAACTAGAAAAAATGTATGAAAACTCTTTATTGGTGAGGAATTTTCTATCCTTCTCTACTTCCTTCGGCCCCCAGAGACTGTTCTTTTACTGTAATATACTTTTTGCAAAGTCAATGATCAGCATTCCACTCTGAAATATATGGATGTAGATAAGATTCTTAAAAAATTCTCACTGACCCTAAGGCTCTAAGTGTTAAAGTAATTTCTTCTGTTGAATTGCCCTTATAATTATGATTAGTAGGTCCTGCTTCTAATTGGGACGCTGGAGGTTTCACCCTGTGGAGCTGGGCACCATAGCAATACGCAGGGGTTGGGAGGAACCTGCTTTTCTTCTGTCAGTTGGGAGAAGAGCTGTTGAGAAAGGACAGGTGGGAGGGGAGATGCTGTAAGATGCCAGGACAAGGCATTGTGATGCTAAGGATCTAGAAATGCATGTTCTTGAAGTCCCAGCACATGGGTGACTCTCTCATTCCCCACCCACCCTGGGCACACACACCCCAGTTTGAAGACTTTTGTCACAGGGCTGTTGGCTAAGAATACTTGGGAGCCCAAGGTTTTGAAATGAGGAGGAATGGTCTTGATGACATGCCCTCCCCCCGACCCCCACATCTCCCAATTTATGCTTTTGTTTTGTTTTCATTCAAGTGAGAAGAGTCAGCAAATTTTCCCTAAGGGTTGAAAAAAGAATCCTCCACTTGATTGTTTTTCTCTTAAAAAAAAAATAGAAATAAAAAGAAAAAAAGGCATCCCTCCAAGTTCTAGCCTTTCTATTAATACTAGGGAGGAAGAGAACCATGGTGCCTCCCTGGCCCGACCACTTGCCATAGCCTTTCTGTGGGTGTGGGTTCTGTGCCCACTAGCCAGCTGTCTTTCCACCCTGGTGGTCGGTGGTGGCCGATTAATTGAAATGAGGTCTTCTGCCCTTATTTGGAAGGGTTAGCACATCAAAAGCATGGAAGTTAATAACAATGGCAACAAAAGTATGTTGCAATAAGTAACCACATACAGATCCCAATTATCACTTTGTGAGCTTGCATCACTGGATTTGGGCACATGAACCTCTCCCCATGAGGACAGCTGCCCTCAGTTTAATGAACAAAGCCAGTTGATTGAGAACCAAATCCTCAGTCCAGATGCCATGTGTGGCATCTGCACAATGGCTTACCCAAGTTACACACCCTATTCTGTTGGTTATTCTTTAATTCACAGAGAAGAGCTTTTATTAATAAAACCAGACACTTGCGCTGCCTCTCCCCCTTACAGTGGAAAGGTTCTCTTTCTCATGAGCATGACCGAGTCTTGTAAAGAGATGAGAGACCTTGGAGACAGGAGGAGGTGGCTGCATCTACAGCTGTGCCTGGTGGCTATGCTTTCTCCCAGGCTGTAGCTCAGCTGGAGCTGGGGAAAGTGCCAGGCTTCCCGGGGGCCCCATCCCGAAGGGGGTCTTTGTCCCGGAGGTTACCATTCTCTCCCTTACAATTCTCTGACCCAATTCTACAGCTGGGGTTTTGTCCTCAGCAACTTCTCTCTCTTCATTTCCAGGCTTGGCTCTTGCCTTCAGGGCATCAGAGACCTCGAGGTCTTCCCATCCCTGGAGGGAGTCTGTCACCTCCCAGCCCCAGGGGCCCTCAGTGCACGACTAACCTTTGCCTAACTCCTTTTCAGTCACTCTCCAGAGTCGAGAGGATACCTATGGCAAACAACAGCATTTGTTTTAAATTAATACCGGAGGGAGAGAAGTGAGCCCAAGATGGTCTTGACCCAGAGAGAGACCAGACCTCCTGAGCCCAGAGTTGGGGAGGGAATACTCAAGCCTGAGTAGCTCAAGGGGGTCCACGACAGGTGCTGGTGCGCCCTTGCCACCCAGAACACTCACACTCACATGCTGGTGATCTTTCCCTTTCAGAGATTTGAAACCTGAAAATATCCTGTTAGATGATTACGGTAAGTCAGGCAGCAGCCCCGGGGATCCTTTTCCTGCTCTGTAGCTGAACGTCACAACCCAGAGGGAGCAGGAGGCTTCCAACGGAGACTCAGAGATGCTGACCCTGGCTCCACGGGAGGGCAGAGGGCGTGGACAAAGCTCCTACTTGGCGAAGAAGGATGTGGCTCAGTGGATGTGGCCTTGTGATTTTTCCCCTTAAGCAAGTTGTTGCAGTGGAGGGTGGGGGTCAGGGAGAGAAAGAGAGAACCAGCACTGAGTAAGAAGTGGAGGGTTCCAGAGACTCTGGGTAAACCTCTAACTCTCACACAACTTCCCCCACCCCATCTTTCTAGTCTGTGAAATGGAAACAGTGGGCCTTGCCCTGCCTTCTTCAGATGGTGGAGGGTGGTGCTGAGGTTCTGACAAGATACCGTGATGAGTTGTTTTACCAACTGTGCGTGCATGCGTGCGTGCTTAGTTACTCAGTCCTGTCGACTCTTTGCGACCCCATGGACTGTAGCCCACCAACCACCTCTGTCCGTGGGATTCTCCAGGCAAGAATACTGGAGTGGGCTGCCATTTCCTCCTCCAAGGGATCTTCCTGACCCAGATACTGCACTCGGGTCTCCTGCATTGCAGCTGGACTCTACCATCTGAGCCACCAGGGAAGCCAGCTGTATGTTAGGTGTTACTACTTGTCTGTCGTCATTGTTATTTCCATGTGTGTTTGTGCACACACACACGGATAACAAAGAGCCACCACAGGAGCCCCTTGCGACTATTTAGACTCTCACACCTGGGAAAGCGTTGTCACATCTTCTATCTAACTAAATTGTCCTGTCTTTACAGAGGGAGCAGGGCCAGTTGACCCTGTGCCCATTTTACAGATGATAAGATTGAGGCTCAGAGGAGCCTACTCTCCAAGGCCTCCCACAAATATCAGTGGGGACTGGAGACCTGAAACTAGGTCTCCCTGCCAGCAAATCCCAGGCCAAGGGGAGGGAAGGGGAGGGAGAAGACCTGGAGAAGAGGTTTGAGTGTGATGCTGTCAGGCAGAGGGCTTAGGCCCCACTGCCCCTCTGTGTATGCACCCAGAGCCTCCAGGGGTTCTTGTTCCCTGCTGGTCTCAGAACCGTGCCTACCACCAATCTGTCACCCAACAGCTGGAATCTGTATGCTCTCTCACCTCGCACCATTCCTGCCTTCGTTGGGGGCCACTGACCCAGTAGGCTCCACTCAGTTCCAGCCTCTTGTGGGCAGGCTCCCTGCTTTGGGCCTTGTTGAAATCCAGGCTGGGGAGCGGGTCAATGTTCCTTCCTGCAGGGTCAGATGAGGCCATGCCCTGCCGGGTTGGCCACTGGAAGAGACAGTGCCAAGGCGTGCTCTCAGCACAGGGTCATCTCTGCCTTTTGAGGGTCAGTTCTGGCCTGAGAGTTCCAATGCCACCTCCCAGTCTCTGCTGGTCTAGGCAGCAGGTTCTCCAAAGGGAAACAAACAACCCCAAAGACCAGCAGGGCAGAACAGGGAGTTGCTTCCTAAGTTGCTTTGTGATTTTTCCCCTTAAGCAAATTGTTGCAAAATGTCAGGAGAATCTCACATTTTCCCATGAATCAATCCCAGAATCGAGCCAAGGCATCTTAAACTTTGTGATGTTAGCCTTACAAGAAGCCCCTTAGGGCATTTTATGAGGCTGGTCTGCCATCATCCAGCCGAATCCAGGGGTCCTATTGCATCTTTATGTTTTTCTCCCTAAAAGTAATAATTTACCCCTTACCTCTGACACCTGCTCTCGTGATGGTCCACAATCACCCTGCATGGCCAACGGGGTACCACTCTTCTTGGGACAAATGAAAGGCGAGGGCCCTGCCCAGGGTGGATCAGATGTCCGCAGGACCACCCCAGGAACCCGCTGACGCTGCTGTCCCCCATCAGGCCACATTAGGATTTCGGACCTGGGCCTGGCTGTGAAGATCCCCGAGGGAGACCTGATCCGCGGCCGGGTGGGCACCGTTGGCTACATGGGTGAGTGTAGGCATGGCTCTGCCCTGAGCTGGGCTCTCGAAGCCTCTGGCCTCTTTGTGCAGCTTGCAGAGCAGTCGCGTGGGAGGCGGGAAGTTGTAGCCAGGGTGGGGAAGTGTTGGGGCCCCAGGGTGTCGACAACACTGAGCTCTGCAGCCCCCACCCCCAGCCCCACCTATGTCTCAAGCCAAACCCCACAGAGAGTTGCCTGGGGTGTGGGTGTAGTAGGGGTCTGGTGAATTGGCAGACAGCCTTTCAGAGTGACCTCAAGAGCGGGGAGGTCACTAGGACCGGCCCAGAAAGGAGAGGAGCACACCACCTACTGTGTCACAAAGCCCCGTTCCAAGGAGGGACCAGCCATGGCTCCTGCCCTGTGTTCCCTGAGCCTTCTCAGAGACCGTTGCCCTGGAGCTACACTGGTCCCCTGGGGTCTGCCTACCAAATAGAGATATTCCCTGGGCATCTTCCCATATACTTCAAACACATCCACCCACTCACCCCAGGAGGCAGGGGACTCAAGAAAGCTCCAAGGGATGGGGACACTTGTCCTCCTCTGGGCTCATGCCAGCAGCACACGCTCAGAGTTCTGGACTCTGGTGTCAGAGGGTCCTTTTCAGATTGCATGATATTGGGGGACCCATGGGGTATGTGTCTATGTGTATGTTGGAGGTATGTATACCTATGTGAATGCTGATGGATGGGCAGATGGATAGATGATCAATAGGTGATAGATAATTGATGGATGATGGATGACCAGGTTAATAAATGGATGGATAGATGATGGATCGATGGATAGATGATGGATGGATGGGTGATAGATGGATAGATAGATGATATACGGATGGATGATGGGTGGGTGGATGATGGATGGATGGATGGGTGATGGATGGATGGGTGATGGATGGATAGATAGATGATAGATGGATGGATGACAGGTGGATAGATGATGGATGGATGGGATGGATGTGTGATGGGTGGATAGATAAATCCATCTGTGCACTCTGGGTGCGCCTGCTTGGGGATCTGTGTCATCTTCTCATGCACAGTGTCCACACCCATGTGGATACATTTGCCTTCCTGGATGTATGCAGCCTGCCTATCTTCTCTTGCACTTCTCTGGTGAATTTATAATCCATTTAATCAAAGTGTTAGGGAAGTCATAGTGAGATGCTACTAGAATTCCAGATACATTTAAAGTCATCTTTACTTTGGGTGGACACACTTTCATTCTTTGAAACGAATATGTGTGCAACACCTACTGTATGCCAGGCATTGTGCCTGTTATCAGGCACAGCAGGAAATGAGGCGGCTCACAGTCTAGTAGGGGAGACGTCAAGGGTTGTTTCCATCCACCACGGTCAGGCTTCTGAAGCCACAGTCAGATTCCTTTGGGAGCGCAGAGAAGAGCAACCAAGGCAGGCTCCCAGGAAGAGGCAGTATTTCTAGCAGTTGGTAGGCAGGAGTCAGCAGCAGGAAGGGATCCCAGCCCTGCAGCCTCAGGCCTCCTGTGAGCAGTACCATCACTCCTAGTTGCAGGATGTCCTGAGGCCCCATTAGCATCCCAGTCCTGGCCTCATGTACCCAGCTCTGACCCACTGCCAGCTGTCTCTCACGTTCCCTGGATCTCCTACTCTGCCCCCAGCTCCAGAGGTCCTGAACAACCAGAGGTACGGCCTGAGCCCCGACTACTGGGGTCTGGGCTGCCTCATCTATGAGATGATTGAGGGCCAGTCGCCCTTCCGTGGCCGCAAGGAGAAGGTGAAGCGGGAGGAGGTGGACCGCCGGGTGTTGGAGACGGAGGAGGTGTACTCGCCCAAGTTCTCCGAGGAGGCCAAGTCCATCTGCAAAATGGTGAGCTCCCAGTGAGCCAGACATCACCCTAGGGCCAGTGTCCAGTGCCGGCTCCCCTCCCAGTCCCTAGCCGAGAACAGCAAACAGGCAGATGGGAGCAGGGGCAGGGCATGCTAGGGTGTGGGCAATGAAGCCACAAGGTCTGTGGACTGGGTTGTTTGACAGACGCTTCCAGGAGGGAGCCTGGGGTGGGGCAGGGCAGCTCTGTGACAAGGGAGGGGGGCTGCAGTGAGCAAGGAGAGACACCCTTATGTCCAGCTCTGCGGGGAGGTCAGCATGGGGGAGAAAGGGGATGCTCCCAGCTGGCCCCCAAGATACAAAGGCATCAGGACAGCCCCTACCCTTGACCTTGGGCCTCCTGTTCCATCCAGCTCTGGGTCCCTGGTGCTGCTCTGGGGCCAGGGGTTGCAGGCAGTGGGTGGTGATAGTTTCAGCCTTCAGACATCATTTAATCACGTTTTCCACCCACCACATGGAGTGCTGGTCACACCTGCTGAGGTCCTAAGTGACAGCATCCATGGACAGAGAATCTGACCTGGCCCCGGGCAGGACTCACGGGGTGTGACCTTTAGTCAGGCTGGTGGGGAGGAGCCAGACTGGAAGGCTGGAAGCTGGATAGAGGATGGCATGTCAGGACCTCAAAAGTGAAGCTGAAGAGAGTCCACCCCTGGACTGAGGCCCTTCTCCTTGATTTTGGCAGGCCTGCTTCCTTCCCTGCCTGGCTCTCTGGCTTCCGAGTCCCACTTGTGCCCCCCAGGGCCCTCTTCCCTCTGGGTTCAATACCGCTGTTCTGGGAGCTGCCCACTAATGCCAGCCGCCCTCTAACGCCAGCCACGCGAGGAGAGGAAGGGCCTGAGTGCCCAACGCATGGCACCTGCGAACCCCCAGGTTCCTTCCTCTGCTCTGCAACTAGAACAGGAAGACCATCTGACCCTCAGGGTCTGAAATGTGAACATCAACAACCAGGCCAGAGTCCAGAGAAAGGCAGGCCTGGAAAACTGATGAAAAGTAGCGAAGTAGGGGCCCCGGAGCCATCTGGTCTAGCTCCTGCCCCCAGAAGGCAGCCCTCCTGGAGCCGGCCACCCGCTGCCTGACCACTTCCTCTCACCAGCCTCAGTCTGACGTCACAGAGGCATGGGGAGAAGGAGTTGGCCTAGAGCTGCCATCTGACTGCTTCCAAAGAGGAACCGTAGATCTGTCATTTGCGTGTGTGAGAGGCCATGAGGGAGGCATGGTGTATACACAGCAAACACGTGCTCGGACCACACGCCTGGGCCAGCCTGCAGCTGGGCGGCCCCCAAGGAGACAGGTAGTCATGGCAGCCAGAGCTGGGACAGAGGGACAAGAGGAGCAAGGCAGCAAGAGGCAGGTACATGGAAATGTGGGGTACCCAGGGAATGGTTGAAACCGGGGGGTCGAAAGGGGAGCTAACAATACTTGGTTGATGTTGCAACTAGGTGCCTATCCTCTGGGACCTAACTGGGTGAGGAACGGAAGGTCAGTGCATCATCAAGTGCCCTGGGTCAGGGTCAGGAATTCAGAGAAGCCGTTCTTGAGACACCCTAAGAGCAACGGGGGACCCGCTGAGAGGACAGAGAGGCACAGAGGGCCCCCTGCCCACAGTCATCGGCTCTGGGGCACTGCTGCTCCTCTGCTGCCCACTGGGGGCCACTACAGGGAAGGCAGCAGCTGAGCCTGGGGCTCCAGGCAAACCTGGACTCATCGGTGCAAATGTCAAAACCAAGGTCCCCTCGTCTTTCTCAGCTAGAAGAACCTTTGGAGCCCTCTGGTCTTGCTCTTCCTCCTTGCAAATGACCCTGAGGTCTTGGAAGTCTGATCTTGGACTTCTTCCATGCCCGTAACCTCAACCCATCTGGTCTGGCAGCCAGGCTCACCCTGTCGCCACCAAGGGACACCAGGCTCAGGACATAGCAGGGCCTGATCGTAAGAAGACCATGGAGGCCCTGGGCAGCCCCAGCCCCCACCTGCTGAGGAAGACTTTTCTACAAACAGCAGTAAAGTTAGTCCCCAGCCCCCATTCCGTCTTGGCAGCCGCAAGACCTCCTCCCCTGCCCCTGAACAGTGTTTTAGGAAAAAAGTGAATAATGATTGTCAAGATTTTTAAATGGGGCAAAATCACATAAAAACCTGGATTTTCTGACTTTTGAAAAAAGCAGAAGCCCCAGACACCTGCCAACATTCCTTCCTGGCAGGAGCTGAGGGACAGCCTGGCATGGCCCACTCAGCCCACCCCTCACCTTTTTACCCTCACTGTATCATCTGTCTGGCCAGCCCCTGCAGCCTTTGGGGCCTGCAGCCTCTGCGATTTCTCCGAGACAAGCAAAGCCCCAGGAGAGCAAGAGTGGCCCCGAGCCACCAGTCCATGGGGCCAAGCCTGCCTGGGGGGTCGGTAGACCGAATGGGGCGACATTGTGAGCGGCTTTCTCACAGCTTCGTCCCTTCAAGGCCGTGATCTGTTGCTCGCCCCACTGTCACCTTTCGTTCCTTAGTCTGGGGGGAGGGCCAGTCCCAGCAAGTCTCCTCTCTAGACCGTGGACTCCAGGAGGCCCCTGCCTCTCAGAATGAGCGTGTGCAGGGGGCACTAGGACGCTAGTAAAAGAAAGGGCTGGACTCCATGCAAGGTGCGAGCTGCCCACTTTGATTTCAGTCTCGAAGCAGACACTTAGTAGATTCCAACTGTGTACACGGTGGAGTGCTCAGTGTGGCGGGGAGGAGAGAGAAGCACAGGCTTCCCCTGGGACTGGGGAGGGGGCTGATGCCCTGCAGTCGTGAAGATAAGGGGCCCGCCCCTCCCCCTCCCTCCCCCTTCAT